>JAEIGP010000570.1:0-310083 GCA_018904095.1 Zaprionus ghesquierei
AGGTCTTCGCTGAAGTTTGTAATTGATGATAATTGTTTAGTATTGGCAAAAGCTCTCTTAGCCGTGTTACCGTCGTTGCTATTTCCGCTTCCATTCTGCTTTGGTATGCTTATGCGAAGGCCCATATCGTTCTAAAACTTTTCTTGAACATATTTATTTCGTTTGCTCATTTCCATCTTAACATCACCTTTTATATTAAATTTTTAATCTTGTACCCGCATTCGTGTAAGATAATGTTGGACTTCCCATTTGTTGTGGTGGCTTGCAGGTTTCATGAAGTGTAATCGATATTTTAGTCGCCAGCCATACAGTATGCTTAGACATGAGCCGTTCAAGCATATAGTTACATTTGGAAGATATTAATGAACATAACTATTAAAATTACTTATTTTGTTTGTCTATTTCCTTTATTTTCTTGGATTCCAAAGTGTTTTTATTGATTTTGGTGTATATCCAATCCGATACACATTGAATTTTTCGATTGTTGCTGCGCCATATTTCGAAAAGTTCGCTATGAATTAAGTTAAACGTGCCTATGCATTACCAAAACGAGAGAAAAGGGGACGAATGGGGATGAGTTTTTGGTTTGTGGCTAAAGACATCACTCACAAGTACGATTTGGACCAATTAGTCGCTTTCAGCATGGAGCAGCTTATTAGTTATATTCCACGAATGACGGAGAACGCAAGTTAGTTTTCTAAAAAAATACACATAAATTGGACACTATACAGCACTAAATTTCTAGAGCTGTTTCAAATAACAATACACATAAAATAGTGGATACCTTGAAGATTATTTTCATTAATTGTTAAATGTTCTTACCAATTTACCGCGAGTGGCACAACATACAGCAACTAAATATTTTGGAGCAAATTTCTATCCCGGAAATCAGCTGATCGCTAGCTCACTTTTAAAAGCTCTCAAATAGCTTTGGTGGGGCTTTTTATACCCGCTACTCATAGAGTAGAAGGGTATTATAACTTTGTTCAAACCGAAAATGTATGTAACAAGCAGAAGGAGACACCTCCGATCCCATAAAGTATATATATTCCGGCTCAGGATCAACAGCCGAGTCGATATAGCCACATGGCTATGGTCCGTTTGTGACAAAATGTGTTATTATTGCACGCTGATCAAGATTATTTTGGATTTTGGCCACGCCCCCTTCCGCCTCTGTAAATCGAAAAAAAATTAATTAATGTTAATTAATTAATTTTGATGCCATATTGTTCATTTTCGGTTTACATGATAACTATAACTAGCCAGATGATCTCTGATGCTTTTCATCATGGAGAAGTGGTGGACCTCTTAGGTAATGGGTCCAAGGTTCGAAACTGCATGCATGCGTGTCATGGTGGGGGAGATCGAACTTTTCTTATTCTTTCCAAAAAAAGTTTTTGCCTCCCTTTTTGAGCTACCTTCATGAAACTTGTATACAAAGTTTCCTATTGCTGCCCGCTGTAAATACATCGGAACGAGCCGTTACGAACCGATACATCGTATAGATGCCATAGAACCTATCGGTCGTTTTTTAACAAAATTTATTAAAAGTTAGAGTGCTCTAGAACACTTTCCATTCAAGTATATAAAGAGGTATTAAAAGGGCACATATCGTTTTTTACATGCACGTGTTCGATGTTTAGTCCTCAACAGGTTGAATTATTATTTTCACTGTTTAAGTGATAAATCTTGGATTTTTTTGGTACCTGAATAAAAGTTATACGTTTTCAATACCTTTTACTCCTTTTGCCTTTTTATTCAGCCATGTCCGGCGGTCTGTCCGTCTGTCTGTCTGTCCGTTTGAACGTCTAGATCTCAGCTATTACAAAAGCTAGAGACACCTAATTTCACATGAACGTTCCTGTATACCATAGGTAGATCGAGTTTATTTTCAATTTTCGATGTCACGCCCACCGCCCACGCAAATCGATAATTTACTATTATTAGGAAAAGTATTCAAGTTACAGCTTTCTGCTTTGGTATGAACATAAATAATTACAATATAAATCTATTCTCAAAACTACAATCTTTTTTTTTTCCAAACTTATTGCGTTATTTATTAAATCTTCTTTTATTGTGAGACTAACAATAATTATTCAAATCTTGCTATGTTATATATATATTATAACTTAGATTAATTACAATTTGAAGTAATTGTATTAGTTAAAGACGGTCTAGGATTTCTTTGCTGGGCTGGAGAATCTTTGCGCTTCAGTCGGCTCTGCCTGCAGACTTGTGTAAGCGACTTCGCGAGGGGATTTTCTTGTACGGCAAGCTTTGCTTGATGTTTACTCTTTCTCATCTGGGTTTCCTCGTTGACGAGATTTATGTGGAGGTCTCTATGGATGCTTTCGCTGCGTAGGTACCACGGTGCCCCAGTGATATGCATTAATTGGTGGTCGTGCATTTTATTTAAAAATTTTGTAATGGCTCACAATGAACTTAGTTAACAAGTGGAGAAGTGACAGTCTCTTAAATCAGCTGTGTGCGATTGTTAGAGCGCAGCTTTTATACCCGCTACTCATAGAGTAGAAGGGTATTATAACTTTGTTCAAACCGAAAATGTATGTAACAGGCAGAAGGAGACACCTCCGACCCCATAAAGTATATATATTCTGCCTCAGGATCAACGGCCGAGTCGATATAGCCATGTCCGTCTGTCCGTCTGTCCGTGTGAAAATCAAGATCTCACCTATTATAAGAGCTAGAACTACCAACTTGGTGACAAAATGTGTTATTATTGCACGCTGATCAAGCTTATTTTGGATTTTGGCTACGCCCCCCTCCGCCCCTGTAAATCGAAAAAACATTGATTAGAAGCGCAATTTTGATGTCTTATTGTTCATTTTCGGTTTACATGATAACTATAGCTAGCCAGATGATCTCTGAAAATTTGGTAACAATCGGATAATAAACACAGAAGTTATTCAGCTTAACGTTGTCCATAGCTTTAAGCAGCGCTGCCGGCAGCGGTAATTCTTTATTTGTACAGGAAATAATAAGAATGCCTTACAATGCAAATTTTTCCAGTTGTTGGATAACAGCGTCAGTAGCTTAGTGGAAAAGCGATGAACTCCTGAACCGACGGGCCCATGGTTCGATTCATGCCGCTTAAGCTTGTTCTTTTTATTTTTTTTTTAAAACTTTTACTTTAATTTTTGAATATGCATTAATTGGTGGTCATGCATTTTATTTAAAATTTTTTTAATGGCTCACAATGAACTTAGTTAAAAAGTGGAGAAGTGACAGTCTCTTAAATCAGCTGTGTGCGATTGTTAAAGCGGAGCTTTTTCTTATATTTTTATACCCGCTACTCATGGAGTAGAAGGGTATTATAACTTTGTTCAAACCGAAAATAAATGTAACAGGCAGAAGGAGACACCTCCGACCCCATAAAGTATATATATTCTGGCTCAGGATCAACAGCCGAGTCGATATAGCCATGTCCGTCTGTCCGTATGTCTGTCCGTGTGAAAATCTAGATCTCAGCTATTATAAGAGCTAGAACTATCAAATTTGGTGACAATATGGGTTATTATTGCACGCTGATCAAGTTTATTTTGGATTTTGGCCACGCCCCCTTCCGCCCCCGCAAATTGAAAAACCATTGATAACAAGTGCAATTTTGATGCCATATTGTTCATTTTACATGATTTACGGTTTACATGATAACTATAGCTAGCCAGATGATCTCTGAAAATTTGAAAACAATCGGATAATAAACACAGAAGTTATTCAGCTTAACGTTTTCCATAGCTGTAAGCAGCGCTGCCGGCAGCTCTGCTTGCAGCATTGTGCCGAATAGTGTGTGCGTGTACGGTGGTGAAATGGGTTAAGTTGTGGACTGCAAAACGAACAGAACTATTATGCATTTACGGGTTCGAGTCCCACCCGCATCAAAAATTAAATGTGTGCAAAAAATAATTTTTTTATTTTAGATTTTGACTTTGCATAAATATTGTAAGTCCATGGCCTTTTACGGTTAAAATATGATTGTAGCCGTTCTTTATTGTTCCGCAAATAATTTTGATGTACGAGCAGCTGGGTAGCGGGTATATTACAGTCGAGCACACTCGAATGTAGCATTCTTACTTGTTTAGTATCTTCTATTGATTTTGAATTTATTATTTTTGCTTGCGCAAAAAGATTGGGCTTTTCTGGGATTTCCCCAATCCATTTCAACAAATGTTGGAACGGCTAGAATTTTTGTTTTTTCCACGGAATTAAATTAAATTAAATTATAATATATTAAATTTTATTTTAAAATATTTTATTTTCCGTTTTAAAATTTCTTAAAAAATGAAAGTTTTAAAATTTATGCATAAAATTCATTTTCTTAGCTTTAATCAAATCTGCTTATTTTAAGTCGTTTTTCTTTATACATAAATTTTTTATGTTTCTCTGTAACTTTTACGTCGACTGCTATTAGTTGACTTTAAATTAAATTAAATAAATAAAAAAAAAAAAAAATTATGTATAATATGTATGCGCCTCTACCTCTTTTCTCATGAATAACAGCATGCATTTTGTTGTTACCAGCACAATATTTTCTGTATGTACTGGCCGTTGTTTGGCTATCTCTTTCTTCTCATTCAAAATAGCTTGAATTTTATAGTTGCCAGCACAATATTGTATGTACACGGGAGAAAAGCTCTTCGTTAAAATTCTGGATAAATCTAGCTCTTTCCAGGAAAAATAAAATAAAAAGAATCAATTCACACGAGAAGCTCTTTAACAATTACCGTAGTTCTTTTGTGAATTGCATTTTTTAAATGATTACTCTCTACATTTCCTTTTTATATATATTGCATGTTTATGTGTATATGTGCAGCTATTTTTTACGTTTATTATTAAAAGTTGAAGAAAACATTTAAGTTATGCATTTTATAAAAATAAACGTAAACCACAATTGTAAAAATCAAGAAATTGCACTACAAGTAATTTAAATTGTCTGTTAAAAGAAGTTTTTGCTGATAATTAACATTGATCTAAAGCAGTGGCGTGCAGCCTCTCATTTTGCATAACTCGCGAGTATAGGGCACAAAATTCTGCTGCAGCGCAGTCGGCTCACGTACAGCGTAAACGAGTTCGAGTGCTGCCCGAGCGTCCAAAAATTAGCACGAAGCTCATTCGTACGGTACCCGAGAGTAAAAAAATGAGAGCGAAATTTATGACCGAAAGCGTAACGGCTCGAGGCAACGGCCGTTTGTGCAGTTGCTCGCGCCACTCAGTAGAGCTGGAGAAACATCGATGTTTCTCAACATGCACGTGTTCGATTTATAGTCCTCAACAGGTACAATTATTATTTTTACTGTTTAAGTGATAAATCTTGGATTTTTTTGGTAGCTGAATTAAAGTTATACGTTTTCAATACCTTTTACTCCTTTTGCCTTTTTATTCAGCCATGTCCGGCTGTCTGTCCGTCTGTCTGTCTGTCCGTTTGAACGTCTAGATCTCAGCTATTACAAAAGCTAGAGACACCTAATTTCACATGAACGTTCCTGTATACCATAGGTAGATCGAGTTTATTTTCAATTTTCGATGTCACGCCCACCGCCCACGCAAATCGATAATTTACTATTATTAGGAAAAGTATTCAAGTTACAGCTTTCTGCTTTGGTATGAATATAAATAATTACAATATAAATCTATTCTCAAAATTACAATCTTTTTTTTCCAAACTTATTGCGTTATTTATTAGATCTTCTTTTATTGTGAGACTAACAATAATTATTCAAATCTTGCTATCTTATATATATATTATAACTTAGATTAATTACAATCTGAAGTAATTGTATTAGTTATAGACGGTCTAGGATTTCTTTGCTGGCCTGGAGAATCTTTGCGCTTCAGTCGGCTCTGCCTGCAGACTTGTGTAAGCGACTTCGCGAGGGGATTTTCTTGTGCGGCAAGCTTTGCTTGATGTTTACTCTTTCTCATCTGGGTTTCCTCGTTGACGAGATTTAAGTGGCGGTCTCTATGAATGCTTTCGCTCTGTAGGTACGAGGGTCGTTTGATAAGACCGTGACTTTTTGTATTTGCCGCGCACCTGCTCTAAATACAACACTGCTCCTGTCAGCAGTTATCGATTAACAGCTGACTGTAAAATTTTGAGAAAGCTGCGTTTTTTGGTTTGCGTTTTATAGGCATTGAAAGCAGACGATCTCGTGAATTTTAACGAAAATGGAAAAAAGTGAATTTCGTGTGCTAATTAAGCATTATTTTTTGCGTAAAATATCCATCACCGAAACCAAGGAAAGACTTGATAAATATTATGGGGACTCTGCACCATCAATTTCAATGGTTAAGAAATGGTTTACTGAGTTCCGTTGTGGTCGTACCAGTACAAGTGATGCCGAACGTTCAGGTCGCCCAAAAGAGGTCGTCATGCCAGAAATCGTCGACAAAATCCATGGAATGATATTGGATGATCGGAGAATGAAAGTGCGTGAGGTAGCTGAGGCTGTAGGCATCTCAACTGAACGGGTACATCACATTTTACATGAATATTTGGACATGAAAAAGCTTTCCGCGCGATGGGTGCCGCGATTGCTCACACACGACCATAAGCGCAACCGTGTGACCATTTCAAAGGAGTGTTTGGCGATGTTCAACCGCAATCCAAACGAATTTTTTTTGCGCCGTTTCGTTACCGTAGACGAAACATGGATCCACCACACCACACCAGAGACCAAAGAACAATCAAGACAGTGGGTTTCTCCGGGTGAACGTGCACCAAAGAAGGCCAAGGTGGGTCTGTCGGCCAACAAGGTCATGGCCACAGTTTTTTGGGATGCACAAGGTATCATTCACATCGATTACCTTGAAAAGGGTAAAACGATCACCGGCGAATATTATTCAGAGCTTTTGGACAGATTCGATATTGATTTGAAGCAGAAACGACCGCATTTGGCGAAAAAAAAGTGCTGTTCCATCAGGACAATGCACGGGTGCACACGTGTGTAGTCAGCATGGCAAAATTTCATAAATTGGGCTACGAACTGCTACCCCATCCAGCATATTCTCCAGATTTAGCCCCCTGTGACTATTTTTTGTTTCCAAACATGAAGAAATGGCTCGGCGGTAAGAGATTCGGGTCAAATGAAGAGGTCATCACAGAAACAAACGACTATTTTGAGGGCCTTGAGAAAACCTATTATTTGGAAGGAATAAAAAAATTGGAAAAACGCTGGACTAAATGTATAGAGCTAAAAGGAGATTATGTTGAGAAATAAAACGCTTCTTTGACGAAAAAAATATATTTTATTCAAAAAGTCACGGACTTATCAAACGACCCTCGTACCATTGTGCCCCAGTGATAGTTCGCAAAATCGTTGACTGAGCTGGCTGTATGATTTCAATGTTGGTTTTTGAAGTTTTTCCCCATAGTTCATAGCCGTATGTCCAGATGGGTTTCAGCACGGTATTGTAAAGGAGTACTTTGTATTCCAGACTAAAGGGAAAGTTGCAATTAAGAAGCCGGTGAAGATTGGCTGCTTTAAGCTTCATGTGAGTCCTTTTAGATTCTATGTGTCGCCGCTAGGTGAGGCGTCTATCTAGGTGAACGCCAAGATATGCTACTGTGTCTGATTGTGGGATGAATGTATTGTTTAGGGTACAGGGTAGGCAGGTTTGTCTATTCAGTGTGTAACATGTCTGCTTTTGGTTTCGTTTATCTTAATAGGCCAGTCCGCAAACCATCTTTCCACTGTTTTAAGATGACAGGCAAGTTTTTCTGTTGCCTTTGCTGTGCATCTGGATGGGCTGAGTATTGCGGTATCGTCAGCAAACGTAGAGGTTGTGAGCTGATAGTTTGTAGGCATATCAGCTGTGTATAGGGTGTAAAACACGGGGCCCAGCACACTACCTTGGGAGACTCCAGCATTGATAGCGCGGTCGTGTGAAGTCAAACTGTTACACCTGATTGAGAACACTCTTTTGAAGAGATAAGATTCAAACAGTTTATGTGTGGAAGCAGTTTCGTTATCTTATTCATAAGTCCTTCCAGCCAGACTCGGTCAAATGGTTGTGCGACATCTAGGAATATAGCTGAGCAGTATTCCCGGGGCTCAAAAGCCGTGCGAATTTTATTTGTGATTCGATTGACCTGCTCGATCGTTCCATGATTTTTACGAAAGCCAAATTGATGCGATGGTATTGTATTTCGCCTTCTTAGGTAAGAAGCTAGGTATTTTAAAATTGCCTTTTCAAACAGTTTCGAGAGACACGCTAGAAGACTGATTGGTCTACAGGATAAGGGTTAACTTTTATATTTGCCTGGCTTGGGAATCATCACTATGATCGCTTTTTTCCACCTTTGAGGATAATATCCAAGTTTCCTAATACCGTTGAAGAGATGGCATAAGGGAGAAGTGGGAGTTCTATGATCATTTTTGGTGTCACCAAGTCATGTCCAGGTGATTTTTTGGGCTTAAGATCTTTTATGATAGATGTTATCTCACTTTGGCTAAATGTTATTGGATTTATTGGTGGCATGATTTTAGTTACTGCAGGTAGGACAAATGAGTTGCTAGCAGAATTTGGTTGAAATACTTTCTGAAGGTGATCGGCGAACGCATTAGCTCTATCTTTTTCGCTGCGTATCCAGCTTCCAGAGGGGCCTGAATATTTTTGTGTGCCTTCCACAAAGGGCTCTTTTTGCTAATGGGCGATAGTTGTTTGATGTATAGATGCTGGGCGTTTTCTTCTTCGAGCTTAGAGATTAAGTGCCCTGGTTAGTCTACGTGTTGCTATTTTTAGACCATGGATTTTAAAAAAATACATGGTCTATTGTGTTTGCCGAAATGTGCGTAACAGGTAGAGGGAGGCATCTGAGACCCCATAAAGTATATATATTCTTGCTCAGGATCACTAGCCGAGTCGATTAAGCCATGTCTGTCTGTCCGTCTGTATGAACGCTTTAATCTCAGAAACTAAAAAAGCTAGACCCACCAAATTTGGTGACAACACTTATGTGAATTATACGCTGTAAAATTTTTATTAAAATTTGGGCCACGCCTACTTCCGCACCGCAAATCGATAAACCGTATTGCAAGCGCCTATATCTTAGAAACTAAAAAAGCTAGAGCCACCAAATTTGGTGACATCACTTATGTGAATCATACGCTGTAAAATTTTTATTAAAATTTGGGACACGGCTACTTCCGCCCCTCAAATCGATAAACCGTATAGCAGGCGCAATAATAAAGCTAGAGTATTCAGTTTTGGTGTGATTGATAACTATCACCACCTAAACGATCGAATAATGAACATAAAAGTTATTCAACGTTTCATATTTGCACTGCGCCCACTGCAAGCAAGCTGTGTTTTTTCCAAGTAGTGCTTTTTGCAACTGCTTGGACTGCTTGGCGTCTAACTGAAAATTATATGTGTTGTTTAATATTTTTCTTTGAAAAACACGTTTACCAATAACAGTTTTCTAAATCTGATTTTTTTCATAACCTTGATAAATCCATGGTCTTATACAGTAAACACTAGTCTGTAGCCGTTCTTACTTGTTAGCTGTTCTTTTGCCTTTGGGGATCTGTGATTCTGCCATTCTCTTCTTAGTCTTCGTTTTTCAAGTTCTAGCTGTTCAATTTCGCGATTTGTCTTGCTATGATTTGTCATTTTGTGTGTGGCTGGAGGTGTAGGGGCCTTGGCTGCAGCAACAAGTGTTTCCTCCATCGATTCGGCCAGGCGATCAACATCCTCATCGGTATTCACTGTTTGAGTTGGTTCCATGTGTGTACAAACATATTTCGTGTACCTTGCCCAGTTGGTCCTGTTGCCTGCTATCCTGTAGGGCTGCTCAGTTGTATGTGGTCGATGCCTGAGAATAAGTAGAACTGGAGAGTGATCAGATGATAGTTCTGCAAGTGACTCGGCCGTAATATTTTTCTTGATTTTGCAAAGTCGATGAGATCCGGGAGGTTATTTCGATCAGCTGGCCAGTATATAGGCTTAATGAGCGCGTTGTAAAGTTGTTTGCCTTTTGGGTTCAAAAGACGTGATCCCCATTGCGTGTGCTTGGCATTGTAGTCACCGGCCGCCAGAAATCGCTCACCGAGTGAGTTGAAAAACTCCAAGAATTGATCTCCAGAAACTGCAAAACGATGCGGTCAGTAGACTGCGGGCAGAGTGACGGGGCCGTTGCTGGATTGCATGCTTATGGAAGTGGATTACAGGTAGTCCATTTCAGTTCTATTAATAAGTATGTCAGTGCCGCCATGGGCTTTGCCGTCCGGATGGTTTGTGGCGTAGAATAGGTATCCTGGAATTTCGGATAAGAGCTGGGCATGTTCCAGATATTTGAAGTGGAGACATTATACTGATTTTGATGACACGAGAAGCTCTAACAGTGTGTTTTGGTTTCGCTTAAGCTCTTGCATTGTGGTTTGCATGAATGTCATAAATTCTTTTAGAGTTTGCTGGAGTGAGATCATCGTCGTTTCAATGCCAGTTGATATATGCTGCCGGCAGCGCTGCTTGCAGCATTGTCCCGAATAGTGTGTGCGTGTACGGTGGTGAAATGGGTTAAGTTGTGGACTGCATAACGAACAGAACTATTATGCATTTACGGGTTCGAGTCCCACTCGCATAAAAAATTAAATGTGTGCAAAAAATTATTTTTTTTTTATTTTAGATTTTGATTTTCCATAAATATGATTGTGGCCGTTCTTTATTGTTCCGCAAATAATTTTGATGTACGAGCAGCTGGGTAGCGGGTATATTACAGTCGAGCACACTCGAATGTAGCTTTCTTACTTGTTTCTTTATGGACTTTTTGTCCTTCTTTTGATTCAAAAGTTATTCCGTGATCTGCTCTGTGTTTTGAAAATCTGAGTGTTATCTTATTTCTTCGGTTCTCTTTTCTAAATACTATGTCTTCTGCTGTTAACGGTATTAGGTCTGTTCTTGTTCCATTTAGTTTCTGTATTCTTTCTTTTGCCTTTACTGTCATTTCTGTCTGTACTTGGGTGTATAATTTTGTTTTAAATTCGTTAAGTTTTTGTAAATAATCATGTTCGTCTGAATATTCGATCGTTCTATTAAAATTTGTGTCTTTCCTGTGAATAATTCATATGGCGTTAATTTTGTCGCGGAATGTATGCCATTGTTGTATGTTATTAACGTTTCTGCCATAATTTCGTCATGTTCGCATTCTACGAGGGTCGTTTGATAAGACCGTGACTTTTTGTATTTGCCGCGCACCTGCTCTAAATACAACACTGCTCCTGTCAGCAGTTATCGATTAACATCTGACTGTAAAATTTTGAGAAAGCTGCGTTTTTTGGTTTGCGTTTTATAGGCATTGAAAGCAGACGATCTCGTGAATTTTAACGAAAATGGAAAAAAGTGAATTTCGTGTGCTAATTAAGCATTATTTTTTGCGTAAAAAATCCATCACCGAAACCAAGGAAAGACTTGATAAATATTATGGGGACTCTGCACCATCAATTTCAATGGTTAAGAAATGGTTTACTGAGTTCCGTTGTGGTCGTACCAGTACAAGTGATGCCGAACGTTCAGGTCGCCCAAAAGAGGTCGTCATGCCAGAAATCGTCGACAAAATCCATGGAATGATATTGGATGATCGGAGAATGAAAGTGCGTGAGGTAGCTGAGGCTGTAGGCATCTCAACTGAACGGGTACATCACATTTTACATGAATATTTGGACATGAAAAAGCTTTCCGCGCGATGGGTGCCGCGATTGCTCACACACGACCATAAGCGCAACCGTGTGACCATTTCAAAGGAGTGTTTGGCGATGTTCAACCGCAATCCAAACGAATTTTTGCGCCGTTTCGTTACCGTAGACGAAACATGGATCCACCACACCACACCAGAGACCAAAGAACAATCAAGACAGTGGGTTTCTCCGGGTGAACGTGCACCAAAGAAGGCCAAGGTGGGTCTGTCGGCCAACAAGGTCATGGCCACAGTTTTTTGGGATGCACAAGGTATCATTCACATCGATTACCTTGAAAAGGGTAAAACGATCACCGGCGAATATTATTCAGAGCTTTTGGACAGATTCGATATTGATTTGAAGCAGAAACGACCGCATTTGGCGAAAAAAAAGTGCTGTTCCATCAGGACAATGCACGGGTGCACACGTGTGTAGTCAGCATGGCAAAATTTCATAAATTGGGCTACGAACTGCTACCCCATCCAGCATATTCTCCAGATTTAGCCCCCCTGTGACTATTTTTTGTTTCCAAACATGAAGAAATGGCTCGGCGGTAAGAGATTCGGGTCAAATGAAGAGGTCATCACAGAAACAAACGACTATTTTGAGGGCCTTGAGAAAACCTATTATTTGGAAGGAATAAAAAAATTGGAAAAACGCTGGACTAAATGTATAGAGCTAAAAGGAGATTATGTTGAGAAATAAAACGCTTCTTTGACGAAAAAAATATATTTTATTCAAAAAGTCACGGACTTATCAAACGACCCTCGTAACTTCTGGTCTTTCCTGACTTTCTAAATAATCCTATAGGTTTCTGTAAGCGTTGAGTGTAACCGTTCTACTGTTGAATTGTTACTCGATTGTTGGAATGATGTGAAATGTAAGTCAATGCTGAATTGCTTACAAAAGTCTTTAAAGATGATTTTTCTGGGTGTTCCAAAATTACAAATAAAAGTTTTGATTTGTTTTGTGATATTAATCGAATCCCTACTTAAAATGGTATATGCGGGAGCAAATTTGGAAAATTTGTGTATTATCGTTAGCATGGTTTTATTATTGATGAAATACAGATCGATGTGAACAATATCTAACGGAAGTGCTGGGGTTTCTGGCAACTGAAATTTCAATATTTGTGGGTTGCGATCATATTTCATTGTGTGACATATGTCGCAATCATTAATTATTCTGGATATAGTCTGTTTCATGCATGGGAAGTAATAGTGTCTTTTCAAATGAAGCGTCGTTTCGTCTATTCCCCTGTGATTGTTATTCCTATGGTGTTGGATTATTAACGTTTCTTGGTCTTTCTGTTCGTAAATTTCATTTAGTAATATAGTTGTTCTTATGATTGTGTATTTTTGTTCCAAAAATTAGTTTTGTACGTTTCTTGTATTATCTTAAAAATGTCGATATTTGCCATAACCCTGTAGTTCGTACAGGTTTCAAGATTTCTTTTAAAATCTTAATAATTTTGTCCTCAGTGAATTCTTTGTCTGTAAACGTCCGAGTTTTTGACTTAATTGAGATCTCTACCGTTCTATTTGTTCTTTCTCCTACCTTTAATACCACTTGAGTTTTAAAATCATTCATACGTTTTTCCGTGGTTTGTATGTTACTTGTGTCCTCTGGACTTTGTGCTGTTTCTCCATTTGTTGCTGTTGTCGATTCTGTATCTGCCATGAATATTTCCGGTTGCATTCTACTTAATGCGTCAGCATTCGTGTTAAGCTTTCCTTTTTTATATACGATGTCGTACTCATACTCGGCTAACTGTAATCGCCATCTTATTAATTTTGGGTTATTTTTGCTGTTGTTAATGTAGATGAGTGGCTGATGATCTATGTATACCGTAAACCTGGTCCCGTATAAATAATGCCTAAAGTGTTTGACTGCTGCTTGATGAATAGTTAGTTTCCGTATCGTTCAATGTTCTACTAGCGTAAGCTACTGGTCTGTCCTTCCCCACTTGCCCTTGTGATAATACTGCACCTAGTGCATAATTGCTTGCATC
The DNA here is from genome assembly GCA_018904095.1 of Zaprionus ghesquierei. Lineage (NCBI taxonomy): Eukaryota > Metazoa > Arthropoda > Insecta > Diptera > Drosophilidae > Zaprionus > Zaprionus ghesquierei. The sequence continues at coordinate 13,705 of JAEIGP010000570.1, forward strand.
TGTAGTTAGAATGAATGGTTGTTCGTAATTCGGATATGTTAAGATTGGGTCGTTGCAAAGTAATGTTTTTGCATGTTCGAATGCGTTTTTATTGTCTTCCGATATCTCGACGGTTTTCTTTCCTTTTAGTTGCTTCGTCAGTGGTTTTGTTATTTTAGCTAAATCCTTAATAAATTTTCTATAGTAGCTTAGGAGTCCGATAAAAGATTTTATGTGTGTTCTTGTCGTGGGTAATGGGAATTTCTTTACGGCTTCTATCTTTTTGGGGTTCGGTTTTATGCCTTCTGGCGTAACGATATGTCCCAAAAAGTCTATTTCTTTTCTTTAGAACCCTGACTTGTCTTGCTGCATTTTTAAATTAGACATTTTGAGTTTTTTGAATATAACCTTTAGATTTTGAATGTGTTGTTGGAGCGGCGCCGAGTATATTAAGATGTATTTCCTAACAAGTTGTTAATGAACCTTTGGAATGTTGCGGGGGTATTTGTCAACCCAAATGGCATTTTTAAGAATTCAAATGCCCTCCTACTGCCGTGAAAGCTGGGTTCATTTGGTTCATTTCGATTTGATGGTACTCGCTTTTTGAGTCCAACGTAGGGAAATATTTTGCTTTTCCTAGCGAATCCAGTACTTCGTCAATTAATGGAAATGATTTGTCCTTTATTGTTTTTTCATTCAATTTTCTTAAATCTACGACTAACCTCCATTTTCTTTGTCCAGAGGCGTCGCTTTTTTTGGGTACTAAACAAACGGGTGCACTCCTTGGTGAGCGACTATTTCTGATTATACCTTGATATAATAATTCGGAAACTTGCTTCTTGATCTCTACGTTTTCCTTTATAGAGTACCTAAATGGTCTTACGAATATGGGTTTTTCGTCTGATAGTCTAATATCATGCTTTGTTCCTTTTGTTACTGACATATGGTCCCCGTCATTATAAAATAGGGTTCTATATTGTTTACAAAGTTCTAAAATTTTAGCTTTTTCTTCTTTGTTAAGGTGTTCTGTTCTTATGTTGAGTCTAACTTTATTGTCGTTCTTTTCACTGTTTGTATGTTTTGCCGTGTCTATTTCTGTAAAACTCTCTGCATTATATACTTCTACCTGTATTTATCACTCTGTCTTGATCGGTACGAAGTCTGGGTTAATAAATGAAACATTTGATCCGCTGTCTATTAAGAATTTTAGCGGTCTGCCAAATGACGATTCAATTAAAATATAGATTAGTACTCCTCTACATTTTGATTTTGTGGTATAATTAGGGAAATGTCCGAGGCATTTATTGAAAAATTTGGGACGTCTTCTACATTGTTAAGTTCAACATATCCCCTACTGGTGCTTTTCTGTGTTCTATCTGAATTTACGGATCCTCCTGCTCCTGCGGACCCTCCTTGGCTCCGCTCTGGTCCAGTAGATCCTGAATAACTACCTCTTTTATACTATTGACCCCTGTTGTTGCTATAATTTCTATAGTTATTTTGTTGTTCTTGGTTTCTCATGGTGTTGTTGTAGTTTTCGTTGTTGGTTCGTTGTCCCCGGTTATTGTTCCCTTGTTCTTGTCGGTTCGTGTTGTGGTTGTTATTGTAATTTGTATTAGTTGGTTGTTATGTGTTTGTGTTATAACTGTTGTCGTTTTGCTGTCTTGCATCGTAAGTTGGTCCATTACTGTTATTGTTATAGCTGTAACGTACCCGTTTTTGGTTTTGTCTCTCATAGTCTTGCCCAGCTCTATCTCTCATATATTCATCTCTTTTCCTATGAATTTTCTTTTATTTTGCGTATTTCATCGTCTAGTTCCTCTCTTTCTAAAATATCTAGTATCGCTGGTCGTATGCCTGATATTTCTTGGTATAACAATTTGATAGATAACCCTTTATATGGGATTTCACGTAAATGTTCTTCACTTGACTCCCCGAAAATATGAAATAATGCTTGTTTAATATTAGCCCAATTGAGTTTTACTCTCTTCCTAATTAATGTCCTATTTGCTTGTCCAACTATTTTGTCTCTAATTACTCCTAATAGTAATTCTCCGTATTCTGTCTCTTCTACGTTGGCTGCCGGCAGCGCTGCATACAGCTGTGGAAAACGTTAAGCTGAATAACTTCTGTGTTTATTATCCGATTGTTACCAAATTTTCAGAGATCATCTGGCTAGCTATAGTTATCATGTAAACCGAAAATGAACAATATGGCATCAAAATTGCACTTGTTATCAATGTTTTTTCGATTTGCGGGGGCAGAAGGGGGCGTGGCCAAAATCCAAAATAAACTTGATCAGCGTGCAATAATAACACATATTGTCACCAAAAATTGGTTGTCCTAGCTCTTATAATAGCTGAGATCTAGATTTTCACACGGACAGACAGACGGACTGACGGACAGACGGACATGGCTATATCGACCCGGCTGTTGATCCTGAGCCAGAATATATATACTTTATGGGGTCGGAGGTGTCTTCTTCTGCCTGTTACATACATTTTCGGTTTGAACAAAGTTATAATACCCTTCTACTCTATGAGTAGCGGGTATAAACATTTTTGCAAACATTTAATTTTTGATGCGGGCGGGACTCGAACCCGTAAATGCATAATAGTACTGTTCGTTTTGCAGTCTATAACTTAACCCATTTCACCACCGTACACGCACACACGATTCGGCACAATGCTGCAAGCAGCGAGATTCAGAGATCATCTGGCTAGCTGTAGTTATCACGTAAACCGAAAATGAACAACATGCCATCAAAATTGCACTTGTTTTTAATGTTTTTTCGATTTGCGGGGGCGGAAGGGGGCGTGGCCAAAATCAGACAGACGGACAGACGGACATGGCTATATCGACTCGGCTGTTGATCCTGAGCCAGAATATATATACTTTATGGGGTCGGAGGTGTCTCCTTCTGCCTGTTACATACATTTTCGGTTTAAACAAAGCTATAATACCCTTCTACTCTATGAGTAGCGGGTATAAACATTTTTGCACACATTTAATTTTTGATGCGGGCGGGACTCGAACCCGTAAATGCATAATAGTACTGTTCGTTTTGCAGTCCACAACTTAACCCATTTCACCACCGTACACGCACACACGATTCGGCACAATGCTGCAAGCAGCGAGATTCAGAGATCATCTGGCTAGCTGTAGTTATCACGTAAACCGAAAATGAACAACATGGCATCAATATTGCACTTGTTTTCAATGTTTTTTCGATTTGCGGGGGCGGAAGGGGGCGTGGCCAAAATCAGACAGACGGACAGACGGACATGGCTATATCGACTCGGCTGTTGATCCTGAGCCAGAATATATATACTTTATGGGGTCGGAGGTGTCTCCTTCTGCCTGTTACATACATTTTCGGTTTAAACAAAGCTATAATACCCTTCTACTCTATGAGTAGCGGGTATAAAAACCGTATTGCAAGCGCGTATATCTTAGAAACTAAAAAAGCTAGAGTTACCAAATTTGGTGACAACACTTATGTGAATCACACGCTGTAAAATTTGTATTAAAATTTTGGACACACCTTCTTCCGCCCCCGCGAATCGCTAAACCGTATAGCAACCGCAATAATAAAGCTAGAGTATTCAGTTTTGGTGTGATTGATAACTATCACCACCTAAACGATCGCTAAAAATTTGGTTTCGATCGGATAAAAGTAATTCAACGTTTCATATAGATTTGCACTGCGCCCACTGCAAGCAAGCATGCAGTGTTTTTCCAAGAAGTGTTTTTTCTAACTGCTTGGACTGCTGAATATTAAATGTGTTATTTATTATTTTTCTTTGAAAAACACGTTTACCAATAACAGTTTTCTAAATCTGATTTTTTTCATAACCTTGAAAAATTTATGGTCTGATACAGTTAACGCTTGAGCCGTTCTTACTTTGTAGACTATGGATTTTAAAATACATTTTTTTAAAATCCAGGGTCTATTGTGTTTGTCGAAATGTGCGTAACAGGTAGAAGGAGATATCTGCGACCCCATAAGGTGTATATATTCTTGCTCAGGATCACTATCCGAGTCGATTAAGCCATGTCTGTCTATCCGTCTGTCCGTCTGTATGATCGCCTATATCTCAGAAACTAAAAAAGCTAGAGCCACCAAATTTGGTGAAAACACTTATGTAAATCATACGCTGTAAAATTTTTATTAAATTTTGGACACGGCTTCTTCCGCCCCCGCAAATCGTTAAACCGTATAGCAGGCGCAATAATAAAGTTAGAGTATTCAGTTGTGGTGTGAATGATAACTATCACCACCTAAACGATCGCTGAAAATTTGGTTCCGATCGAATAATGAACATAAAAGTTATTTAACCTTTCATATAGATTTGCACTGTGCGCACTGCAAGCAAGCAAGCAGTGTTTTTTCAAAGCAGTGTTTTTTTTTCAACTGCTTGGACTGCTTGGCTTCTAAAAATTATATGTCTTCTTTATTATTTTTCTTTGAAAAACACGTTTACCAATAACAGTTTTCTAAATCTGATTTTTTTCATAATTTTGAAAAATCCATGGTCTTATACAGACAACACTTGTTTGTAGCCGTTCCTACTTATTTTAACAAAATTTATTAAAAGTAAGAGTGCTCTAGAACACTTTCCATTCAAGTATATAAAGAGGTATTAAAACGGAACATATCGTTTTTTACATGCACGTATTCGATTTATAGTCCTCAACAAGTAGTTTTATTGTTTTTACTGTTTAAGTGATAAATCTTGGATTTTTTTCAATACTTTTTACTCCTTTTGCCGGCAGCTCTACTTGCAGCATTGTCCCGAATAGTGTGTGCGTGTACGGTGGTGAAATGGGTTAAGTTGTGGACTGCAAAACGAACAGAACTATTATGCATTTACGGGTTCGAGTCCCACCCGCATCAAAAATTAAATGTGTGCAAAAATTATTTTTTATACCCGCTAATCATAGAGTAGAAGGGTATTATAACTTTGTTCAAACCGAAAATGTATGTAACAGGCAGAAGGAGACACCTCCGACCCCATAAAATATATATATTCTGGCTCAGGATCAACAGCCGAGTCGATATAGCCATGTCCGTCTGTCCGTCTGTCTGTCCGTGTGAAAATCTAGATCTCAGATATTATAAGAGCTAGGTCTACCAAATTTGGTGACAGTATGTGTTATTATTGCACGCTTATCAGGTTTATTTTGGATTTTGGCCACGCCCCCTTCCGCCCCCGTAAATCGAAAAATCATTGATTACAAGCGTAATTTTGATGCCATATTGTTCATTTTCGGTTTACATGATAACTATAGCTAGCCAGATGATCTCTGAAAATTTGGTAACAATCGAAAAAATGTTTTTTTTTTTATTTTAGATTTTGACTTTGCATAAATATTATAAGTCCATAGCCTTTTACGGTCAAAATATGATTGTAGCCGTTTTTTTGTTCCGCAAATAAATTATGTACAAGCAGCTGGGTAGCGGGTATATTACAGTCGAGCACACTCGAATGTAGCTTTCTTACTTGTTTTATTTTAGATTTTGACTTTGCATAAATATTGTAAGTCCATGGCCTTTTGCGGTTAAAATATGATTGTAGCCGTTCTTTATTTTTTCGCAAATAGTTTTGATGTACGAGCCGCTGTGTAGCGGGTATATTACAGTCGAGCACACTCGAATGTAGCTTTCTTAGTTGTTTTTTAATTAAATTTTGAAATTTATTTAATGTACATGTATTTTGTTGTTGGCTAATTCTCAGTAAATCGTCGCTCTGTTGCGCACAGTGTTCTATAAGCAATTTACATAAAACAAATTTGTGGCTGGCATAAAATTAAAAAAGTTTTTGCGTTTCAAAAACTTCAACGCGACCGACGAAAAAGTCTGGAGCCAATGCGGCTTTTAAGTTGTTAGAATGTAATTTAATGTGAAATCGTGCGATTTTTATACCATTCGACCATTGAAAATGGTCAAAAATGGTTTTGGTATGTATGTGCAAATGTATGTAACAGGCAGAAGGAGGCGTCGGTCCGTTTGAACGTCTAGATCTCAGCTATTACAAAAGCAAGAGACACCATATTTCACATGAACGTTCCTGTATACCAGATCGAGTAGTAGATCGAGTTTATTTTTAATTTTTGATGCCACGCCCACCGCCCACGCAAATCGATAATTTACGATTATAAGGAAAAGTATTGAAGTTATAACTTTCTGCTTGGGTTGAACATAGATAATTACAATAAAAATCTATTCACAAACTTACAATACGATCGAACAATAAACACAGAAGATATTCATCTAAACGTTTTCCATAGTCACACTGCTTGCGCCTTTATAGCATATCGTGAAGTCATCGTCACGATGCTTTGTTTCAGCCGTAGCATGTGTACAGCTGATTGCTATGTTTTCACATGTAGATGGCGCTGTTCAAAGATAGATCTAATTTAAACAATAGGTGGCGGATGAACTTGTGCAGAGTTTTTTGATGGAATTAAATGTGTGATAATTTGTTTCGAAACTGGGCGAATGGTATCTTACTGTCGGGCGCGCTCGACTGTAGCTTTCTTTCTTGTTTTGTTTATTTTTTCTATGAAAATCGCGTAATAACAGTTTTCTTATTCTGTTTTTTTCATGTTCTTTAAAAACATGGTTTTATAGAGTCAATACTTGACTGTAGCCGTTATTACTTGTTTTTTTTTTTGTATCGCCCTACGGTAGGTAAGGTCTTTGGCAACAGCCATTCTATTTTTGAATAGCGTCATCTACATGTGAAAACGGCATAGCTTTACATACGCTACGGCTAAAACGAAGCATCTTGACGATGACGTCACGACACGAGCACAGGCGCAAGCAGAGGAAGTACGGAAAACGGAAACATGGATAACTTCTGTGTTAATTATCCGATTGGATTGTAATTTAGGGAACATATTTATATTGCAATTATTTATGATCATATCGAAGCAGAAAGCTGTAACTTCAATACTTCTTCTACTGATAATTGAAAATTATCGATTTGCGTGGGTGGTGGGTGTGGCACCAAAAATTTAAAATAATCTCGATCTATCTATGATATACAGGAACCTTCATGTGAAATATGGTGTCTCTAGCTTTTGTAATAGCTGAGATCTAGACTTTCAAACGGACAGACGGACGGAAAGACGGGCATGGCTCAATCGACTCGGCTGGTGGTCCTGAGTCAGAATATATGTACTTAGTATAAAACTTAGTATACCATTTTTGACCATTTTCAATGGTCCAATTGTGTGAAAATAGAATTTACATTTAATTTTGAACTTAACGCCCAACTGATCAGGTAGCCCTGGTAGTGCCGTTAATCTGGCAACTCTACGCGAACTAGATCAGCAGTTGCTGATGAGTATCAGCAGCGCTATCAGCTGTCTTTCCAGCTGCAAAAAATTGCAAAATTATAATTTCTGCAACCTATTGAATATCGCGTCTTCCTTAACTCGTTTTGTTTGCGCAGAACAATAGCCCATTACTACAGTATGGTTTTTGCACTTTTAACAAATTGTTCTGGCTTAGCCAACTATGTTTCAAGTGAATTTCGCGTAGCGTATCTCAAACACAATCGAATTAAGCAGTCGTAAATTGTCGCTTTGAATGACTCCGCCTCCATCTGTTGCTGTTGTAGCTGCCTCTGCTTCTTTCTTTTGTTGTTGCTGCCCCATGTTGCTGTTGTTGTTATTTCTGTTGATATGTCGGCGCCATGTGCAAGTTTAATAAATTAATTAAAGCTGCGGCTTTGGCACTGCCTTCTCCATCTATTGCCTTTCTTCCTCCGTTCACTGTCTCTTCCCCACTGTTTCTGCTCCGTTACATGACCACTCCTCTTGCATCATTTCAACTGTATGTGGGCAACCTAGGAAATTTTCGTTTGATTGTTTCCCCCGGACATATTATTAAAACAAATATTAAACAAGTAAGAAAGCTACAGTCGAGTGTGCTCGACTGTAATACACCAGCTACCCAGCTGCTTGTACATAATTTATTTGCGGAACAAAAAAACGGCTACAATCATATTTTGACCGTAAAAGGCTATGGACTTATAATATTTATGCAAAGTCAAAATATAAAATAAAAAAAAAAAAACATTTTTGCACACATTTAATTTTTGATGCGGGCGGGACTCGAACCCGTAAATGCATAATAGTACTGTTCGTTTTGCAGTCCACAACTTAACCCAATTCACCACCGTACACGCACACACGATTCGGCACAATGCTGCCGGCAGCGCTGATTACAGCTATGGAAAACGTTAAGCTGAATAACTTCTGTGTTTATTATCCGATTGTTACCAAATTTTCAGCGATCATCTGGCTAGCTATAGTTATCATATAAACCGAAAATATGGCATCAAAATTGCGCTTGTAATCAATGTTTTTTCGATTTACTGGGGCGTAAGGGGGCGTGGCCAAAATCCAAATTAAACTTGATCAGCGTGCAATAATAACACATTTTGTCACCAAATTTGGTAGTCCTAGCTCTTATAATAGCTGAGATCTAGATTTTCACACGGACAGACAGACGGACAGACGGACATGGCTGTATCGACTCGGCTGATGATCCTGAGCCAGAATATATATACTCTATGGGGTCGGAGGTGTCTCCTTCTGCCTGTTACATACATTTTCGGTTTGAACAAAAATATAATACCCTTCTACTCTATGAGTAGCGGGTATAATGAGGAGGTATTAAAAAATCTGAAACTCCATATAGTCTATATGTATATTCTTGCTCAGGCTGACTAACCGCATAAGTGCGACCGTGGTTAAGTTGGGGACTGCGAAACTAATGATTCAATGGGGTCGTTTGTTCAAATAACAGACCATCTAACTGAAAACTATATTTATACCCGCTACTATTAGAGTAGAAGGGTATTATAACTTTGTTCAAACCGAAAATGTATGTAACAGGCAGAAGGAGACACCTCCGACCCCATAAAGTATATATATTCTGGCTCAGGATCAACAGCCGAGTCGATATAGCCATGTCCGTCTGTCCGTCTGTCCGTCTGTACGTCTAGATCTCAGCTATTACAAAAGGTAGAGACACCTTATTTCCTGTATACCATAGGTAGATCGAGTTTATTTTCAATTTTCGATGTCGTGCCCACCGCCCACGCAAAACGATAATTATGATTATTAGGAAAAGTATTGAAGTTATGGCTTTCTGCTTTGGTATAAACATAGATAATGACAATATAAAACTATTTTCAATCATCTAAACGTTTTCCATAGTTACACTCTTTGCGCCTTTGCAGCATATCGTGACGTCATCGTCAAATTTCCACATTTTTCCTAAATTTGCGTATTATTTAAAATTCATTAAGAATATTTAAAGCTTTTAAAAATGTTTTAAAAATATTAACTGTCAATTTTCTTAATTTCAAAATATTTAAAAATTTCTATAATTTATTAAAATTTTTATACCCGCTACTCATAGAGTAGAAGGGTATTATAACTTTGTTCAAACCGAAAATGTATGTAACAGGCAGAAGGAGACACCTCCGACCCCATAAAGTATATATATTCTGGCTCAGGATCAACAGCCGAGCCGATATAGCCGTGTCCGTCTGTCCGTCTGTCTGTCCGTGTGAAAATCTAGATCTCAGCTATTATAAGAGCTAGGACAACCAAATTTGGTGACAATATGTGTTATTATTGCACGCTGATCAAGTTTATTTTGGATTTTGGCCACGCCCCCTTCCGCCCCCGCAAATTGATAACGTTGATAACAAGTGCAATTTTGATGCCATATTGTTCATTTTCGGTTTACATGATAACTATAGCTAGCCAGATGATCTCTGAAAATTTGGTAACAATCGGATAATAAACACAGAAGTTATTCAGCTTAACGTTTTCCATAGCTGTAAGCAGCGCTGCCGGCAGCGCTGCTTGCAGCATTGTGCCGAATCGTGTGTGCGTGTACGGTGGTGAAATGGGTTAAGTTATCTTATATTTTGACTTTGCATAAATATTATAAGTCCATAGCCTTTTACGGTCAAAATATGATTATAGCCGTTTTTTTGTTCCGCAAATAAATTATGTACAAGCAGCTGGGTAGCGGGTATATTATAGTCGAGCACACTCGACTGTAGCTTTTACTTGTTTTTTTATACTTCCCACTTTTCCAAAGTTCCATAATTTTTAAAATTGCTTATCAGTGAAAAAAGGATTAACTCTTTGTTTCCCTTTTGATTTTTTTTGCCTTTCTTATCATTTTTAATATTCTCATATTCTATTCTAATATTCAGTTACCACTGTATTTAGTTAGTGGTTTCGGCACCTTTAGCAGTAAGAGATGTTGTGCCAGCGCTGACACTTTTCATTGAATTCCCAGCAGCAGGCAGAAGGAGACACCTCCGACCCCATAAAGTATATATATTCTGGCTCAGGATCAACAGCCGAGTCGATATAGCCATGTCCGTCTGTCTGTCCGTGTGAAAATCTAGATCTCAGCTATTATAAGAGCTAGGACAACCAAATTTGGTGACAATATGTGTTATTATTGCACGCTGATCAAGTTTATTTTGGATTTTGGCCACGCCCCCTTCCGCCCCCGCAAATCGAAAAAACATTAATAACAAGTGCAATTTTGACGCCATATTGTTCATTTTCGGTTTACGTGATAACTATAGCTAGCCAGATAATCTCTGAAAATTTGGTAACAATCGGATAATAAACACAGAAGTTATTCAGCTTAACGTTTTCCACAGCTGTAAGCAGCGCTGCCGGCAGCGCTGCTTGCATCATTGTGCCGAATCGTGTGTGCGTGTACGGTGGTGAAATGGGTTAAGTTGTGGACTGCAAAACGAACAGTACTATTATGCATTTACGGGTTCGAGTCCCGCCCGCATCAAAAATTAAATGTGTGCAAAAATGATTTTTTTTATACCCGCTACTCATAAAGTAGAAGGGTATTATAACTTTGTCCAAACCGAAAATGTATGTAACAGGCAGAAGGAGACACCTCCGACCCCATAAAGTATATATATTCTGGCTCAGGATCAACAGCCGAGTCGATATAGCCATGTCCGTCTGTACGTCTAGATCTCAGCTATTACAAAAGGTAGAGACACCTAATTTCCTGTATACCATAGGTAGATCGAGTTTATTTTCAATTTTCGATGTCGCGCCCACCGCCCACGCAAAACGATAATTATGATTATTAGGAAAAGTATTGAAGTTATGGCTTTCTGCTTTGGTATAAACATAGATAATTACAATATAAATCTATTTTCAAAATTACAATCCGATCGAACAATAAACACAGAAGATATTCATCTAAACGATTTCCATAGTTACACTCTTTGCGCCTTTGCAGCATATCGTGACGTCATCGTCAAATTTCCACATTTTTCCTAAATTTGCGTTTTATTTAAAATTCATTAAGAATATTTAAAGCTTTTAAAAATGTTTTAAAAATATTAACTGTCAATTTTCTTAATTTCAAAATATTTAAAAATTTCTATAATTTATTAAAATGTTTATACCCGCTACTCATAGAGTAGAAGGGTATTATAACTTTGTTCAAACCGAAAATGTATGTAACAGGCAGAAGGAGACACCTCCGACCCCATAAAGTATATATATTCTGGCTCAGGATCAACAGCCGAGTCGATATAGCCATGTCCGTCTGTCCGTCTGTCTGTCCGTGTGAAAATCTAGATCTCAGCTATTATAAGAGCTAGGACAACCAAATTTGGTGACAATATGTGTTATTATTGCACGCTGATCAAGTTTATTTTGGATTTTGGCCACGCCCCCTTCCGCCCCCGCAAATCGAAAAAACATTTATAACAAGTGCAATTTTGATGCCATATTGTTCATTTTTGGCTTACATGATAACTATAGCTAGCCAGATGATCTTTGAAAATTTGGTAACAATCGGATAATAAACACAGAAGTTATTCAGCTTAACGTTTTCCATAGCTGTAAGCAGCGCTGCCGGCAGCGCTGCTTGCAGTATTGTGCCGAATCGTGTGTGCGTGTACGGTGGTGAAATGGGTTAAGTTATCTTATATTTTGACTTTGCATAAATATTATAAGTCCATAGCCTTTTACGGTCAAAATATGATTATAGCCGTTTTTTTGTTCCGCAAATAAATTATGTACAAGCAGCTGGGTAGCGGGTATATTATAGTCGAGCACACTCGACTGTAGCTTTTACTTGTTTTTTTATACTTCCCACTTTTCCAAAGTTCCATCATTTTTAAAATTGCTTATCAGTGAAAAAAGGATTAACTCTTTGTTTCCCTTTTGATTTTTTTTGCCTTTCTTATCATTTCTAATATTCTCATATTCTATTCTAATATTCAGTTACCACTGTATTTAGTTAGTGGTTTCGGCACCTTTAGCAGTAAGAGATGTTGTGCCAGCGCTGACACTTTTGATTGAATTCCCAGCAGCAGGCAGAAGGAGACACCTCCGACCCCATAAAGTATATATATTCTGGCTCAGGATCAACAGCCGAGTCGATATAGCCATGTCCGTCTGTCTGTCCGTGTGAAAATCTAGATCTCAGCTATTATAAGAGCTAGGACAACCAAATTTGGTGACAATATGTGTTATTATTGCACGCTGATCAAGTTTATTTTGGATTTTGGCCACGCCCCCTTCCGCTCCTGTAAATCAAAAAAAATTGATTACAAGCGCAATTTTGAAGCCATATTGTTCCATATGATAATTATAGCAAGCCTGATGATCTCTGATTTGGTAACAATCGGATAATAAACACAGAAGCTATTCAGTTTAACGATTTCCTTAGCTGTAAACCGCGCTTCCGGCAGCGCAAATTCTTTATTTCTACAGGAAATAATAAGAATGCCATACAATGCAAATTTTTGCTGTTGTTGGATTACAGCGTTAGTAGCTTAGTGAAAAAGCGATGAACTCCTGAACCGACAGGCCCGTGATTCGATTCCCAATTCATGCCGCTTAAGCTTTTTCTTTTTATACCCGCTACTCATAGAGTAGAAGGGTATTATAACTTTGTTCAAACCGAAAATGTATGAAACAGGCAGAAGGAGACACCTCCGACCCCATAAAGTATATATATTCTGGCTCAGGATCAACAGCCGAGTCGATATAGCCATGTCCGTCTGTCCGTCTGTCTGTCCGTGTGAAAATCTAGATCTCAGCTATTATAAGAGCTAGGACAACCAAATTTGGTGACAATATGTGTTATTATTGCACGCTGATCAAGTTTATTTTGGATTTTGGCCACGCCCCCTTCCGCCCCCGCAAATCGAAAAAAACATTGATTACAAGTGCAATTTTGATGCCATATTGTTCATTTTCGGTTTACATGATAACTATAACTAGCCAGATGATCTCTGAAAATTTGGTAACAATCGGATAATAAAAACAGAAGTTATTCAGCTTAACGTTTTCCATAGCTGTAAGCAGCGCTGCAGGCAGAAGTTATTCAGCTTAACGTTTTCCATAGCTGTAAGCAGCGCTGCCTGCAGCGCTGCTTGCAGCATTGTGCCGAATCGTGTGTGCGTGTACGGTGGTGAAATGGGTTAAGTTGTGGACTGCAAAACGAACAGTACTATTATGCATTTACGGGTTCAAGTCCCGCCCGCATCAAAAATTAAATGTGTGCAAAAATGTTTTTTTTTATACCCGCTACTCATAGAGTAGAAGATCAAGTTTATTTTGGATTTTGGCCACGCCCCCTTCCGCCCCTGTAAATCGAAAAAAATTGATTACAAGCGCAATTTTGAAGCCATATTGTTCCATATGATAATTATAGCAAGCCTGATGATCTCTGATTTGGTAACAATCGGATAATAAACAAAGAAGCTATTCAGTTTAACGTTTTCCCTAGCTGTAAACCGCGCTTCCGGCAGCGTAAATTCTTTATTTCTACAGGAAATAATAAGAATGCCATACAATGCAAATTTTTGCTGTTGTTGGATAACAGCGTTAGTAGCTTAGTGAAAAAGCGATGAACTCCTGAACCGACAGGCCCGTAATTCGATTCCCAATTCATGCCGCTTAAGCTTTTTCTTTTTATACCCGCTACTCATAGAGTAGAAGGGTATTATAACTTTGTTCAAACCGAAAATGTATGTAACAGGCAGAAGGAGACACCTCCGACCCCATAAAGTATATATATTCTGGCTCAGGATCAACAGCCGAGTCGATATAGCCATGTCCGTCTGTCCGTCTGTCTGTCCGTGTGAAAATATAGATCTCAGCTATTATAAGAGCTAGGACAACCAAATTTGGTGACAATATGTGTTATTATTGCACGCTGATCAAGTTTATTTTGGATTTTGGCCACGCCCCCTTCCGCCCCTGTAAATAAAAAAAATTGATTACAAGCGCAATTTTGAAGCCATATTGTTCCATATGATAATTATAGCAAGCCTGATGATCTCTGATTTGGTAACAATCGGATAATAAACACAGAAGCTATTCAGTTTAACGTTTTCCCTAGCTGTAAACCGCGCTTCCGGCAGCGCAAATTCTTTATTTCTACAGGAAATAATAAGAATGCCATACAATGCAAATTTTTGCTGTTGTTGGATAACAGCGTTAGTAGCTTAGTGAAAAAGCGATGAACTCCTGAACCGACAGGCCCGTGATTCGATTCCCAATTCATGCCGCTTAAGCTTTTTCTTTTTATACCCGCTACTCATAGAGTAGAAGGGTATTATAACTTTGTTCAAACCGAAAATGTATGTAACAGGCAGAAGGAGACACCTCCGACCCCATAAAGTATATATATTCTGGCTCAGGATCAACAGCCGAGTCGATATAGCCACGTCCGTCTGTCCGTCTGTGTGTCCGTGTGAAAATCTAGATCTCAGCTATTATAAGAGCTAGGACAACCAAATTTGGTGACAATATGTGTTATTATTGCACGCTGATCAAGTTTATTTTGGATTTTGGCCACGCCCCCTTCCGCCCCCGCAAATTGAAAAAACATTGATAACAAGTGCAATTTTGATGCCATATTGTTCATTTTCGGTTTACATGATAACTATAGCTAGCCAGATGATCTCTGAAAATTTGGTAACAATCGGATAATAAACACAGAAGTTATTCAGCTTAACGTTTTCCATAGCTGTAAGCAGCGCTGCCGGCAACGCTGCTTGCAGTATTGTGCCGAATCGTGTGTGCGTGTACGGTGGTGAAATGGGTTAAGTTGTGGACTGCAAAACGAACAGTACTATTATGCATTTACGGGTTCGAGTCCCGCCCGCATCAAAAATTAAATGTGTGCAAAAATGTTTATACCCGCTACTCATAGAGTAGAAGGGTATTATAACTTTGTTCAAACCGAAAATGTATGTAACAGGCAGAAGGAGACACCTCCGACCCCATAAAGTATATATATTCTGGCTCAGGATCAACAGCCGAGTCGATATAGCCATGTCCGTCTGTCCGTCTGTCTGTCCGTGTGAAAATCTAGATCTCAGCTATTATAAGAGCTAGGACAACCAAATTTGGTGACAATATGTGTTATTATTGCACGCTGATCAAGTTTATTTTGGATTTTGGCCACGCCCCCTTCCGCCCCCGCAAATCGAAAAAACATTGATTACAAGTGCAATTTTGATGCCATATTGTTCATTTTCGGTTTACATGATAACTATAGCTAGCCAGATGATCTCTGAAAATTTGGTAACAATCGGATAATAAAAACAGAAGTTATTCAGCTTAACGTTTTCCATAGCTGTAAGCAGCGCTGCCTGCAGCGCTGCTTGCAGCATTGTGCCGAATCGTGTGTGCGTGTACGGTGGTGAAATGGGTTAAGTTGTGGACTGCAAAACGAACAGTACTATTATGCATTTACGGGTTCAAGTCCCGCCCGCATCAAAAATTAAATGTGTGCAAAAATGTTTTTTTTTATACCCGCTACTCATAGAGTAGAAGATCAAGTTTATTTTGGATTTTGGCCACGCCCCCTTCCGCCCCTGTAAATCAAAAAAAATTGATTACAAGCGCAATTTTGAAGCCATATTGTTCCATATGATAATTATAGCAAGCCTGATGATCTCTGATTTGGTAACAATCGGATAATAAACAAAGAAGCTATTCAGTTTAACGTTTTCCCTAGCTGTAAACCGCGCTTCCGGCAGCGTAAATTCTTTATTTCTACAGGAAATAATAAGAATGCCATACAATGCAAATTTTTGCTGTTGTTGGATAACAGCGTTAGTAGCTTAGTGAAAAAGCGATGAACTCCTGAACCGACAGGCCCGTAATTCGATTCCCAATTCATGCCGCTTAAGCTTTTTCTTTTTATACCCGCTACTCATAGAGTAGAAGGGTATTATAACTTTGTTCAAACCGAAAATGTATGTAACAGGCAGAAGGAGACACCTCCGACCCCATAAAGTATATATATTCTGGCTCAGGATCAACAGCTGAGTCGATATAGCCATGTCCGTCTGTCCGTCTGTCTGTCCGTGTGAAAATATAGATCTCAGCTATTATAAGAGCTAGGACAACCAAATTTGGTGACAATATGTGTTATTATTGCACGCTGATCAAGTTTATTTTGGATTTTGGCCACGCCCCCTTCCGCCCCTGTAAATCAAAAAAAATTGATTACAAGCGCAATTTTGAAGCCATATTGTTCCATATGATAATTATAGCAAGCCTGATGATCTCTGATTTGGTAACAATCGGATAATAAACACAGAAGCTATTCAGTTTAACGTTTTCCCTAGCTGTAAACCGCGCTTCCGGCAGCGCAAATTCTTTATTTCTACAGGAAATAATAAGAATGCCATACAATGCAAATTTTTGCTGTTGTTGGATAACAGCGTTAGTAGCTTAGTGAAAAAGCGATGAACTCCTGAACCGACAGGCCCGTGATTCGATTCCCAATTCATGCCGCTTAAGCTTTTTCTTTTTATACCCGCTACTCATAGAGTAGAAGGGTATTATAACTTTGTTCAAACCGAAAATGTATGTAACAGGCAGAAGGAGACACCTCCGACCCCATAAAGTATATATATTCTGGCTCAGGATCAACAGCCGAGTCGATATAGCCACGTCCGTCTGTCCGTCTGTGTGTCCGTGTGAAAATCTAGATCTCAGCTATTATAAGAGCTAGGACAACCAAATTTGGTGACAATATGTGTTATTATTGCACGCTGATCAAGTTTATTTTGGATTTTGGCCACGCCCCCTTCCGCCCCCGCAAATTGAAAAAACATTGATAACAAGTGCAATTTTGATGCCATATTGTTCATTTTCGGTTTACATGATAACTATAGCTAGCCAGATGATCTCTGAAAATTTGGTAACAATCGGATAATAAACACAGAAGTTATTCAGCTTAACGTTTTCCATAGCTGTAAGCAGCGCTGCCGGCAACGCTGCTTGCAGTATTGTGCCGAATCGTGTGTGCGTGTACGGTGGTGAAATGGGTTAAGTTGTGGACTGCAAAACGAACAGTACTATTATGCATTTACGGGTTCGAGTCCCGCCCGCATCAAAAATTAAATGTGTGCAAAAATGTTTATACCCGCTACTCATAGAGTAGAAGGGTATTATAACTTTGTTCAAACCGAAAATGTATGTAACAGGCAGAAGGAGACACCTCCGACCCCATAAAGTATATATATTCTGGCTCAGGATCAACAGCCGAGTCGATATAGCCATGTCCGTCTGTCCGTCTGTCTGTCCGTGTGAAAATCTAGATCTCAGCTATTATAAGAGCTAGGACAACCAAATTTGGTGACAATATGTGTTATTATTGCACGCTGATCAAGTTTATTTTGGATTTTGGCCACGCCCCCTTCCGCCCCCGCAAATTGAAAAAACATTGATAACAAGTGCAATTTTGATGCCATATTGTTCATTTTCGGTTTACATGATAACTATAGCTAGCCAGATGATCTCTGAAAATTTGGTAACAATCGGATAATAAACACAGAAGTTATTCAGCTTAACGTTTTCCATAGCTGTAAGCAGCGCTGCCGGCAACGCTGCTTGCAGTATTGTGCCGAATCGTGTGTGCGTGTACGGTGGTGAAATGGGTTAAGTTGTGGACTGCAAAACGAACAGTACTATTATGCATTTACGGGTTCGAGTCCCGCCCGCATCAAAAATTAAATGTGTGCAAAAATGTTTATACCCGCTACTCATAGAGTAGAAGGGTATTATAACTTTGTTCAAACCGAAAATGTATGTAACAGGCAGAAGGAGACACCTCCGACCCCATAAAGTATATATATTCTGGCTCAGGATCAACAGCCGAGTCGATATAGCCATGTCCGTCTGTCCGTCTGTCTGTCCGTGTGAAAATCTAGATCTCAGCTATTATAAGAGCTAGGACAACCAAATTTGGTGACAATATGTGTTATTATTGCACGCTGATCAAGTTTATTTTGGATTTTGGCCACGCCCCCTTCCGCCCCTGTAAATCAAAAAAAATTGATTACAAGCGCAATTTTGAAGCCATATTGTTCCATATGATAATTATAGCAAGCCTGATGATCTCTGATTTGGTAACAATCGGATAATAAACACAGAAGCTATTCAGTTTAACGTTTTCCCTAGCTGTAAACCGCGCTTCCGGCATCGCAAATTCTTTATTTCTACAGGAAATAATAAGAATGCCATACAATGCAAATTTTTGCTGTTGTTGGATAACAGCGTTAGTAGCTTAGTGAAAAAGCGATGAACTCCTGAACCGACAGGCCCGTGATTCGATTCCCAATTCATGCCGCTTAAGCCTTTTCTTTTTATACCCGCTACTCATAGAGTAGAAGGGTATTATAACTTTGTTCAAACCGAAAATGTATGTAACAGGCAGAAGGAGACACCTCCGACCCCATAAAGTATATATATTCTGGCTCAGGATCAACAGCCGAGTCGATATAGCCATGTCCGTCTGTTCGTCTGTCCGTCTGTCTGTCCGTGTGAAAATCTAGATCTCAGCTATTATAAGAGCTAGGACAACCAAATTTGGTGACAATATGTGTTATTATTGCACGCTGATCAAGTTTATTTTGGATTTTGGCCACGCCCCCTTCCGCCCCTGTAAATCAAAAAAAATTGATTACAAGCGCAATTTTGAAGCCATATTGTTCCATATGATAATTATAGCAAGCCTGATGATCTCTGATTTGGTAACAATCGGATAATAAACACAGAAGCTATTCAGTTTAACGTTTTCCCTAGCTGTAAACCGCGCTTCCGGCAGCGCAAATTCTTTATTTCTACAGGAAATAATAAGAATGCCATACAATGCAAATTTTTGCTGTTGTTGGATAACAGCGTTAGTAGCTTAGTGAAAAAGCGATGAACTCCTGAACCGACAGGCCCGTGATTCGATTCCCAATTCATGCCGCTTAAGCTTTTTCTTTTTATACCCGCTACTCATAGAGTAGAAGGGTATTATAACTTTGTTCAAACCGAAAATGTATGTAACAGGCAGAAGGAGACACCTCCGACCCCATAAAGTATATATATTCTGGCTCAGGATCAACAGCCGAGTCGATATAGCCACGTCCGTCTGTCCGTCTGTGTGTCCGTGTGAAAATCTAGATCTCAGCTATTATAAGAGCTAGGACAACCAAATTTGGTGACAATATGTGTTATTATTGCACGCTGATCAAGTTTATTTTGGATTTTGGCCACGCCCCCTTCCGCCCCTGTAAATCAAAAAAAATTGATTACAAGCGCAATTTTGAAGCCATATTGTTCCATATGATAATTATAGCAAGCCTGATGATCTCTGATTTGGTAACAATCGGATAATAAACACAGAAGCTATTCAGTTTAACGTTTTCCCTAGCTGTAAACCGCGCTTCCGGCAGCGTAAATTCTTTATTTCTACAGGAAATAATAAGAATGCCATACAATGCAAATTTTTGCTGTTGTTGGATAACAGCGTTAGTAGCTTAGTGAAAAAGCGATGAACTCCTGAACCGACAGGCCCGTGATTCGATTCCCAATTCATGCCACTTAAGCTTTTTCTTTTTATACCCGCTACTCATAGAGTAGAAGGGTATTATAACTTTGTTCAAACCGAAAATGTATGTAACAGGCAGAAGGAGACACCTCCGACCCCATAAAGTATATATATTCTGGCTCAGGATCAACAGCCGAGTCGATATAGCCACGTCCGTCTGTCCGTCTGTGTGTCCGTGTGAAAATCTAGATCTCAGCTATTATAAGAGCTAGGACAACCAAATTTGGTGACAATATGTGTTATTATTGCACGCTGATCAAGTTTATTTTGGATTTTGGCCACGCCCCCTTCCGCCCCCGCAAATCGAAAAAACATTGATAACAAGTGCAATTTTGATGCCATATTGTTCACCGCCATATTGCTGCCGGCAGCGCTGCTTGCAGCATTGTGCCGAATCGTGTGTGCGTGTACGGTGGTGAAATGGGTTAAGTTGTGAACTGCAAAACGAACAGTACTATTATGCATTTACGGGTTCGAGTCCCGCCCGCATCAAAAATTAAATGTGTGCAAAAATGTTTTTTTTTTTATACCCGCTACTCATAGAGTAGAAGGGTATTATAACTTTGTCCAAACCGAAAATGTATGTAACAGGCAGAAGGAGACACCTCCGACCCCATAAAGTATATATATTCTGGCTCAGGATCAACAGCCGAGTCGATATAGCCATGTCCGTCTGTCCGTCTGTCCGTCTGTACGTCTAGATCTCAGCTATTACAAAAGGTAGAGACACCTAATTTCCTGTATACCATAGGTAGATCGAGTTTATTTTCAATTTTCGATGTCGCGCCCACCGCCCACGCAAAACGATAATTACGATTATTAGGAAAAGTATTGAAGTTATGGCTTTCTGCTTTGGTATAAACATAGATAATTACAATATAAATCTATTTTCAAAACTACAATCCGATCGAACAATAAACACAGAAGATATTCATCTAAACGATTTCCATAGTTACACTCTTTGCGCCTTTGCAGCATATCGTGACGTCATCGTCAAATTTCAACATTTTTCCTAAATTTGCGTATTATTTAAAATTCATTAAGAATATTTAAAGCTTTTAAAAATGTTTTAAAAATATTAACTGTCAATTTTCTTAATTTCAAAATATTTAAAAATTTCTATAATTTATTAAAATTTTTATACCCGCTACTCATAGAGTAGAAGGGTATTATAACTTTGTTCAAACCGAAAATGTATGTAACAGGCAGAAGGAGACACCTCCGACCCCATAAAGTATATATATTCTGGCTCAGGATCAACAGCCGAGTCGATATAGCCATGTCCGTCTGTTCGTCTGTCCGTCTGTCTGTCCGTGTGAAAATCTAGATCTCAGCTATTATAAGAGCTAGGACAACCAAATTTGGTGACAATATGTGTTATTATTGCACGCTGATCAAGTTTATTTTGGATTTTGGCCACGCCCCCTTCCGCCCCTGTAAATCAAAAAAAATTGATTACAAGCGCAATTTTGAAGCCATATTGTTCCATATGATAATTATAGCAAGCCTGATGATCTCTGATTTGGTAACAATCGGATAATAAACACAGAAGCTATTCAGTTTAACGTTTTCCCTAGCTGTAAACCGCGCTTCCGGCAGCGCAAATTCTTTATTTCTACAGGAAATAATAAGAATGCCATACAATGCAAAATTTTGCTGTTGTTGGATAACAGCGTTAGTAGCTTTAGTGAAAAGCGATGAACTCCTGAACCGACAGGCCCGTGATTCGATTCCCAATTCATGCCGCTTAAGCTTTTTCTTTTTATACCCGCTACTCATAGAGTAGAAGGGTATTATAACTTTTGTTCAAACCGAAAATGTATGTAACAGGCAGAAGGAGACACCTCCGACCCCATAAAGTATATATATTCTGGCTCAGGATCAACAGCCGAGTCGATATAGCCACGTCCGTCTGTCCGTCTGTGTGTCCGTGTGAAAATCTAGATCTCAGCTATTATAAGAGCTAGGACAACCAAATTTGGTGACAATATGTGTTATTATTGCACGCTGATCAAGTTTATTTTGGATTTTGGCCACGCCCCCTTCCGCCCCCGCAAATCGAAAAAACATTGATAACAAGTGCAATTTTGATGCCATATTGTTCACCGCCATATTGCTGCCGGCAGCGCTGCTTGCAGCATTGTGCCGAATCGTGTGTGCGTGTACGGTGGTGAAATGGGTTAAGTTGTGAACTGCAAAACGAACAGTACTATTATGCATTTACGGGTTCGAGTCCCGCCCGCATCAAAAATTAAATGTGTGCAAAAATGTTTTTTTTTTTTATACCCGCTACTCATAGAGTAGAAGGGTATTATAACTTTGTCCAAACCGAAAATGTATGTAACAGGCAGAAGGAGACACCTCCGACCCCATAAAGTATATATATTCTGGCTCAGGATCAACAGCCGAGTCGATATAGCCATGTCCGTCTGTCCATCTGTCCGTCTGTACGTCTAGATCTCAGCTATTACAAAAGGTAGAGACACCTAATTTCCTGTATACCATAGGTAGATCGAGTTTATTTTCAATTTTCGATGTCGCGCCCACCGCCCACGCAAAACGATAATTACGATTATTAGGAAAAGTATTGAAGTTATGGCTTTCTGCTTTGGTATAAACATAGATAATTACAATATAAATCTATTTTCAAAATTACAATCCGATCGAACAATAAACACAGAAGATATTCATCTAAACGATTTCCATAGTTACACTCTTTGCGCCTTTGCAGCATATCGTGACGTCATCGTCAAATTTCAACATTTTTCCTAAATTTGCGTATTATTTAAAATTCATTAAGAATATTTAAAGCTTTTAAAAATGTTTTAAAAATATTAACTGTCAATTTTCTTAATTTCAAAATATTTAAAAATTTCTATAATTTATTAAAATTTTTATACCCGCTACTCATAGAGTAGAAGGGTATTATAACTTTGTTCAAACCGAAAATGTATGTAACAGGCAGAAGGAGACACCTCCGACCCCATAAAGTATATATATTCTGGCTCAGGATCAACAGCCGAGTCGATATAGCCATGTCCGTCTGTCCGTCTGTCTGTCCGTGTGAAAATCTAGATCTCAGCTATTATAAGAGCTAGGACAACCAAATTTGGTGACAATATGTGTTATTATTGCACGCTGATCAAGTTTATTTTGGATTTTGGCCACGCCCCCTTCCGCCCCCGCAAATTGAAAAAACATTGATAACAAGTGCAATTTTGATGCCATATTGTTCATTTTCGGTTTACATGATAACTATAGCTAGCCAGATGATCTCTGAAAATTTGGTAACAATCGGATAATAAACACAGAAGTTATTCAGCTTAACGTTTTCCATAGCTGTAAGCAGCGCTGCCGGCAACGCTGCTTGCAGTATTGTGCCGAATCGTGTGTGCGTGTACGGTGGTGAAATGGGTTAAGTTATCTTATATTTTGACTTTGCATAAATATTATAAGTCCATAGCCTTTTACGGTCAAAATATGATTGTAGCCGTTTTTTTGTTCCGCAAATAAATTATGTACAAGCAGCTGGGTAGCGGGTATATTATAGTCGAGCACACTCGACTGTAGCTTTTACTTGTTTTTTTTTTATACCCGCTACTCATAGAGTAGAAGGGTATTATAACTTTGTCCAAACCGAAAATGTATGTAACAGGCAGAAGGAGACACCTCCGACCCCATAAAGTATATATATTCTGGCTCAGGATCAACAGCCGAGTCGATATAGCCATGTCCGTCTGTCCGTTTGTCCATCTGTACGTCTAGATCTCAGCTATTACAAAAGGTAGAGACACCTAATTTCCTGTATACCATAGGTAGATCGAGTTTATTTTCAATTTTCGATGTCGCGCCCACCGCCCACGCAAAACGATAATTACGATTATTAGGAAAAGTATTGAAGTTATGGCTTTCTGCTTTGGTATAAACATAGATAATTACAATATAAATCTATTTTCAAAATTACAATCCGATCGAACAATAAACACAAAAGATATTCATCTAAACGTTTTCCATAGTTACACTCTTTGCGCCTTTGCAGATTATCGTGACGTCATCGTCAAATTTCCACATTTTTCCTAAATTTGCGTATTATTTAAAATTCATTAAGAATATTTAAAGCTTTTAAAAATGTTTTAAAAATATTATCTGTCAATTTTCTTAATTTCAAAATATTTAAAAATTTCTATAATTTATTAAAATTTTTATACCCGCTACTCAAAGAGTAGAAGGGTATTATAACTTTGTTCAAACCGAAAATGTATGTAACAGGCAGAAGGAGACACCTCCGACCCAATAAAGTATATATATTCTGGCTCAGGATCAACAGCCGAGTCGATATAGCCACGTCCGTCTGTCCGTCTGTCTGTCCGTGTGAAAATCTAGATCTCAGCTATTATAAGAGCTAGGACAACCAAATTTGGTGACAATATGTGTTATTATTGCACGCTGATCAAGTTTATTTTGGATTTTGGCCACGCCCCCTTCCGCCCCCGCAAATTGAAAAAACATTGATAACAAGTGCAATTTTGATGCCATATTGTTCATTTTCGGTTTACATGATAACTATAGCTAGCCAGATAATCTCTGAAAATTTGGTAACAATCGGATAATAAACACAGAAGTTATTCAGCTTAACGTTTTCCATAGCTGTAAGCAGCGCTGCCGGCACGCTGCTTGCAGTATTGTGCCGAATCGTGTGTGCGTGTACGGTGGTGAAATGGGTTAAGTTATCTTATATTTTGACTTTGCATAAATATTATAAGTCCATAGCCTTTTACGGTCAAAATATGATTGTAGCCGTTTTTTTGTTCCGCAAATAAATTATGTACAAGCAGCTGGGTAGCGGGTATATTATAGTCGAGCACACTCGACTGTAGCTTTTACTTGTTTTTTTTTTTATACCCGCTACTCATAGAGTAGAAGGGTATTATAACTTTGTCCAAACCGAAAATGTATGTAACAGGCAGAAGGAGACACCTCCGACCCCATAAAGTATATATATTCTGGCTCAGGATCAACAGCCGAGTCGATATAGCCATGTCCGTCTGTCCGTTTGTCCGTCTGTACGTCTAGATCTCAGCTATTACAAAAGGTAGAGACACCTAATTTCCTGTATACCATAGGTAGATCGAGTTTATTTTCAATTTTCGATGTCGCGCCCACCGCCCACGCAAAACGATAATTACGATTATTAGGAAAAGTATTGAAGTTATGGCTTTCTGCTTTGGTATAAACATAGATAATTACAATATAAATCTATTTTCAAAATTACAATCCGATCGAACAATAAACACAAAAGATATTCATCTAAACGTTTTCCATAGTTACACTCTTTGCGCCTTTGCAGATTATCGTGACGTCATCGTCAAATTTCCACATTTTTCCTAAATTTGCGTATTATTTAAAATTCATTAAGAATATTTAAAGCTTTTAAAAATGTTTTAAAAATATTATCTGTCAATTTTCTTAATTTCAAAATATTTAAAAATTTCTATAATTTATTAAAATTTTTATACCCGCTACTCAAAGAGTAGAAGGGTATTATAACTTTGTTCAAACCGAAAATGTATGTAACAGGCAGAAGGAGACACCTCCGACCCAATAAAGTATATATATTCTGGCTCAGGATCAACAGCCGAGTCGATATAGCCACGTCCGTCTGTCCGTCTGTCTGTCCGTGTGAAAATCTAGATCTCAGCTATTATAAGAGCTAGGACAACCAAATTTGGTGACAATATGTGTTATTATTGCACGCTGATCAAGTTTATTTTGGATTTTGGCCACGCCCCCTTCCGCCCCCGCAAATTGAAAAAACATTGATAACAAGTGCAATTTTGATGCCATATTGTTCATTTTCGGTTTACATGATAACTATAGCTAGCCAGATGATCTCTGAAAATTTGGTAACAATCGGATAATAAACACAGAAGTTATTCAGCTTAACGTTTTCCATAGCTGTAAGCAGCGCTGCCGGCAACGCTGCTTGCAGTATTGTGCCGAATCGTGTGTGCGTGTACGGTGGTGAAATGGGTTAAGTTATCTTATATTTTGACTTTGCATAAATATTATAAGTCCATAGCCTTTTACGGTCAAAATATGATTGTAGCCGTTTTTTTGTTCCGCAAATAAATTATGTACAAGCAGCTGGGTAGCGGGTATATTATAGTCGAGCACACTCGACTGTAGCTTTTACTTGTTTTTTTTATACCCGCTACTCATAGAGTAGAAGGGTATTATAACTTTGTCCAAACCGAAAATGTATGTAACAGGCAGAAGGAGACACCTCCGACCCCATAAAGTATATATATTCTGGCTCAGGATCAACAGCCGAGTCGATATAGCCATGTCCGTCTGTCCGTTTGTCCGTCTGTACGTCTAGATCTCAGCTATTACAAAAGGTAGAGACACCTAATTTCCTGTATACCATAGGTAGATCGAGTTTATTTTCAATTTTCGATGTCGCGCCCACCGCCCACGCAAAACGATAATTACGATTATTAGGAAAAGTATTGAAGTTATGGCTTTCTGCTTTGGTATAAACATAGATAATTACAATATAAATCTATTTTCAAAATTACAATCCGATCGAACAATAAACACAAAAGATATTCATCTAAACGTTTTCCATAGTTACACTCTTTGCGCCTTTGCAGATTATCGTGACGTCATCGTCAAATTTCCACATTTTTCCTAAATTTGCGTATTATTTAAAATTCATTAAGAATATTTAAAGCTTTTAAAAATGTTTTAAAAATATTATCTGTCAATTTTCTTAATTTCAAAATATTTAAAAATTTCTATAATTTATTAAAATTTTTATACCCGCTACTCAAAGAGTAGAAGGGTATTATAACTTTGTTCAAACCGAAAATGTATGTAACAGGCAGAAGGAGACACCTCCGACCCAATAAAGTATATATATTCTGGCTCAGGATCAACAGCCGAGTCGATATAGCCACGTCCGTCTGTCTGTCCGTGTGAAAATCTAGATCTCAGCTATTATAAGAGCTAGGACAACCAAATTTGGTGACAATATGTGTTATTATTGCACGCTGATCAAGTTTATTTTGGATTTTGGCCACGCCCCCTTCCGCCCCCGCAAATTGAAAAAACATTGATAACAAGTGCAATTTTGATGCCATATTGTTCATTTTCGGTTTACATGATAACTATAGCTAGCCAGATGATCTCTGAAAATTTGGTAACAATCGGATAATAAACACAGAAGTTATTCAGCTTAACGTTTTCCATAGCTGTAAGCAGCGCTGCCGGCAACGCTGCTTGCAGTATTGTGCCGAATCGTGTGTGCGTGTACGGTGGTGAAATGGGTTAAGTTATCTTATATTTTGACTTTGCATAAATATTATAAGTCCATAGCCTTTTACGGTCAAAATATGATTGTAGCCGTTTTTTTTGTTCCGCAAATAAATTATGTACAAGCAGCTGGGTAGCGGGTATATTATAGTCGAGCACACTCGACTGTAGCTTTTACTTGTTTTTTTTTATACCCGCTACTCATAGAGTAGAAGGGTATTATAACTTTGTCCAAACCGAAAATGTATGTAACAGGCAGAAGGAGACACCTCCGACCCCATAAAGTATATATATTCTGGCTCAGGATCAACAGCCGAGTCGATATAGCCATGTCCGTCTGTCCGTTTGTCCGTCTGTACGTCTAGATCTCAGCTATTACAAAAGGTAGAGACACCTAATTTCCTGTATACCATAGGTAGATCGAGTTTATTTTCAATTTTCGATGTCGCGCCCACCGCCCACG
Source organism: Zaprionus ghesquierei (assembly GCA_018904095.1). Lineage (NCBI taxonomy): Eukaryota > Metazoa > Arthropoda > Insecta > Diptera > Drosophilidae > Zaprionus > Zaprionus ghesquierei. The sequence continues at coordinate 41,403 of JAEIGP010000570.1, forward strand.
CAAAACGATAATTACGATTATTAGGAAAAGTATTGAAGTTATGGCTTTCTGCTTTGGTATAAACATAGATAATTACAATATAAATCTATTTTCAAAATTACAATCCGATCGAACAATAAACACAAAAGATATTCATCTAAACGTTTTCCATAGTTACACTCTTTGCGCCTTTGCAGATTATCGTGACGTCATCGTCAAATTTCCACATTTTTCCTAAATTTGCGTATTATTTAAAATTCATTAAGAATATTTAAAGCTTTTAAAAATGTTTTAAAAATATTATCTGTCAATTTTCTTAATTTCAAAATATTTAAAAATTTCTATAATTTATTAAAATTTTTATACCCGCTACTCAAAGAGTAGAAGGGTATTATAACTTTGTTCAAACCGAAAATGTATGTAACAGGCAGAAGGAGACACCTCCGACCCAATAAAGTATATATATTCTGGCTCAGGATCAACAGCCGAGTCGATATAGCCACGTCCGTCTGTCCGTCTGTCTGTCCGTGTGAAAATCTAGATCTCAGCTATTATAAGAGCTAGGACAACCAAATTTGGTGACAATATGTGTTATTATTGCACGCTGATCAAGTTTATTTTGGATTTTGGCCACGCCCCCTTCCGCCCCCGCAAATTGAAAAAACATTGATAACAAGTGCAATTTTGATGCCATATTGTTCATTTTCGGTTTACATGATAACTATAGCTAGCCAGATGATCTCTGAAAATTTGGTAACAATCGGATAATAAACACAGAAGTTATTCAGCTTAACGTTTTCCATAGCTGTAAGCAGCGCTGCCGGCAACGCTGCTTGCAGTATTGTGCCGAATCGTGTGTGCGTGTACGGTGGTGAAATGGGTTAAGTTATCTTATATTTTGACTTTGCATAAATATTATAAGTCCATAGCCTTTTACGGTCAAAATATGATTGTAGCCGTTTTTTTGTTCCGCAAATAAATTATGTACAAGCAGCTGGGTAGCGGGTATATTATAGTCGAGCACACTCGACTGTAGCTTTTACTTGTTTTTTTTTTATACCCGCTACTCATAGAGTAGAAGGGTATTATAACTTTGTCCAAACCGAAAATGTATGTAACAGGCAGAAGGAGACACCTCCGACCCCATAAAGTATATATATTCTGGCTCAGGATCAACAGCCGAGTCGATATAGCCATGTCCGTCTGTCCGTTTGTCCGTCTGTACGTCTAGATCTCAGCTATTACAAAAGGTAGAGACACCTAATTTCCTGTATACCATAGGTAGATCGAGTTTATTTTCAATTTTCGATGTCGCGCCCACCGCCCACGCAAAACGATAATTACGATTATTAGGAAAAGTATTGAAGTTATGGCTTTCTGCTTTGGTATAAACATAGATAATTACAATATAAATCTATTTTCAAAATTACAATCCGATCGAACAATAAACACAAAAGATATTCATCTAAACGTTTTCCATAGTTACACTCTTTGCGCCTTTGCAGATTATCGTGACGTCATCGTCAAATTTCCACATTTTTCCTAAATTTGCGTATTATTTAAAATTCATTAAGAATATTTAAAGCTTTTAAAAATGTTTTAAAAATATTATCTGTCAATTTTCTTAATTTCAAAATATTTAAAAATTTCTATAATTTATTAAAATTTTTATACCCGCTACTCAAAGAGTAGAAGGGTATTATAACTTTGTTCAAACCGAAAATGTATGTAACAGGCAGAAGGAGACACCTCCGACCCAATAAAGTATATATATTCTGGCTCAGGATCAACAGCCGAGTCGATATAGCCACGTTCGTCTGTCCGTCTGTCTGTCCGTGTGAAAATCTAGATCTCAGCTATTATAAGAGCTAGGACAACCAAATTTGGTGACAATATGTGTTATTATTGCACGCTGATCAAGTTTATTTTGGATTTTGGCCACGCCCCCTTCCGCCCCCGCAAATTGAAAAAACATTGATAACAAGTGCAATTTTGATGCCATATTGTTCATTTTCGGTTTACATGATAACTATAGCTAGCCAGATGATCTCTGAAAATTTGGTAACAATCGGATAATAAACACAGAAGTTATTCAGCTTAGCTGTAAGCAGCGCTGCCGGCAACGCTGCTTGCAGTATTGTGCCGAATCGTGTGTGCGTGTACGGTGGTGAAATGGGTTAAGTTATCTTATATTTTGACTTTGCATAAATATTATAAGTCCATAGCCTTTTACGGTCAAAATATGATTGTAGCCGTTTTTTTGTTCCGCAAATAAATTATGTACAAGCAGCTGGGTAGCGGGTATATTATAGTCGAGCACACTCGACTGTAGCTTTTACTTGTTTTTTTTATACCCGCTACTCATAGAGTAGAAGGGTATTATAACTTTGTCCAAACCGAAAATGTATGTAACAGGCAGAAGGAGACACCTCCGACCCCATAAAGTATATATATTCTGGCTCAGGATCAACAGCCGAGTCGATATAGCCATGTCCGTCTGTCCGTTTGTCCGTCTGTACGTCTAGATCTCAGCTATTACAAAAGGTAGAGACACCTAATTTCCTGTATACCATAGGTAGATCGAGTTTATTTTCAATTTTCGATGTCGCGCCCACCGCCCACGCAAAACGATAATTACGATTATTAGGAAAAGTATTGAAGTTATGGCTTTCTGTTTTGGTATAAACATAGATAATTACAATATAAATCTATTTTCAAAATTACAATCCGATCGAACAATAAACACAAAAGATATTCATCTAAACGTTTTCCATAGTTACACTCTTTGCGCCTTTGCAGATTATCGTGACGTCATCGTCAAATTTCCACATTTTTCCTAAATTTGCGTATTATTTAAAATTCATTAAGAATATTTAAAGCTTTTAAAAATGTTTTAAAAATATTATCTGTCAATTTTCTTAATTTCAAAATATTTAAAAATTTCTATAATTTATTAAAATTTTTATACCCGCTACTCAAAGAGTAGAAGGGTATTATAACTTTGTTCAAACCGAAAATGTATGTAACAGGCAGAAGGAGACACCTCCGACCCAATAAAGTATATATATTCTGGCTCAGGATCAACAGCCGAGTCGATATAGCCACGTCCGTCTGTCCGTCTGTCTGTCCGTGTGAAAATCTAGATCTCAGCTATTATAAGAGCTAGGACAACCAAATTTGGTGACAATATGTGTTATTATTGCACGCTGATCAAGTTTATTTTGGATTTTGGCCACGCCCCCTTCCGCCCCCGCAAATTGAAAAAACATTGATAACAAGTGCAATTTTGATGCCATATTGTTCATTTTCGGTTTACATGATAACTATAGCTAGCCAGATGATCTCTGAAAATTTGGTAACAATCGGATAATAAACACAGAAGTTATTCAGCTTAACGTTTTCCATAGCTGTAAGCAGCGCTGCCGGCACGCTGCTTGCAGTATTGTGCCGAATCGTGTGTGCGTGTACGGTGGTGAAATGGGTTAAGTTATCTTATATTTTGACTTTGCATAAATATTATAAGTCCATAGCCTTTTACGGTCAAAATATGATTGTAGCCGTTTTTTTGTTCCGCAAATAAATTATGTACAAGCAGCTGGGTAGCGGGTATATTATAGTCGAGCACACTCGACTGTAGCTTTTACTTGTTTTTTTTTTATACCCGCTACTCATAGAGTAGAAGGGTATTATAACTTTGTCCAAACCGAAAATGTATGTAACAGGCAAAAGGAGACACCTCCGACCCCATAAAGTATATATATTCTGGCTCAGGATCAACAGCCGAGTCGATATAGCCATGTCCGTCTGTCCGTTTGTCCGTCTGTACGTCTAGATCTCAGCTATTACAAAAGGTAGAGACACCTAATTTCCTGTATACCATAGGTAGATCGAGTTTATTTTCAATTTTCGATGTCGCGCCCACCGCCCACGCAAAACGATAATTACGATTATTAGGAAAAGTATTGAAGTTATGGCTTTCTGCTTTGGTATAAACATAGATAATTACAATATAAATCTATTTTCAAAATTACAATCCGATCGAACAATAAACACAGAAGATATTCATCTAAACGTTTTCCATAGTTACACTCTTTGCGCCTTTGCAGATTATCGTGACGTCATCGTCAAATTTCCACATTTTTCCTAAATTTGCGTATTATTTAAAATTCATTAAGAATATTTAAAGCTTTTAAAAATGTTTTAAAAATATTAACTGTCAATTTTCTTAATTTCAAAATATTTAAAAATTTCTATAATTTATTAAAATTTTTATACCCGCTACTCAAAGAGTAGAAGGGTATTATAACTTTGTTCAAACCGAAAATGTATGTAACAGGCAGAAGGAGACACCTCCGACCCCATAAAGTATATATATTCTGGCTCAGGATCAACAGCCGAGTCGATATAGCCATGTCCGTCTGTCCGTCTGTCTGTCCGTGTGAAAATCTAGATCTCAGCTATTATAAGAGCTAGGACAACCAAATTTGGTGACAATGTGTGTTATTATTGCACGCTGGTCAAGTTTATTTTGGATTTTGGCCACGCCCCCTTCCGCCCCCGCAAATCGAAAAAACATTGATAACAAGTGCAATTTTGATGCCATATTGTTCATTTTCGGTTTACATGATAACTATACCTAGCCAGATAATCTCTGAAAATTTGGTAGCAATCGGATAATAAACACAGAAGTTATTCAGCTTAACGTTTTCCATAGCTGTAAGCAGCGCTGCCGGCAGGAGTGAGAGCACCATGCAAGCCATTTACTTGTTACAGATTGCTTATAATTAAATTATAATCAACATCAAGCCAGGCGCATCACGCAGATGCAGACGAAAATGGACACGTAGAGACCAAGACCAAGACATGCAGCCAGTGAGACCGGTCTGAGGCCGCTGCTGCTGCTGACATGCATCTAACAAGCCTTCAACTATCTAATCAACGTACAAGTCAAAATATCAATACCTCAAGTAATCAAAATCACTTTAGAATTTCAAATCAGTTGGGCTGATGCTGTCTGCCTGCCTGCAGCGTCTCACACAAGCACCGTGTCCAGCTGCTATATGCGACAGTTGCAACTCGAGTCCAGAGTGGGGATATTGATGAAAAAAAAAGCAACAACAACTAAGATTATTCGAATTTAATGGGCGCAACGCGCGTGGAGACTTCACAAGTGAGGCAACGCCAACTACAACAAAAACAACAACTGAGACGTTTCACAGACATGTTAGGAAAAGCTAAAACTAGACCTGCTGCCTGTTGCCTGGTCCTGCCTGTGTCTGGTCTGGCCTGGTCTTTTCCAGTTATACTGTGCTCGCACTGTGACCTGTCATCATGATTGATACGTTTGATGGATTTATTCGAGGTGACTGCTGTGTGGCGTTCAGTTTTAAAGTTTGCTGGTTGATCCCAGCGTGTTGATTACAATCGACGTCGACGTACACGCAGATGCAGGCACAGGTAGTTGGCGCAGGCAGTTGGCGCTGTATGGGGAGTGGTCATGGCGCATAATTTAGCAGGCAGGTGTGAAAAAGCTTCATTAGCTTAGACGTCTCAGTCCGAGCCCGCTGCATGACTAATAATAGTCATGGGCCGGTCATATTCTGCTCTCTTGCCACATTTGCCACCAGCACAAACCATACTTATTCTCAATCTGCTTGGCTTGGGCAGCCACGATGTCTGCTAACGAAAGTTGCAGACATTTGAGTGACTGAAGCAAGGCAAAATGCTGTAGAAATTTCCCCTTGCGATTTGCGGCTAATCCCATGGAAAATAATATAGACAGAGAGGTATTCTCTCTTAAGACTTGCTGGCTTTATATGTAGAATTTGTAGCAAGGAGGTACCAAGCGATACAATTCTATTAAAACGATTCAAGTAGGCTGAGTTGCTTCTGTCTTAATTTCTGACTACGTAAGCTCTGAATGTGTTCGGATTTTCAGTCCGCTCTCAGCTCTCAATTGAGACTGGACCATAAAGTATATATATTCTGGCTCAGGATCAACAGCCGAGTCGATATAGCCATGTCCGTCTGTCCGTCTGTAAGTCTAGATCTCAGCTATTACAAAAGGTAGAGACACCTAATTTCCTGTATACCATAGGTAGATCGAGTTTATTTTCAATTTTCGATGTCGCGCCCACCGCCCACGCAAAACGATAATTACGATTATTAGGAAAAGTATTGAAGTTATGGCTTTCTGCTTTGGTATAAACATAGATAATTAGAATATAAATCTATTTTCAAAATTACAATCCGATCGAACAATAAACACAGAAGATATTCATCTAAACGTTTTCCATAGTTACACTCTTTGCGCCTTTGCAGCATATCGTGACGTCATCGTCAAATTTCCACATTTTTCCTAAATTTGCGTATTATTTAAAATTCATTAAGAATATTTAAAGCTTTTAAAAATGTTTTAAAAATATTAACTGTCAATTTTCTTAATTTCAAAATATTTAAAAATTTCTATAATTTATTAAAATTTTTATACCCGCTACTCAAAGAGTAGAAGGGTATTATAACTTTGTTGAAACCGAAAATGTATGTAACAGGCAGAAGGAGACACCTCCGACCCCATAAAGTATATATATTCTGGCTCAGGATCAACAGCCGAGTCGATATAGCCATGTCCGTCTGTCCGTCTGTCTGTCCGTGTGAAAATCTAGATCTCAGCTATTATAAGAGCTAGAACTACCAAATTTGGTGACAATATGTGTTATTATTGCACGCTGATCAAGTTTATTTTGGATTTTGGCCACGCCCCCTTCCGCCCCCGCAAATTGAAAAAACATTGAAAACAAGTGCAATTTTGATGCCATATTGTTCATTCTCATGATAACTATAGCTAGCCAAATGATCTCTGAAAATTTGATAACAATCGGATAATAAACACAGAAGTTATTTAGCTTAACGTTTTCAATAGCTGTAAGCAGCGCTGCCGGCAGCGCTGCTTGCAGCATTGTGCCGAATCGTGTGTGCGTGTACGGTGGTGAAATGGGTTAAGTTGTGGACTGCAAAACGAACAGTACTATTATGCATTTACGGGTTCGAGTCCCGCCCGCATCAAAAATTAAATGTGTGCACAAATGTTTTTTTTTTATTTTAGATTTTGAGTTTGCATAAATATTATAAGTCCATAGCCTTTTAGGGTCGAAATATGATTGTAGCCGTTTTTTTGTTCCGCAAATAAATGATGTACGAGCAGCTAGGTAGCGGGTATATTACAGTCGAGCACACTCGACTGTAGCTTCTTTACTTGTTTTTTTCTCTGGGTGAGACTGGAATCTCTTTTTTTTTTCTCAGGGTGGGACTGGAATCTCTTTTTTTTTATAACTCTTCTTTTTTTTCGTAGTGCATTTGCATTAAAGTATGCCTTTTTTTAACAAGTAGAGCAATTCTCTTCATTTTTGGATAAGTACACAAAAATGTTTCATATCATCGTTTTTTTTTTATACCCGGTACTTCTGCAGCAATGGCTTAAGCTTGCGCATGCTCTTGACGCTCAACTTGTGTGTCTCAAAGAGTGAGATTGTCGCCTGCGAATAATCGTTGCCATAGAGTTTGCCCATGGCCGGAGCCACATCGCGCTGGGTGAAGCCGAGCTCGATGCGACGCTGCTTGAAGGTCTTCGCAAACTGATCGAGCTTCATAACTATTCAACAAATTATTTAATTTCTTTTTTACACTAACTGAATTTTTTGAATTTTTGGTCTTGGTTTACTATATTGTTTGTTTCCTTGCTTGCTTTGTTTTCAATCTATAGTAATATTTGCTTTGTTTTCAATCTATAGTAATAATATATTTAATTTAATATCTTTTCTATAACGACTTTTAAATATATTTGGTAAAACTTTTAACTAAATTTTAAATATATATACAGTGGTGGCCTTTCATTTAGCACACTATTTAGCAGCACACTTCAACATGAATTTTTACCGATTGCATAGTGAATAGTTCACCAATTTTTTTCTGGTTGTTGCCTTATTAGTTGATAATATGTACCGTTACTTTCAGCCTATTCCCTTTCGTCGTTTTTTTTCTGCGTTGGTTTGAATGAATTAACTATGATTTTCAGCTGGACATGAGTTTAGCACACTTATACTTTTTTTTATTAATTTATTAAGTAGAATGAGAAAACATAAGAAAGGGTACTAATATTTTGTTGGATATCCTTTGTTTTTGATAACTTCATCCAATCTTCTGTGCTGACTCTCCACTAAAGCAGCGCATCTGTTTTGCGGAATACTGTACCACGCTTCTCGGATAACTATCCACAAATCATTCAAACTGCCCAGATTTTTGGTGCGAATGTGCTGCTCAACATCATTCTAGAGATTCTCTATCGGATTGAGGTCCGGTGACTGAGCTGGCCACTTCAGCGTAACAACTTGATGCTCCTAAAGGCAACTTTTCATAAGCCGTGAAGTGTGCTTAGGATTGTTGTCGTGCATAAAACGCCATGATAATGGCATATTGTCCTCGGAATATGGCACCATTATATCCTCTATAATTTCTTTATAGACGTATTGGTCCATACGAGTGTCTATCCGGTAAATCATTGATACATATTTTTTAATAACATTTAAATTTTTAATTAAAATAAATAGGTAATACTAAATATGCGAGTCCTTAAAAGAAAGAACAAAGAAAATAAAAAAAAAACGAAAAAATAGAAAAAAAAGAAAGAAAATTTCTTTCTTTTCTAGAAAGAAAAAGAAAATTTGGTAACAATCGGATAATAAACACAGAAGTTATTCAGCTTAACGTTTTCCATAGCTGTAAGCAGCGCAGCCGGCAGCGCTGCTTGCAGCATTGTGCCGAATCGTGTGTGCGTGTACGGTGGTGAAATGGGTTAAGTTGTGGACTGACGGGTTCGAGTCCCGCCCGCATCAAAAATTAAATGTGTGCAAAAATGTTTTTTTTTTTTATTTTATATTTTGACTTTGCATAAATATTATAAGTCCATAGCCTTTTACGGTCAAAATATGATTGTAGCCCATTTTTTGTTCCGCAAATAAATTATGTACAAGCAGCTGGGTACCGGGTATTTTACAGTCGAGCACACTCGACTGTAGCTTTCTTACTTGTTTTTTCATGATTTTCAAAAATCCATGGTGTAATACAGTCAACACTTGACTGTAGGCGTTTTTACTTGTTGTTTACATTTTTGCTGTCGCTGGATTTTTCTTTTGTGAGAGAGGTAAGAGAAAGAGACAAACTGCCATGTGATTTCATTATCAAATTGCGCACTTCCGGAAGATGCTTACTTCAGCAACAGCGGCATAAGCGCATGGGATGCTACCGACAGTGAAGGCTGTACGTGTGCTACACTGTGACGCTTTTTGTTGCCGACGCCATTGGCCGCTTTTTCAGTACCTGAGCCTTTTCTCCTCTGTTAATAACTCACTTAATATAGAACTTGGTTAAAATAGCTGTCTACGTCACCGATTTTTTAAAATTTTTTTTTATTGAAAAGCCTATATTTATTTAGATTTTAGGTGGAAGAATTATATGGCGGTTGCGTCTAGTTAGACCATGGATTTTAAAAAAAATACATGGTCTATTGTTTTTGGAGGAATGTGCGTAACAGGTAGAAGGAGACATCTCCGACCCCATAAAGTATATATATTCTGGCTCAGAGTCAACAGCCGAATCGATATAGCCATGTCCGTCTGTCCGCTATTATAAGAGCTAGAACTACAAAATTTGGTGACCAAATGTGTTATTATTGCACGCTGATCAAGTTTATTCTTGATTTTGGCCACGTCGCCTTCCGCCCCCGTAAATAGAATAAAATTGATTACAAGCGCAGTTTTGATGCCATATTGTTCATTTTCATTTTTATATAATAACTATAGCTAGCCAGATGATCTGGTAACAATCGGATAATAAACACAGAAGTTATTCAGCTTAACGAATAACAGTCGAGCACACTCGACTGTAGCTTTCTTACTTGTTTTTTTTTTTATGGAAAGTTCATTTACCAATAAAAGTTTTCTCAATCTGTTTTTTCATGCTCTTTAAAAATCCATGGTCTTATACAGTCAACACTTGACTGTTACCGTTTCTAATACTGCCATGCGCTCACTCCTAAAATCTCTGTCTGTACAGCGATGCTCCTAGAGGGGCCGCTTCTTTGACAGTGCTTTGCTGCAGCTCGACATTCCGGGGACATTGACATCTGCGCACCATCTTACATCGTCGTCAAATCGGCCGGGACTGAGATACTAGCATCCTGCACCGTACACCCCTTGAATTTCTCCTAAGCGTTGCCTGAAGGAAGTTATTCCGCCTCTTTTCGGGCACCCGAGCGTCTACTTTGGCACCGAAACGGTGAGAGGATGATTGTCAGTCTGTCCGCGTCCTTTATGCCTATTCCCTTTCCAAATATCGGTCAACTCCAATTTTTTTTATAATTTGCTATTTCGGTAAAATGTCTCACTAGATACATTTTAATTTAAAAAACAAGTAAGAAAGCTACATTCGAGTGTGCTCGACTGTAATATACCCGCTACCCAGCTGCTCGTACAGCAAAATTATTTGCGGAACAATAAATACGGCCACAATCATATTATGACCATATTTATGCAAAGTCAAAATCTAAAATAAAAAAATAATTTTTTGCACACATTTAATTTTTGATGCGGGTGGGACTCGAACCCATAAATGAATAATAGTTCTGTTCGTTATGCAGTCCACAACTTAACCCATTTCACCACCGTACACGCACACACTATTCGGCACAATGCTGCAAGCAGCGCTGCCGGCTAAAGGAGTAAAAAGTATTAAAAACGTATAACTTTTATTCAGGTACCAACAAATCCAAGATTTATCACTTAAACAGTAAAAATAATAAGTCTACCTGTTGAAGACTATAAATCGAATACGTACATGTAAAAAACGATATGTGCCCTCTTAATACCTCTTTATATACTTGAATGAAGTGTTCTAGAGCCCTCTAACTTTTAATAAATTTTGTTAAAACACGACCGATAGGTTCTATGGCATCTATACGATGTATCGGTCCGTACCGGCTCGTTCCGACTTATTTACAGCGGGCAGCAATAAGAAACATGTATACAAAGTTTCATGAAGGTAGCTCAAAAAGGAGGGCAAAAACTTTTCTTTGCAAAAAATAAGAAAAGTTTGATCTCCCCACCATGACACGCATGCATGCGGAATCGAATCTTGGACCCATTACCTGAGAGGTCCACCACTTCTCCATTCGGTCATTAAGCCATTACGCAAATTATGCCAAAGTTACATTATGAGACCATTCGGAAATTCTTGCACGACAAAAACAAAGTCTGAATGCATAATGCGTTTTGTTGTTGCTATTTATTTTCATAACTTAAACATACAATTAAATAAAAAATAAAAAAAAAAAATATAAGAAAAAGCTGCGCTCTAACAATCGCACACAGCTGAATTAAGAGACTGTCACTTCTCCACTTGTTAACTAAGTTCATTGTGAGCCATTAAAAAAATTTTAAATAAAATGCACGGCCACCAATTAATGCATATTCACAAATGAAAGTATAAGTTCTTAAAAAATCGCACCACGGGCCTATCATCATCTGGCTAGCTATAGTTATCATGTAAACCGAAAATGAACAATATCGGATCAAAATTGCGCTTGTAATCAATGTTTTTTCGATTTACAGGGGCGGAAGGGGGCTTGGCCAAAAACCAAAATAAACTTGATCAGCGTGAAATAATAACACATTTTGTCACAAAATTTGGCAGTTCTAGCCCTTATAATTGCTGAGATCTAGATTTTCACACGGACAGACAGACGCACAGCCAGACAGACGGATAGACGGACAGACGGACATGGCTATATTGACTCGGCTGTTGATCCTGAGCCAGAATATATATACTTTATGGGGTCGGAGATGTCTCCTTCTGCCTGTTACATACATTTTCGGGTTGAACAAAGTTATAACACCCTTCTACTCTATGAGTAGCGGGTATAAAAACAAGTAAGAACGCCTACAGTCATTTGTTGACTGCATAAAACCATAGATTTTTCAAGGTAATGTTATTGTTAAACGTGTTTTTCAAAGAAAAATAATAAACAACACATAGCCAAGCAGTCCAAGCAGTTGGAAAAAACACTGCATCGAAAAAACACTGCTTGCTTGCTTGCAGTGGGCGCAGTGCAAATCTATATGAAACGTTGAATAACTTTTATGATCATTATCCGATCCCGAAATTTTAGCGATCGTTTAGGTGGTGATAGTTATCATTCACACCAAAACTGAATACACTAGCTTTATTATTGCGCTTGCTATACGGTTTATCGATTTTCGGGGGCGGAAGTAAGCGTGTCCCAAATTTTAATAAAAATTGTACAGCGTATGATTCACATAAATGTTTTCACCAAATTTGGTGGCTCTAGCCTTTTTATTTTCTGAGATATAGGCGCTTGCATTACGGTTTTTCGATTTGCGGAGCGGAAGTAGGCGTGGCCTAAATTTTAATAAAAATGTTACAGCGTATGATTCACATAAGTGTTGTCATCAAATTTGGTAGCTATAGATTTTTTAGTTTCTGAGATACAGACGGACAGACGGACGGACAGACGGACAGACAGACATGGCTTAATCGACTCGGCTAGTGATCCTGAGCTAGAGTGTATATACTTTATGGGGTTGCAGATGCCTCCTTCTGCCTGTTACGCACATTTCGACAAACACAACAGACCATGTATTTATACCCGCTACTCATAGAGTAGAAGGGTATTATAACTGTGTTCAAACCGAAAATGTATGTAACAGGCAGAAGGAGACACCTCCGACCCCATAAAGTATATATATTCTGGCTCAGGATCAACAGCCGAGTCGATATAGCCATGTCCGTCTGTCCGTCTGTCTGTCCGTGTGAAAATCTAGATCTCAGCTATTATAAGAGCTAGGACAACCAAATTTGGTGACAATATGTGTTATTATTGCACGCTGATCAAGTTTATTTTGGATTTTGGCCACGCCACCTTCCGCCCCCGCAAATCGAAAAAACATTGATACCAAGTGCAATTTTTATGCCATATTGTTCATAACTATAGCTAGCCAGATGATCTCTGAAAATTTGGTAACAATCGGATAATAAACACAGAAGTTATTAAGCTTAACGTTTTCCATAGCTGTAAGCAGCGCTGCCGGCAGCGCTGCTTGCAGCATTGTGCCGAATCGTGTGTGCGTGTACGGTGGTTAAATGGGTTAAGTTGTGGACTGCAAAACGAACAGTACTATTATGCATTTACGGGTTCGAGTCCCGCCCGCATCAAAAATTAAATGTGTGCAAAAATTTTTTTTTTTTTATTTTTTATTTTGACTTTGCATAAATATTATAAGTCCATAGCCTTTTACGGTCAAAATATGATTGTAGCCGTTTTTTTGTTCCGCAAATAAATTATGTACAAGCAGCTGGGTAGCGGGTATATTACAGTCGAGCACACTCGACTGTAGCTTTCTTTCAAAGAAAAATAATAAGCAACACATATTATTTTCAGTTAGACGCCAAGCAGTCCAAGCAGTTGGAAAAAAACACTGCATCGAAAAAACACTGCTTGCTTGCTTGAATAACTTTTATGATCATTATCCGATCCCGAAATTTTAGCGATCGTTTAGGTGGTGATAGTTATCATTCACACCAAAACTGAATACTCTAGCTTTATTATTGCGCTTGCTATATGGCTTATCGATTTTCGGGGGGGAAGTAAGCGTGTCCCAAATTTTAATAAAAATTGTACAGCGTATGATTCACATAAGTGTTGTCACCAAATTTGGTGGCTCTAGCCTTTTTATTTTCTGAGATATAGGCGCTTGCATTACGGTTTATCGATTTGCGGGGGCGGAAGTAGGCGTGGCCTAAATTATAATAAAAATGTTACAGCGTATGATTCACATAAGTGTTGTCATCAAATTTGGTAGCTCTAGCTTTTTTAGTTTCTGAGATACAGACGGACAGACGGACGGACGGACAGACAGACATGGCTTAATCGACTCGGCTAGTGATCCTGAGCTAGAGTGTATATACTTTATGGGGTCGCAGATGCCTCCTTCTGCCTGTTACGCACATTTCGACAAACACAATAGACCATGTATTTATACCCGCTACTCATAGAGTAGAAGGGTATTAACTTATTAACTTTGTTCAAACCGAAAATGTATGTAACAGGCAGAAGGAGACACCTTCGACACCATAAAGTATATATATTCTGTCTCAGGATCAACAGCCGAGTCGATATAGCCATATCCGTCTGTCCGTCTGTCCGTCTGTCTGTCCGTGTGAAAATCTAGATCTCAGCTATTATAAGAGCGAGCACAACCAAATTTGGTGACAATATGTGTTATTATTGCACGCTGATCAAGTTTATTTTGGATTTTGGCCACGCCCCCTTCCGCCCCCGCAAATCGAAAAAACATTGATAACAAGTGCAATTTTGGTGCCATATTGTTCATTTTCGGTTTACATGATAACTATAGCTAGCCAGATGATCTTTAAAAATTTGGTAACAATCGGATAATAAACACAGAAGTTATTCAGCTTAACGTTTTCCATAGCGCTGCTTGCAGCATTGTGCCGAATCGTGTGTGCGTGTACGGTGGTGAAATGGGTTAAGTTGTGGACTGCAAAACGAACAGTACTATTATGCATTTACGGGTTCGAGTCCCGCCCGCATCAAAAATAAAATGTGTGCAAAAATGTTTTTTTTTTTATTTTTTATTTTGACTTTGCATAAATATTATAAGTCCATAGCCTTTTACGGTCAAAATATGATTGTAGCCGTTTTTTTGTTCCGCAAATAAATTATGTACAAGCAGCTGGGTAGCGGGTATATTACAGTCGAGCACACACGACTGTAGCTTTCTTACTTGTTTTTTCTATTTTTTCGTTTCTTTTTTTTAGTTTCTTTGTTCTTTCTTTTAAGGACTCGCATATTTAGTATTACCTATTTATTTTAATTAAAAATTTAAATGTTATTAAAAAATATGTATCAATGATTTACCGGATAGACACTCGTATGGACCAATACGTCTGTAAAGAAATTATAGAGGATATAATGGTGCCATATTCCGAGGACAATATGCCATTATCATGGCTTTTTATGCACGACAACGATCGTAAGCACACTTCACGGCTTATGAAAAGTTGCCTTTAGGAGCATCAAGTTGTTACGCTGAAGTGCCCAGCTCAGTCACCGGACCTCAATCCGATAGAGAATCTCTAGAATGATGTTGAGCAGCACATTCGCACCAAAAATCTGGGCAGTTTGAATGATTTGTGGATAGTTGACCGAGAAGCGTGGTACAGTACTCCGCAGAACAGATGCGCTGCTTTAGTGGAGAGTCAGCACAGAAGATTGGATGTAGTTATCAAAAACATATGTTTTCTCATTCCACTTAATAAATTAATAAAAAAAATTATAAGTGTGCTAAACTCATGTCCAGCTGAAAATCATAGTTAATTCATTCAAACCACCGCAGAAAAAAAACGACGAAAGGGAATAGGCTGAAAGTAACGGTGCATATTATCAACTAATAAGGCAACAACCAGAAAAAAAATTGGTGAACTATTCACTATACAATCGGTAAAAATTCATGTTGAAGTGTGCTGCTAAATAGTGTGCTAAATAAAAGGCCACCACTGTATATATATTTAAAATTTAGTTAAAAGTTTTACCAAATATATTTAAAAGTCGTTATAAAAAAGATATTAAATTAAATATATTATTACTATAGATTGAAAACAAAGCAAATATTACTATAGATTGAAAACAAAGCAAACAAGGAAACAAACAATATAGTAAACCAAGACCAAAAATTCAAAAAATTCAGTTAGTGTAAAAAAGAAATTAAATAATTTGTTGAATAGTTATGGAGCTCGATCAGTTTGCGAAGACCTTCAAGCAGCGTCGCATCGAGCTCGGCTTCACCCAGCGCGATGTGGCTCTGGCCATGGGCAAACTCTATGGCAACGATTATTCGCAGGCGACAATCTCACTCTTTGAGACACACAAGTTGAGCGTCAAGAGCATGCGCAAGCTTAAGCCATTGCTGCAGAAGTACCGGGTATAAAAAAAAACGATGATATGAAACATTTTTGTGTACTTATCCAAAAATGAAGAGAATTGCACTACTTGTTAAAAAAAGGCATACTTTAATGCAAATGCACTACGAAAAAAAAGAAGAGTTATAAAAAAAAGAGATTCCAGTCCCACCATGAGAAAAAAAAGAGATTCCAGTCTCACCCAGAGAAAAAAACAAGTAAGAAAGCTACAGTCGAGTGTGCTCGACTGTAATATACCCGCTACCCAGCTGCTTGTACATAATTTATTTGCGGAACAAATAAAACGGATACAATCATATTTTGACCGTAAAAGGCTATGGACTTATAATATTTATGCAAAGTCAAAATATAAAATAAAAAAAAAAAACATTTTTGCACACATTTAATTTTTGATGCGGGCGGGACTCGAACCCGTAAATGCATAATAGTACTGTTCGTTTTGCAGTCCACAACTTAACCCATTTCACCACCGTACACGCACACACGATTCGGCACAATGCTGCAAGCAGCGCTATGGAAAACGTTAAGCTGAATAACTTCTGTGTTTATTATCCGATTGTTACAAAATTTTCAGAGATCATTTGGCTAGCAATAGTTATCGTATCATGTAAACCGAAAATGAACAATATGGCATCAAAATTGCACTTGTTATCAATGTTTTTTCGATTTGCGGGGGCGGAAGGGGGCGTGGCCAAAATCCAAAATAAACTTGATTAGCGTGCAATAATAACACATATTGTCACTAAATTTGGTTGTCCTAGCTCTTATAATAGCTGAGATCTAGATTTTCACACGGACAGACAGACGGACAGACGGACATGGCTATATCGACTCGGCTCCTGAGCCAGAATATATATACTTTATGGGGTCGGAGGTGTCTTCTTCTGCCTGTTACATACATTTTCGGTTTGAACAAAGTTATAATACCCTTCTACTCTATGAGTAGCGGGTATAAAAACAAAGGATATCCAACAAAATATTAGTCCCCTTTCTTATGTTTTCTCATTCTACTTAATAAATTAATAAAAAAAGTATAAGTGTGCTAAACTCATGTCCAGCTGAAAATCATAGTTAATTCATTTAAACCAACGCAGAAAAAAAACGACGAAAGGGAATAGGCTGAAAGTAACGGTACATCTTATCAACTAATAAGGCAACAACCAGAAAAAAATTGGTGAACTATTCACTATACAATCGGTAAAAATTCATGTTGAAGTGTGCTGCTAAATAGTGTGCTAAATAAAAGGCCACCACTGTATATATATTTAAAATTTAGTTAAAAGTTTTACCAAATATATTTAAAAGTCGTTATAGAAAAGATATTAAATTAAATATATTATTACTATAGATTGAAAACAAAGCAAACATTACTATAGATTGAAAACAAAGCAAACAAGGAAACAAACAATATAGTAAACCAAGACCAAAAATTCAAAAAATTCAGTTAGTGTAAAAAACAAATTAAATAATTTGTTGAATAGTTATGGAGCTCGATCAGTTTGCGAAGACCTTCAAGCAGCGTCGCATCGAGCTCGGCTTCACCCAGCGCGATGTGGCTCTGGCCATGGGCAAACTCTATGGCAACGATTATTCGTAGGCGACAATCTCACTCTTTGAGACACACAAGTTGAGCGTCAAGAGCATGCGCAAGCTTAAGCCATTCCTGCAGAAGTACCGGGTATAAAAAAAAACGATGATATGAAACATTTTTGTGTACTTATCCAAAAATGAAGAGAATTGCTCTACTTGTTAAAAAAAAAAGGCATACTTTAATGCAAATGCACTACGAAAAAAAAGAAGAGTTATAAAAAAAAAGAGATTCCAGTCCCACCCTAAGAAAAAAAAAGAGATTCCAGTCTCACCCAGAGAAAAAAAACCCAGTCCAGTCTCAATTGAGAGCTGAGAGCGGACTGAAAATCCGAACACATTGAGAGCTTACGTAGTCAGAAATTAAGACAGAAGCAACTCAGCCTACTTGAATCGTTTTAATAGAATTGTATCGCTTGGTACCTCCTCGCTACAAATTCTACATATAAAGCCAGCAAGTCTTAAAGAGAATACCTCTCTGTCTATATTATTTTCCATGGGATTAGCCGCAAATCGCAAGGGGAAATTTCTACAGCATTTTGCCTTGCTTCAGTCACTCAAATGTCTGCAACTTTCGTTAGCAGACTTCGTGGCTGCCCAAGCCAAGCAGATTGAGAATAAGTATGGTTTGTGCCGGTGGCAAATGTGGCAAGAGAGCAGAATGTGACCGGCCCATGACTATTATTAGTCATGCAGCGGGCTCGGACTGAGACGTCTAAGCTAATGAAGCTTTTTCACACCTGCCTGCTAAATTATGCGCCATGACCAGGAGTGCCATGGAGTGAGAGCACCATGCAAGCCATTTACTTGTTACAGATTGCTTATAATTAAATTATAATCAACATCAAGCCAGGCGCACCACGCAGATGCAGACGAAAATGGAGACGTAGAGACCAAGACCAAGACATGCAGCCAGTGAGACCGGTCTGAGGCCGCTGCCGCTGCTGACATGCATCTAACAAGCCTTCAACTATCTAATCAACGTACAAGTCAAAATATCAATACCTCAAGTAATCAAAATCACTTTAGAATTTCAAATCAGTTGGGCTGATGCTGCCTGCCTGCCTGCAGCGTCTCACACAAGCACCGTGTCCAGCTGCTATATGCGACAGTTGCAACTCGAGTCCAGAGTGGGGAGATTGATGAAAAAAAAGCAACAACAACTAAGATTATTCGAATTTAATGGGCGCAACGCGCGTGAAGACTTCACAAGTGAGGCAACGCCAACTACAACAAAAACAACAACTGAGACGTTTCACAGACATGTTAGGAAAAGCTAAAACTGGACCTGCTGCCTGTTGCCTGGTCCTGCCTGTGTCTGGTCTGGCCTGGTCTTTTCCAGTTATACTGTGCTCGCACTGTGACCTGTCATCATGATTGATACGTTTGATGGATTCATTCGAGCTGACTGCTGTGTGGCGTTCAGTTTTAAAGTTTGCTGATTGATCCCAGCGTGTTGATTACAATCGACGCCGACGTACACGCAGATGCAGGCACAGGTAGTTGGCGCAGGCAGTTGGCGCTGTATGGGGAGTCTTGCAACGCATGCTGCTGGGAATTCAATCAAAAGTGTCAGCGCTGGCACAACATCTCTTACTGCTAAAGGTGCCGAAACCACTAACTAAATACAGTGGTAACTGAATATTAGAATAGAATATTAGAATATTAGAAATGATAAGAAAGGCAAAAAAAAACCAAAAGGGAAACAAAGAGTTAATCCCTTTTTCACTGATAAGCAATTTTAAAAATTATGAAACTTTGGAAAAGTGGGAAGTATAAAAAAAAAATTTTAATAAATTATAGAAATTTTTAAATATTTTGAAATTAAGAAAATTGACAGTTAATATTTTTAAAACATTTTTAAAAGCTTTAAATATTCTTAATGAATTTTAAGTAATACGCAAATTTAGGAAAAATGTGGAAATTTGACGATGACGTCACGATATGCTGCAAAGGCGCAAAGAGTGTAACTATGGAAAACGTTTAGATGAATATCTTCTGTGTTTATTGTTCGATCGGATTGTAATTTTGAAAATAGATTTATATTGTAATTATCTATGTTTATACCAAAGCAGAAAGCCATAACTTCAATACTTTTCCTAATAATCGTAATTATCGTTTTGCGTGGGCGGTGGGCGCGACATCGAAAATTGAAAATAAACTCGATCTACCTATGGTATACAGGAAATTAGGTGTCTCTACCTTTTGTAATAGCTGAGATCTAGACGTACAGACGGACAGACGGACATGGCTATATCGACTCGGCTGTTGATCCTGAGCCAGAATATATATACTTTATGGGGTCGGAGGTGTCTCCTTCTGCCTGTTACATACATTTTCGGTTTGAACAAAGTTGTAATACCCTTCTATTCTATGAGTAGCGGGTATAAAAACATTTTTGCACACATTTAATTTTTGATGCGGGCGGGACTCGAACCCGTAAATGCATAATAGTACTGTTCGTTTTGCAGTCCACAACTTAACCCATTTCACCACCGTACACGCACACACGATTCGGCACAATGCTGCAAGCAGCGCTGCCGGCAGCGCTGCTTACAGCTATGGAAAACGTTAAGCTGAATAACTTCTGTGTTTATTATCCGATTGTTACCAGATTTTCAGAGATCATCTGGCTAGCTATAGTTATCATGTAAACCGAAAAAGAACAATATGGCGTCAAAATTGCACTTGTTATCAATGTTTTTTCTATTTGCGGGGGCGGAAGGGGGCGTGGCCAAAATCGAAAATAAACTTGATCAGCGTGCAGTAATAACACATATTGTCACTAAATTTGGTTGTCCTAGCTCTTATAATAGCTGAGGTCTAGATTTTCACACGGACAGACAGACGGACAGACGGACATGGCTATATCGACTCGGCTGTTGATCCTGAGCCAGAATATATATACTTTATGGGGTCGGAGGTGTCTTCTTCTGCCTGTTACATACATTTTCGGTTTGAACAAAGTTATAATACCCTTCTACTCTATGAGTAGCGGGTATAAAAACAAAGGATATCCAACAAAATATTAGTCCCCTTTCTTATGTTTTCTCATTCTACTTAATAAATTAATAAAAAAAAGTATAAGTGTCCTAAACTCATGTCCAGCTGAAAATCATAGTTAATTCATTCAAACCAACGCAGAAAAAAAACGACGAAAGGGAATAGGCTGAAAGTAACGGTACATCTTATCAACTAATAAGGCAACAACCAGAAAAAAAATTGGTGAACTATTCACTATACAATCGGTAAAAATTCATGTTGAAGTGTGCTGCTAAATAGTGTGCTAAATAAAAGGCCACCACTGTATATATATTTAAAATTTAGTTAAAAGTTTTACCAAATATATTTAAAAGTCGTTATAGACAAGATATTAAATTAAATATATTATTACTATAGATTGAAAACAAAGCAAACATTACTATAGATTGAAAACAAAGGAAACAAGGAAACAAACAATATAGTAAACCAAGACCAAAAATTCAAAAAATTCAGTTAGTGTAAAAAAGAAATTAAATAATTTGTTGAATAGTTATGGAGCTCGATCAGTTTGCGAAGACCTTCAAGCAGCGTCGCATCGAGCTCGGCTTCACCCAGCGCAATGTG
Source organism: Zaprionus ghesquierei (assembly GCA_018904095.1). NCBI lineage: Eukaryota > Metazoa > Arthropoda > Insecta > Diptera > Drosophilidae > Zaprionus > Zaprionus ghesquierei. The sequence goes on from JAEIGP010000570.1 coordinate 62,646, forward strand.
GCTCTGGCCATGGGCAAACTCTATGGCAACGATTATTCGCAGGCGACAATCTCACTCTTTGAGACACACAAGTTGAGCGTCAAGAGCATGCGCAAGCTTAAGCCATTGCTGCAGAAGTACCGGGTATAAGAAAAAAAAACGATGATATGAAACATTTTTGTGTACTTATCCAAAAATGAAGAGAATTGCTCAACTTGTTAAAAAAAAGGCATACTTTAATGCAAGTGCACTACGAAAAAAAAGAAGAGTTATAAAAAAAAGAGATTCCAGTCCCACCCTAAGAAAAAAAAGAGATTCCAGTCTCACCCAGAGAAAAAAAAACCCAGTCCAGTCTCAATTGAGAGCTGAGAGCGGACTGAAAATCCGAACACATTGAGAGCTTACGTAGTCAGAAATTAAGACAGAAGTAACTTAGCCTACTTGAATCGTTTTAATAGAATTGTATCGCTTGGTACCTCCTTGCTACAAATTCTACATATAAAGCCAGCAAGTCTTAAGAGAGAATACCTCTCTGTCTATATTATTTTCCATGGGATTAGCCGCAAATCGCAAGGGGAAATTTCTACAGCATTTTGCCTTGCTTCAGTCACTCAAATGTCTGCAACTTTCGTTAGCAGACATCGTGGCTGCCCAAGCCAAGCAGATTGAGAATAAGTATGGTTTGTGCCGGTGGCAAATGTGGCAAGAGAGCAGAATGTGACCGGCCCATGACTATTATTAGTCATGCAGCGGGCTCGGACTGAGACGTCTAAGCTAATGAAGCTTTTTCACACCTGCCTGCTAAATTATGCGCCATGACCAGGAGTGCCATGGAGTGAGAGCACCATGCAAGCCATTTACTTGTTACAGATTGCTTATAATTAAATTATAATCAATATCAAGCCAGGCGCACCACGCAGATGCAGACGAAAATGGAGACGTAGAGACCAAGACCAAGACATGCAGCCAGTGAGACCGGTCTGAGGCCGCTGCTGCTGCTGACATGCATATAACAAGCCTTCAACTATCTAATCAACGTACAAGTCAAAATATCAATACCTCAAGTAATCAAAATCACTTTAGAATTTCAAATCAGTTGGGCTGATGCTGCCTGCCTGCCTGCAGCGTCTTACACAAGCACCGTGTCCAGCTGCTATATGCGACAGTTGCAACTCAAGTCCAGAGTGGGGAGATTGATAAAAAAAAAGCAACAACAACTAAGATTATTCGAATTTAATGGGCGCAACGCGCGTGAAGACTTCACAAGTGAGGCAACGCCAACTACAACAAAAACAACAACTGAGACGTTTCACAGACATGTTAGGAAAAGCTAAAACTAGACCTGCTGCCTGTTGCCTGGTCCTGCCTGTGTCTGGTCTGGCCTGGTCCAGTTATACTGTGCTCGCACTGTGACCTGTCATCATGATTGATACGTTTGATGGATTCATTCGAGCTGACTGCTGTGTGGCGTTCAGTTTTAAAGTTTGCTGATTGATCCCAGCGTGTTGATTACAATCGACGCCGACGTACACGCAGGTGCCTGCATCTAGGGTAGTTGGCGCAGGCAGTTGGCGCTGTATGGGGAGTCTTGCAACGCATGCTGCTGGGAATTCAATCAAAAGTGTCAGCGCTGGCACAACATCTCTTACTGCTAAAGGTGCCGAAACCACTAACTAAATACAGTGGTAACTGAATATTAGAATAGAATATTAGAATATTAGAAATGATAAGAAAGGCAAAAAAAATCAAAAGGGAAACAAAGAGTTAATCCCTTTTTCACTGATAAGCAATTTTAAAAATTATGGAACTTTGGAAAAGTGGGAAGTATAAAAAAAAATTTTAATAAATTATATAAATTTTTAAATATTTTGAAATTAAGAAAATTGACAGTTAATATTTTTAAAACATTTTTAAAAGCTTTAAATATTCTTAATGAATTTTAAGTAATACGCAAATTTAGGAAAAATGTGGAAATTTGACGATGACGTCACGATATGCTGAAAAGGCGCAAAGAGTGTAACTATGGATAACGTTTAGATGAATATCTTCTGTGTTTATTGTTCGATCGGATTGTAATTTTGAAAATAAATTTATATTGTAATTATCTATGTTTATACCAAAGCAGAAAGCCATAACTTCAATACTTTTCCTAATAATCGTAATTATCGTTTTGCGTGGGCGGTGGGCGCGACATCGAAAATTGAAAATAAACTAGATCTACCTATGGTATACAGGAAATTAGGTGTCTCTACCTTTTGTAATAGCTGATATCTAGACGTACAGACGGACAGACGGACATGGCTATATCGACTCGGCTGTTGATCCTGAGCCAGAATATATATACTTTATGGGGTCGGAGGTGTCTCCTTCTGCCTGTTACATACATTTTCGGTTTGAACAAAGTTATAATACCCTTCTACTCTATGAGTAGCGGGAATAATTATTACCACGAATGCCCAAGGTTGCTCTGAAAATTTGGTAACAATCGGATAATAAACACAGAAGTTATTCAGCTTAACGTTTTCCATAGCTGTAAGCAGCGCTGCCGGCAACGCTGCTTGCAGTATTGTGCCGAATCGTGTGTGCGTGTACGGTGGTGAAATGGGTTAAGTTGTGGCAAAACGAACAGTACTATTATGCATTTACGGGTTCGAGTCCCGCCCGCATCAAAAATTAAATGTGTGCAAAAATGTTTTTTTTTTTTTATTTTATATTTTGACTTTGCATAAATATTGTAAGTCCATAGCCTTTTACGGTCAAAATATGATTGTAGCCGTTTTTTTTCCGCAAATAAATTTTGTACAAGCAGCTGGGTAGCGGGTATATTACAGTCGAGCACACTCGACTGTAGCTTTCTTACTTGTTTTATATTTTGACTTTGCATAAATATTATAAGTCCATAGCCTTTTACGGTCAAAATATGATTGTAGCCGTTTTTTTGTTCCGCAAATAAATTATGTACAAGCAGCTGGGTAGCGGGTATATTACAGTCGAGCACACTCGACCGTAGCTTTTACTTGTTTTTGTTTGCATTTACATATGAGACCGAAAGTGAAAGGTTTGTCTAACGAAGAAATTGAACGGGCTTTAAACTTCGATTGGGATGTTTCTACTGACGAAGAAAGTGGTGATGAGATGAAAGACATTTCTACGGTACTGGAGAAGAATTTAGAAGGAATTCTTGAAAGGGTAGAAAGTATCGAGATTGACCTTCTGGAAAATACAGTGATTAAAGGATGTGAACCCGACTCTTGCGTTGTTGTTGACAGTTGCTTGGAGAAAATTGATCCAAAGACGCTAAAGTGGAGAACAAGGTCGTTTGTAGCTCCAGAGAGTATTTGGGAAGATGACAAAACTTTTGATGTCGGGGAGATAATGACGCCAGTGGAGTTCTTCTACACATTTTTTGATACTCAGCTAATTCATTTAATGGCAAAGCAAACTGATATATATAGTTTGCAGGAGCACGGTATTGAACTTAAATGTACTGATGAGGAAATTAAACGCTACATTGGCATTTTATTGTACTTGGGTGTTTTAAAACTACCGCAACTCAGAATGTTTTCTCATTCTACTTAATAAATTAATAAAAAAAAGTATAAGTGTCCTAAACTCATGTCCAGCTGAAAATCATAGTTAATTCATTCAAACCAACGCAGAAAAAAAACGACGAAAGGGAATAGGCTGAAAGTAACGGTACATCTTATCAACTAATAAGGCAACAACCAGAAAAAAATTTGGTGAACTATTCACTATACAATCGGTAAAAATTCATGTTGAAGTGTGCTGCTAAATAGTGTGCTAAATAAAAGGCCACCACTGTATATATATTTAAAATTTAGTTAAAAGTTTTACCAAATATATTTAAAAGTCGTTATAGAAAAGATATTAAATTAAATATATTATTACTTTAGATTGAAAACAAAGCAAACATTACTATAGATTGAAAACAAAGCAAACAAGGAAACAAACAATATAGTAAACCAAGACCAAAAATTCAAAAAATTCAGTTATTGTAAAAAAGAAATTAAATAATTTGTTGAATAGTTATGGAGCTCGATCAGTTTGCGAAGACCTTCAAGCAGCGTCGCATCGAGCTCGGCTTCACCCAGCGCAATGTGGCTCTGGCCATGGGCAAACTCTATGGCAACGATTATTCGCAGGCGACAATCTCACTCTTTGAGACACACAAGTTGAGCGTCAAGAGCATGCGCAAGCTTAAGCCATTGCTGCAGAAGTACCGGGTATAAGAAAAAAAAACGATGATATGAAACATTTTTGTGTACTTATCCAAAAATGAAGAGAATTGCTCAACTTGTTAAAAAAAGGCATACTTTAATGCAAGTGCACTACGAAAAAAAAGAAGAGTTATAAAAAAAAGAGATTCCAGTCCCACCCTAAGAAAAAAAAGAGATTCCAGTCTCACCCAGAGAAAAAAAAACCCAGTCCAGTCTCAATTGAGAGCTGAGAGCGGACTGAAAATCCGAACACATTGAGAGCTTACGTAGTCAGAAATTAAGACAGAAGTAACTTAGCCTACTTGAATCGTTTTAATAGAATTGTATCGCTTGGTACCTCCTTGCTACAAATTCTACATATAAAGCCAGCAAGTCTTAAGAGAGAATACCTCTCTGTCTATATTATTTTCCATGGGATTAGCCGCAAATCGCAAGGGGAAATTTCTACAGCATTTTGCCTTGCTTCAGTCACTCAAATGTCTGCAACTTTCGTTAGCAGACATCGTGGCTGCCCAAGCCAAGCAGATTGAGAATAAGTATGGTTTGTGCCGGTGGCAAATGTGGCAAGAGAGCAGAATGTGACCGGCCCATGACTATTATTAGTCATGCAGCGGGCTCGGACTGAGACGTCTAAGCTAATGAAGCTTTTTCACACCTGCCTGCTAAATTATGCGCCATGACCAGGAGTGCCATGGAGTGAGAGCACCATGCAAGCCATTTACTTGTTACAGATTGCTTATAATTAAATTATAATCAATATCAAGCCAGGCGCACCACGCAGATGCAGACGAAAATGGAGACGTAGAGACCAAGACCAAGACATGCAGCCAGTGAGACCGGTCTGAGGCCGCTGCTGCTGCTGACATGCATCTAACAAGCCTTCAACTATCTAATCAACGTACAAGTCAAAATATCAATACCTCAAGTAATCAAAATCACTTTAGAATTTCAAATCAGTTGGGCTGATGCTGCCTGCCTGCCTGCAGCGTCTTACACAAGCACCGTGTCCAGCTGCTATATGCGACAGTTGCAACTCGAGTCCAGAGTGGGGAGATTGATGAAAAAAAAGCAACAACAACTAAGATTATTCGAATTTAATGGGCGCAACGCGCGTGGAGACTTCACAAGTGAGGCAACGCCAACTACAACAAAAACAACAACTGAGACGTTTCACAGACATGTTAGGAAAAGCTAAAACTAGACCTGCTGCCTGTTGCCTGGTCCTGCCTGTGTCTGGTCTGGCCTGGTCTTTTCCAGTTATACTGTGCTCGCACTGTGACCTGTCATCATGATTGATACGTTTGATGGATTCATTCGAGCTGACTGCTGTGTGGCGTTCAGTTTTAAAGTTTGCTGATTGATCCCAGCGTGTTGATTACAATCGACGCCGACGTACACGCAGATGCAGGCACAGGTAGTTGGCGCAGGCAGTTGGCGCTGTATGGGGAGTCTTGCAACGCATGCTGCTGGGAATTCAATCAAAAGTGTCAGCGCTGGCACAACATCTCTTACTGCTAAAGGTGCCGAAACCACTAACTAAATACAGTGGTAACTGAATATTAGAATAGAATATTAGAATATTAGAAATGATAAGAAAGGCAAAAAAAATCAAAAGGGAAACAAAGAGTTAATCCCTTTTTCACTGATAAGCAATTTTAAAAATTATGAAACTTTGGAAAAGTGGGAAGTATAAAAAAAAAATTTTAATAAATTATAGAAATTTTTAAATATTTTGAAATTAAGAAAATTGACAGTTAATATTTTTAAAACATTTTTAAAAGCTTTAAATATTCTTAATGAATTTTAAGTAATACGCAAATTTAGGAAAAATGTGGAAATTTGACGATGACGTCACGATATGCTGAAAAGGCGCAAAGAGTGTAACTATGGATAACGTTTAGATGAATATCTTCTGTGTTTATTGTTCGATCGGATTGTAATTTTGAAAATAAATTTATATTGTAATTATCTATGTTTATACCAAAGCAGAAAGCCATAACTTCAATACTTTTCCTAATAATCGTAATTATCGTTTTGCGTGGGCGGTGGGCGCGACATCGAAAATTGAAAATAAACTAGATCTACCTATGGTATACAGGAAATTAGGTGTCTCTACCTTTTGTAATAGCTGATATCTAGACGTACAGACGGACAGACGGACATGGCTATATCGACTCGGCTGTTGATCCTGAGCCAGAATATATATACTTTATGGGGTCGGAGGTGTCTCCTTCTGCCTGGTTACATACATTTTCGGTTTGAACAAAGTTATAATACCCTTCTACTCTATGAGTAGCGGGTATAAAAACCCAGTCCAGTCTCAATTGAGAGCTGAGAGCGGACTGAAAATCTGAACACATTGAGAGCTTACGTAGTCAGAAATTAAGACAGAAGCAACTCAGCCTACTTGAATCGTTTTAATAGAATTGTATCGCTTGGTACCTCCTTGCTACAAATTCTACATATAAAGCCAGCAAGTCTTAAGAGAGAATACCTCTCTGTCTATATTATTTTCCATGGGATTAGCCGCAAATCGCAAGGGGAAATTTCTACAGCATTTTGCCTTGCTTCAGTCACTCAAATGTCTGCAACTTTCGTTAGCAGACATCGTGGCTGCCCAAGCCAAGCAGATTGAGAATAAGTATGGTTTGTGCTGGTGGCAAATGTGGCAAGAGAGCAGAATGTGACCGGCCCATGACTATTATTAGCCCTTTCGCGCCCAACGTTGCTTGTGAGCAATTTCTATGTTTTCAGAACTAACTGTAAGTGTGCCTTTTGTTTTTATCTGCTCATTCTTTATGATAATGGTGCTTTTATGTGTCTACTCTAAATATGAAAAGCAAAAAACGCATTTGGAGATTAGTTGCAGAAAATATTTGCAATAAACAGCACGCGCATCACAATAATTATTGTTTCGATATTCGGTGGAACTTTTGAAATTAGTAATTTACTTTTATAATACTTAAAAAAGAACCTAAAGTATAAACAAAAAATTATTTAGCAAAGAGTTAACTAGACAGTGATATAGTCAAACTTAGTTAATAGTGAACAATAAGTAAGTAAATAATTTTCAAAGTTGCTAAGTTGCTTGTGAGCAACCTTGGGCATTCGTGGTAATAATTATTCCCGCTACTCATAGAGTAGAAGGGTCTTATAACTTTGTTCAAACCGAAAATGTATGTAACAGGCAGAAGGAGACACCTCCGACACCATAAAGTATATATATTCTGGCTCAGGATCAACAGCCGAGTCGATATAGCCATGTCCGTCTGTCCGTCTGTCTGTCCGTGTGAAAATCTAGATCTCAGTTATTATAAGAGCTAGGACCACCAAATTTGGTGACAATATGTGTTATTATTGCACGCTGATCAAGTTTATTTTGGATTTTGGCCACGCCCCCTTCCGCCCCCACAAATCGAAAAAACATTGATAACAAGTGCAATTTTAATGCCATATTGTTCATTTTCGGTTTACATGATAACTATAGCTAGCCAGATGATCTCTGAAAATTTGGTAACAATCGGATAATAAACACAGAAGTTATTCAGCTTAACGTTTTCCATAGCTGTAAGCAGCGCTGCCGGCAACGCTGCTTGCAGTATTGTGCCGAATCGTGTGTGCGTGTACGGTGGTGAAATGGGTTAAGTTGTGGCAAAACGAACAGTACTATTATGCATTTACGGGTTCGAGTCCCGCCCGCATCAAAAATTAAATGTGTGCAAAAATGTTTTTTTTTTTTTATTTTATATTTTGACTTTGCATAAATATTGTAAGTCCATAGCCTTTTACGGTCAAAATATGATTGTAGCCGTTTTTTTTCCGCAAATAAATTTTGTACAAGCAGCTGGGTAGCGGGTATATTACAGTCGAGCACACTCGACTGTAGCTTTCTTACTTGTTTTATATTTTGACTTTGCATAAATATTATAAGTCCATAGCCTTTTACGGTCAAAATATGATTGTAGCCGTTTTTTTGTTCCGCAAATAAATTATGTACAAGCAGCTGGGTAGCGGGTATATTACAGTCGAGCACACTCGACTGTAGCTTTTACTTGTTTTTGTTTGCATTTACATATGAGACCGAAAGTGAAAGGTTTGTCTAACGAAGAAATTGAACGGGCTTTAAACTTCGATTGGGATGTTTCTACTGACGAAGAAAGTGGTGATGAGATGAAAGACATTTCTACGGTACTGGAGAAGAATTTAGAAGGAATTCTTGAAAGGGGAGAAAGTATCGAGATTGACCTTCTGGAAAATACAGTGATTAAAGGATGTGAACCTGACTCTTGCGTTGTTGTTGACAGTTGCTTGGAGAAAATTGATCCAAAGACGCTAAAGTGGAGAACAAGGTCGTTTGTAGCTCCAGAGAGTATTTGGGAAGATGACAAAACTTTTGATGTCGGGGGAGATAATGACGCCAGTGGAGTTCTTCTACACATTTTTTGATACTCAGCTAATTCATTTAATGGCAAAGCAAACTGATATATATAGTTTGCAGGAGCACGGTATTGAACTTAAATGTACTGATGAGGAAATTAAACGCTACATTGGCATTTTATTGTACTTGGGTGTTTTAAAACTACCGCAACTCAGAATGGCATGGTCAAAGGATTTAAAGCTTATCGCAATAACTGATTCAATGCCGCGAGGGAGATTTGAAAAAATAAAACAATACTTACATTTCAACGACAACGCCAAACAATTAAAAAAAGGAGATTCCAACTATGATAAACTCTACAAGATCCGCCCTTTGCTCAGAATTCTCAAAGAAAATTTTTGGAAAACTACCTCAGGAAGAGCATCAAATTGTCGATGAGCAAATAATTGCATTCAAAGGTACGCTTTTAATTTTCTTTTAAATTGGCTTTATTTTTATTAATTGCTTTTTTTTGCAGGTCGATCCACGTTTAAGCAATATAATCCAGCTAAACCTCATAAATGGGGTCTTAAAATGTTTACGCGGGCTGGAATATCTGGATTAGTTTATGATTTTACGCTATATGTTGGAGAAGGCACTTGTCCTTCTTATGGCTTGGGAATATCTTCTGATGTTGTCTTATATTTGGCAAAAAGTCTTCCCAAAGACAAAAATTTTAAACTATATTTTGATAATTGGTTTACGTCTGTAAGCCTTCTGATTTCGTTGAAGGAAATAGGAATCTTTGCAACAGGTACTGTACGTAAAAATCGCATAAGAAATTGCCAACTGCTCTCAGATGCGGAATTAAAAAAACGCGGAAGGGTCTTTTGATATAAAATGCGAAATGAACCATAATCTTGTGTGTGTAAAATGGTTTGACAATAAGCCTGTTCAACTAATATCTTCGTGTGAAGGTGATCAGCCTGTTGGAATATGCAAACGTTGGAGCCCAAACGAAAAAACTTACATTGATATTTCAAGGCCAGCTATTGTTACTTCATACAATAAAGGTATGGGTGGAGTAGATTTGGCAGATATGCTGATGGAGCTCTACAAAATTAACCACCGATCAAAAAAGTGGTACATAAAAATTTTTTATTGGTGCCTGGGAACATCCGTTACAAATGCTTGGCTACTGTATAGGAAACAATTGAACTTGGTAAGCCCAAACCAAAAACATATTCCCCTTATAAAATTTCAATCGGAAATTGCCCATGAACTTTTACATTCCACTGACGCTACTTCATTTCAAAAAAGGAGAGGTCGATCAACAAATGCAGAAAGAGAAAGCTCAGTGGTATCATTGGGATCCCCAAGCAGTGTTTCTTCGCATCAATCAAAGAAGTACAAATTTCAGACAAATCCTTCAGTGTCACAACGTTATGATAAAGTTGAACATTGGGTAGTTTTTGGAGAAAGAGGACGTTGCAGACTGTGCAAAACTGCAACACCGATGACCAAATGCCTTAAATGCAAAGTCCATCTGTGCTGCAATAACAATAAAAACTGTTTTTTGTCATACCACACTTAAATTGTCATTATAAAGGAAAATATTTCATATTCTGTGAATTATAAAAAAAACAAGTAAGAAAGCTACAGTCGAGTGTGCTCGACTGTAACATACCCGCTACCCAGCTGCTTGTACAAAATTTATTTGCGAAACAAAAAAACGGCTACAATCATATTTTGACCGTAAAAGGCTATGGACTTATAATATTTATGCGAAGTCAAAATATAAAATAAAAAAAAAAAAAATTTTTGCACACATTTAATTATTGATGCGGGCGGGACTCGAACCCGTAAATGCATAATAGTACTGTTCCGTTTTGCAGTTCACAACTTAACCCATTTCACCACCGTACACGCACACACGATTTGGCACAATGCTGCAAGCAGCGCTGCCGGGCAGCGCTACTGTAGCTATGGAAAACGTTAAGCTGAATAACTTCTGTGTTTATTATCCGATTGTTACCAAATTTTCAGAGATCATCTGGCTAGCTATAGTTATCATGTAAACCGAAAATGAAGAATATGGCATCAAAATTGCACATGTTATCAATGTTTTTCGATTTGCGGGGGCGGAAGGGGGCGTGGCCAAAATCCAAAATAAACTTGATCAGCGTGCAATAATAACACATATTGTCACCAAATTTGGTTGTCCTAGCTCTTATAATAGCTGAGACCTAGATTTTCACACGGACAGACAGACGGACAGACGGACATGGCTATATCGACTCGGCTGTTGATCCTGAGCCAGAATATATATACTTTATGGGGTCGGAGGTGTCTCCTTCTGCCTGTTACATACATTTTCGGTTTGAACAAAGTTATAATACCCTTCTACTCTATGAGTAGCGGGTATAACAATGCTTACACACCACTACTGCCCAATGTTGCTCACAAGCAACTTTCGCTACCGTCCAAACTAATGGGCGTGGCATACTAAAATTTGTTGCTAAATTTTTCTAAAAATAAATGTAAAAACATTAATGATAAAAAAAAATTTTAATTTCACGGGCAAAAAGTTGGGCACGAAAGGGTTAGTCATGCAGCGGGCTCGGACTGAGACGTCTAAGCTAATGAAGCTTTTTCACACCTGCCTGCTAAATTATGCGCCATGACCAGGAGTGCCATGGAGTGAGAGCACCATGCAAGCCATTTACTTGTTAAATTATAAAATTAAATTAAATTATAATCAACATCAAGCCAGGCGCATCACGCAGATGCAGACGAAAATGGAGACGTAGAGACCAAGACCAAGACATGCAGCCAGTGAGACCGGTCTGAGGCCGCTGCTGCTGCTGACATGCATCTAACAAGCCCTCAACTATCTAATCAACGTACAAGTCAAAATATCAATACCTCAAGTAATCAAAATCACTTTAGAATTTCAAATCAGTTGGGCTGATGCTGCCTGCCTGCCTGCAGCGTCTCCACACAAGCATCGTGTCCAGCTGCTATATGCGACAGTTGCAACTCGAGTCCAGAGTGGGGAGATTGATGAAAAAAAAAGCAACAACAACTAAGATTATTCGAATTTAATGGGCGCAACGCGCGTGGAGACCTTACCAAGTGAGGCAACGCCAACTACAACAAAAACAACAACTGAGACGTTTCACAGACATGTTAGGAAAAGCTAAAACTGGACCTGCTGCCTGTTGCCTGGTCCTGCCTGTGTCTGGTCTGGCCTGGTCTTTTCCAGTTATACTGTGCTCACACTGTGACCTGTCATCATGATTGATACGTTTGATGGATTCATTCGAGCTGACTGCTGTGTGGCGTTCAGTTTTAAAGTTTGCTGATTGATCCCAGCGTGTTGATTACAATCGACGCCGACGTACACGCAGATGCAGGCACAGGTAGTTGGCGCAGGCAGTTGGCGCTGTATGGGGAGTCTTGCATCGCATGCTGCTGGGAATTCAATCAAAAGTGTCAGCAGTGTCATTTTCGGTTTACATGATAACTATAGCTAGCCAGATGATCTCTGAAAATTTGGTAACAATCGGATAATAAACACAGAAGTTATTCAGCTTAACGTTTTCCATAGCTGTAAGCAGCGCTGCCGGCAACGCTGCTTGCAGTATTGTGCCGAATCGTGTGTGCGTGTACGGTGGTGAAATGGGTTAAGTTGTGGCAAAACGAACAGTACTATTATGCATTTACGGGTTCGAGTCCCGCCCGCATCAAAAATTAAATGTGTGCAAAAATGTTTTTTTTTTTTATTTTATATTTTGACTTTGCATAAATATTGTAAGTCCATAGCCTTTTATTTTTTCCGCAAATAAATTTTGTACAAGCAGCTGGGTAGCGGGTATATACAGTCGAGCACACTCGACTGTAGCTTTCTTACTTGTTTTATATTTTGACTTTGCATAAATATTATAAGTCCATAGCCTTTTACGGTCAAAATATGATTGTAGCCGTTTTTTTGTTCCGCAAATAAATTATGTACAAGCAGCTGGGTAGCGGGTATATTACAGTCGAGCACACTCGACTGTAGCTTTTACTTGTTTTTGTTTGCATTTACATATGAGACCGAAAGTGAAAGGTTTGTCTAACGAAGAAATTGAACGGGCTTTAAACTTCGATTGGGATGTTTCTACTGACGAAGAAAGTGGTGATGAGATGAAAGACATTTCTACGGTACTGGAGAAGAATTTAGAAGGAATTCTTGAAAGGGGAGAAAGTATCGAGATTGACCTTCTGGAAAATACAGTGATTAAAGGATGTGAACCTGACTCTTGCGTTGTTGTTGACAGTTGCTTGGAGAAAATTGATCCAAAGACGCTAAAGTGGAGAACAAGGTCGTTTGTAGCTCCAGAGAGTATTTGGGAAGATGACAAAACTTTTGATGTCGGGGAGATAATGACGCCAGTGGAGTTCTTCTACACATTTTTTGATACTCAGCTAATTCATTTAATGGCAAAGCAAACTGATATATATAGTTTGCAGGAGCACGGTATTGAACTTAAATGTACTGATGAGGAAATTAAACGCTACATTGGCATTTTATTGTACTTGGGTGTTTTAAAACTACCGCAACTCAGAATGGCATGGTCAAAGGATTTAAAGCTTATCGCAATAACTGATTCAATGCCGCGAGGGAGATTTGAAAAAATAAAACAATACTTACATTTCAACGACAACGCCAAACAATTAAAAAAAGGAGATTCCAACTATGATAAACTCTACAAGATCCGCCCTTTGCTCAGAATTCTCAAAGAAAATTTTTGGAAAACTACCTCAGGAAGAGCATCAAATTGTCGATGAGCAAATAATTGCATTCAAAGGTACGTTTTTAATTTTCTTTTAAATTGGCTTTATTTTTATTAATTGCTTTTTTTTGCAGGTCGATCCACGTTTAAGCAATATAATCCAGCTAAACCTCATAAATGGGGTCTTAAAATGTTTACGCGGGCTGGAATATCTGGATTAGTTTATGATTTTACGCTATATGTTGGAGAAGGCACTTGTCCTTCTTATGGCTTGGGAATATCTTCTGATGTTGTCTTATATTTGGCAAAAAGTCTTCCCAAAGACAAAAATTTTAAACTATATTTTGATAATTGGTTTACGTCTGTAAGCCTTCTGATTTCGTTGAAGGAAATAGGAATCTTTGCAACAGGTACTGTACGTAAAAATCGCATAAGAAATTGCCAACTGCTCTCAGATGCGGAATTAAAAAAACGCGGAAGGGTCTTTTGATATAAAATGCGAAATGAACCATAATCTTGTGTGTGTAAAATGGTTTGACAATAAGCCTGTTCAACTAATATCTTCGTGTGAAGGTGATCAGCCTGTTGGAATATGCAAACGTTGGAGCCCAAAAGAAAAAAACTTACATTGATATTTCAAGGCCAGCTATTGTTACTTCATACAATAAAGGTATGGGTGGAGTAGATTTGGCAGATATGCTGATGGAGCTCTACAAAATTAACCACCGATCAAAAAAGTGGTACATAAAAATTTTTATTGGTGCCTGGGAACATCCGTTACAAATGCTTGGCTACTGTATAGGAAACAATTGAACTTGGTAAGCCCAAACCAAAAACATATTCCCCTTATAAAATTTCAATCGGAAATTGCCCATGAACTTTTACATTCCACTGACGCTACTTCATTTCAAAAAAGGAGAGGTCGATCAACAAATGCAGAAAGAGAAAGCTCAGTGGTATCATTGGGATCCCCAAGCAGTGTTTCTTCGCATCAATCAAAGAAGTACAAATTTCAGACAAATCCTTCAGTGTCACAACGTTATGATAAAGTTGAACATTGGGTAGTTTTTGGAGAAAGAGGACGTTGCAGACTGTGCAAAACTGCAACACCGATGACCAAATGCCTTAAATGCAAAGTCCATCTGTGCTGCAATAACAATAAAAACTGTTTTTTGTCATACCACACTTAAATTGTCATTATAAAGGAAAATATTTCATATTCTGTGAATTATAAAAAAAACAAGTAAGAAAGCTACAGTCGAGTGTGCTCGACTGTAACATACCCGCTACCCAGCTGCTTGTACAAAATTTATTTGCGAAACAAAAAAACGGCTACAATCATATTTTGACCGTAAAAGGCTATGGACTTATAATATTTATGCGAAGTCAAAATATAAAAAAAAAAAAAAAAAAATTTTTGCACACATTTAATTATTGATGCGGGCGGGACTCGAACCCGTAAATGCATAATAGTACTGTTCGTTTTGCAGTTCACAACTTAACCCATTTCACCACCGTACACGCACACACGATTTGGCACAATGCTGCAAGCAGCGCTGCCGGCAGCGCTGCTTACAGCTATGGAAAACGTTAAGCTGAATAACTTCTGTGTTTATTATCCGATTGTTACCAAATTTTCAGAGATCATCTGGCTAGCTATAGTTATCATGTAAACCGAAAATGAAGAATATGGCATCAAAATTGCACATGTTATCAATGTTTTTTCGATTTGCGGGGGCGGAAGGGGGCGTGGCCAAAATCCAAAATAAACTTGATGAGCGTGCAATAATAACACATATTGTCACCAAATTTGGTTGTCCTAGCTCTTATAATAGCTGAGACCTAGATTTTCACACGGACAGACAGACGGACAGACGGACATGGCTATATCGACTCGGCTGTTGATCCTGAGCCAGAATATATATACTTTATGGGGTCGGAGGTGTCTCCTTCTGCCTGTTACATACATTTTCGGTTTGAACAAAGTTATAATACCCTTCTACTCTATGAGTAGCGGGTATAACAATGCTTACACACCACTACTGCCCAATGTTGCTCACAAGCAACTTTCGCTACCGTCCAAACTAATGGGCGTGGCATACTAAAATTTGTTGCTAAATTTTTCTAAAAATAAATGTAAAAACATTAATGATAAAAAAAAATTTTAATTTCACGGGCAAAAAGTTGGGCACGAAAGGGTTAGTCATGCAGCGGGCTCGGACTGAGACGTCTAAGCTAATGAAGCTTTTTCACACCTGCCTGCTAAATTATGCGCCATGACCAGGAGTGCCATGGAGTGAGAGCACCATGCAAGCCATTTACTTGTTAAATTATAAAATTAAATTAAATTATAATCAACATCAAGCCAGGCGCATCACGCAGATGCAGACGAAAATGGACACGTAGAGACCAAGACCAAGACATGCAGCCAGTGAGACCGGTCTGAGGCCGCTGCTGCTGCTGACATGCATCTAACAAGCCCTCAACTATCTAATCAACGTACAAGTCAAAATATCAATACCTCAAGTAATCAAAATCACTTTAGAATTTCAAATCAGTTGGGCTGATGCTGCCTGCCTGCCTGCAGCGTCTCACACAAGCATCGTGTCCAGCTGCTATATGCGACAGTTGCAACTCGAGTCCAGAGTGGGGAGATTGATGAAAAAAAAAGCAACAACAACTAAGATTATTCGAATTTAATGGGCGCAACGCGCGTGGAGACTTTACAAGTGAGGCAACGCCAACTACAACAAAAACAACAACTGAGACGTTTCACAGACATGTTAGGAAAAGCTAAAACTGGACCTGCTGCCTGTTGCCTGGTCCTGCCTGTGTCTGGTCTGGCCTGGTCTTTTCCAGTTATACTGTGCTCACACTGTGACCTGTCATCATGATTGATACGTTTGATGGATTCATTCGAGCTGACTGCTGTGTGGCGTTCAGTTTTAAAGTTTGCTGATTGATCCCAGCGTGTTGATTACAATCGACGCCGACGTACACGCAGATGCAGGCACAGGTAGTTGGCGCAGGCAGTTGGCGCTGTATGGGGAGTCTTGCATCGCATGCTGCTGGGAATTCAATCAAAAGTGTCAGCGCTGGCACAACATCTCTTACTGCTAAAGGTGTCGAAACCACTAACTAAATACAGTGGTAACTGAATATTAGAATAGAATATTAGAATAGAATATTAGAATATTAGAAATGATAAGAAAGGCAAAAAAAATCAAAAGGGAAACAAAGAGTTAATCCCTTTTTCATTGATAAGCAATTTTAAAAATTATGGAACTTTGGAAAAGTGGGAAGTATAAAAAAAAAAATTTTAATAAATTATAGAAATTTTTAAATATTTTGAAATTAAGAAAATTGACAGTTATAATACCCTTCTACTCTATGAGTAGCGGGTATAAAAACATTTTTGCACACATTTAATTTTTGATGCGGGCGGGACTCGAACCCGTAAATGCATAATAGTACTGTTCGTTTTGCAGTCCACAACTTAACCCATTTCATCACCGTACACGCACACACGATTCGGCACAATGCTGCAAGCAGCGCTGCCGGCTATGGAAAACGTTAAGCTGAATAACTTCTGTGTTTATTATCCGATTGTTACCAAATTTTCAGATATCATCTGGCTAGTTATAGTTATCATGTAAACCGAAAATGAACAATATGGCATCAAAATTACACTTGTTATCAATGTTTTTTCGATTTGTGGGGGCGGAAGGGGGCGTGGCCAAAACCCAAAATAAACTTGATCAGCGTGCAATAATAACACATATTGTCACCAAATTTGGTTGTCCTAGCTCTTATAATAGCTGAGATCTAGATTTTCACACGGACAGACAGACGGACAGACGGACATGGCTATATCGACTCGGCTGTTGATCCTGAGCCAGAATATATATACTTTATGGGGTCGGAGGTGTCTCCTTCTACCTGTTACATACATTTTCGGTTTGAACAAAGTTATAATACCCTTCTACTCTATGAGTAGCGGGTATAATAAAAAAAAAAAAATTTTTTGCACACATTTAATTTTGATGCGGGCGGGACTCGAACCCGTAAATGCATAATAGTACTGTTCGTTTTGCAGTCCACAATTTATCCCATTTCACCACCGTACACGCACGCACTATTCGGCACAATGCTGCAAGCAGCGCTGCCGGCAAAAGGAGTAAAAAGTATTGAAAACCTTTAACTTTTTTTCAGGTACCAAAAAAATCCAAGATTTATCAATTAAACAGTAAAAATAATAATTCTACCTGTTGAAGACAATAAATCGAATACGTGTTTGTAAAAAACGATATGTGCCCTCTTAATACCTATTTATATACTTGAATGGAATGTGTTCTAGAGCACTCTAACTTTTAATAATTTTTCTTAAATAAACGACCGATAGCTTCTATGGCATCTATACGATGTATCGGTCCGTACCGGCTCGTTCCGTCTTAGTTACAGCGGGCAGCAATAAGAAACATGTATACAAAGTTTCATGAAGGTAGCTCAAAAAGGGAGGCAAAAACTTTTCTTTGAAAAAATAAGAAAAGTTCGATCTCCCCCACCATGACACGCATGCATGCGGAATCGAACCTTGGACCCATTACCAAAGAGGTCCACCACTTCTCCATTCGGTCATTAAGCCATTACGCAAATTTTGCCAAAGTTACATTATGAGTCGGAAATTCTTGCACGACAAAAACAAAGTATGAATGCATGATGCGTGTTGTTGTTGCTATTTATTCTCATAACTTAAACATACAATTAAATAAAAAATAAAAATAAAAAAATATAAGAAAAAGCTGCGTTCTAACAATCGCACATAGCTGATTTAAGAGACTGTCACTTCTCCACTTTTTAACTAAGTTCATTGTGAGCCAACAAAAAAAATTTTAAATAAAATGCACGACCACCAATTAATGCATATTCAAAAATTAAAGTATAAGTTCTTAAAAAAAACAAGTAAGAACGGCTACAGTCAAGTATTGACTGTATAAGACCATGGATTTTTCAAGGTAATGTTAAAAATCAGATTTAGAAATCTGTTATTGGTAAACGTTTTTTCAAAGAAAAATAATAAACAACACATACAATTTTCAGTAAGACGCCAAGCAGTCCAAGCAGTTGGAAAAAACACTGCTTGGAAAAAACACTGCTTGCTTGCTTGCAGTGGGCGCAGTGCAAATCTATATGAAACGTTGAACAACTTTTATGTTCATTATTCTATCGGAACCAAATTTTCAGCGATCGTTTAGGTGTCGATATTTATCATTCACACCAAAACTGAATACTCTAGCTTTATTATTGCGCTTCCTATACGGTTTATCGATTTGCGGGGGCGGAAATAGGCGTGTCCCAAATTTTAATAAAAATTTTACAGCGTATGATCCACATAAGTGTTGTCACCAAATTTGGTGGCTCTAGCTTTATTAGTTTCTAAGATATAGACGATTGCAAAACGGTTTTTCGATTTGCGAGGCGGAAGTGGGCGTGCCCCAAATATTAATAAAAATTTTACAGCGTATGATTCTTATAAGTGTTGTCACCAAATTCGGTGGCTCTAGCTTTTTTAGTTTCTAAGATATAGGCGTTCATACAGACGGACAGACGGATAGACAGCCATGGCTTAATCGACTCGGCTAGTGATTCTGAGCACGAATATATATACTTTATGGGGTCACAGATGCCTCCTTCTACCTGTTACGCACATTTCGACAAACACAATAGTCCAGAATTTTTTTAAAATCCATGGTCTAAAAAAAGAAAAAGCTTAAGCGGCATGAACTGGGAATCGCACCACGGGCCTGTAAGTTCAGGAGTTCATCGCTTTTCCACTAAGCTACTGAAGCTGTTATCCAACAACTGCAAAAATTAGCATTGTAAGGCATTCTAATTATTTCCTGTACAAATAAAGAATTTGCGCTGCCGGCAGCGCTGCTTACAGCTATGGAAAACGTACGCTCAATAACTTCTGTGTTTATTATGATCATCTGTCTAGCTATAGTTGTTGAAAATGAATGAATATAATGAACTAGTTACAAAGTAGGTATCGATAAGCACAAACACAATTGCTATCGCTGAAGCGATTAAGTGCGCATTTCTCTCTACTGTAACTTCACTTTGTAAGCGGTCTGCACTGAATAAAGAACACGCGATAAACTAAGAAAAGTCCCAACAAAGGTTATGGGCCCAGGCGGTCGCGAAAGCGTTTTTAAATAAATATATATAGTAAAAGATTAACGGTGTGTCCAAAAATAAATTGCTGAGCAAAATGGCTAGTAGTTTATATTCAATAGATAAATTAGACGAAAAGAACTATGACATTTGGTGTGTCCAAATGTGCGGTGTGCTTATACATTCAGATACGTGGAGTGTAGTTAACGGTGCATAAGAAAGACCAGAGACAAGAGATCAAAAGTGGATAAAAACGGACAAAAAGGCCTTGGCATCAATAATTTTGTCTGTGAAACCTACGCAGCTTAATTATATCAAACATAGTAAAAAAGCAAAAGAAGCTTGGAAGAAGCTAAAAGATGTTTATGAGCCACAAGGGCCAGCAAGAAAGGTGACATTATATAAAAACCTGTTAAGTTTGCATTTAATCGAAGGGAACAATGTACCGCAATATCTAAACGATTTTACTAGCGTGGTAGAAAAATTAAGTGAAGTGAGCATAGAATTAAAAGACGAATTAGTAGTGATAATTCTTTTGTCAAGCCTCCCTAAAAGTTATGAAAACTTCGTTATCGCGATGGAAATTCGAGATGAGCTTCCGAATTTCGTGGTCTTGCGAAATAAGTTATTAGAAGAGGCAGAACGTAGAAGCCAAAGCAATATCGAGAAAAACGCGCAACATGCATATTTTGCGAATAACGGAAAGAACTCTAACAAGTAAGAAAGCTACAGTCGAGTGTGCTCGACTGTAATATACCCGCTACCCAGCTGCTCGTACATAATTTATTTGCGGAACAAAAAAACGGCTACAATCAAATTTTGACCGTAAAAGGCTATGGACTTATAATATCTATGCAAAGTCAAAATCTAAAATAAAAAAAAAAAAACATTTTTGCACACATTTAATTTTTGATGTGGGCGGGACTCGAACCCGTAAATGCATAATAGTACTGTTCGTTTTGCAGTCCACAACTTAACCCATTTCACCACCGTACACGCACACACGATTCGGCACAATGCTGCAAGCAGCGCTGCCGGCAGCGCTGCTTACAGCTATGGAAAACGTTAAGCTGAATAACTTCTGTGTTTATTATCCGATTGTTACCAAATTTTCAGAGATCATCTGGCTAGCTATAGTTATCATGTAAACCGAAAATGAACATGGCATCAAAATTGCGCTTGTAATCAATGTTTTTTCGATTTACGGGGGCGGAAGGGGGCGTGGCCAAAATCCAAAATAAACTTGATCAGCGTGCAATAATAACACATATTGTCACCAAATTTGGTAGTCCTAGCTCTCATAATAGCTGAGATCTAGATTTTCACACGGACAGACGGACATGGCTATATCGACTCGGCTGTTGATCCTGAGTCAGAATATATATACTTTATGGGGTCGGAGGTGTCTCCTTCTGCCTGTTACATACATTTTCGGTTTGAACAAAGTTATAATACCCTTCTACTCTATGAGTAGCGGGTATAAAAACGGTAAAAGCTATGCGTGCGGGAAGCGAGGACATTTCGCGGCGAATTGCAAGAACGCAAAAGAAAGGGAACAAAGCGAAGTAAGACAAAAGCAACAACAACAAAACGCGTCGAATTTGAAGGAAAGTAAAAATGCCAACGAACGCTCTTATAATATATAATGGTGCATTGACAGTGGTGCCACTTCGCATATGGCAAACGATCGTGAATTGTTTAGCGAATATAAAGAATTAAATCAAATAATTTTTGTGGCCGGTGACCAATCTTCAAACGCTATTGGAATTGGTACCATCAAAATAAAAACAGACAGATCGTGCTTTAATTTAAAAAATGTATTGCATGTACCCAAAATTCAAACAAATTTTTTCTCAGTGGTTAAGGGCACAGAAGATGGTTTAAAAATTGAATTTAAAGGGAACATCGTGTTAATTAAAGACACTGGCAACGGCACAATAGTTGCAATCGGAAAACGTGAAAATGAATTATATTTCTTTAAAAATATATTCCAATCAATCAACATTGCGTATGTCGAAAACGTTTTCAAATGGCATAAGAGATTGGGCCATATAAACATGCAAAGTTTACATAAACTTTCAACAAACGAAATAGTGCATGGTATAGACAAGTTTAAATCAGCTGTGAATACATCGTGTGTGTCCTGCATGAAAAGCAAAATTTGTTCATTACCGTTTGTAGAATCTGAATATCGTGCCAAAAATATTTTAGAATTAATCCATTCGGACGTTTGTGGACCTTTTAATGTAAACTCTATCGGCGGGTCAAAATATTGTGTGACATTTATTGACGATAAGTCAAGATATACAACAGTTAAGTTTATGCAGCAAAAGAGTGAAGTCCTACAGCATTTTAAAGAATTTAAATTGTATGTGGAGAAACAAACTGGCTTCAAATAAAGACACTAAGAAGTGACAATGGTGGCGAATACGTTAATAATGACTTCGAACAGTTTTTGCGCGAAAACGGCATTAAACGGCAATTAACAGTGCCACATACTCCACAGCAAAATTGCGTTGCTGAACGATATAATCGAACAATTGTGGAAATGGCGAGATCAATGTTAGTGCATTCGGGCTTAGAAGACAAGTTTTGGGCTGAAGCGTGTGCCTGCGCAGCTCATATTAAAAATAGAATACTCTCAAGAGCTTTAGAAGACTCGACACCATTTGAAGTATGGTTCAAACGCAAGCCCATAGTTAAGTATTTGCGGACATTTGGCTGTTTGGCAGTCGGTTTGGAAAAAACCCAGAAGCAAAAATTTCAGGCTAAGGGAAAAGAATTCATATTTGTCGGCTATAGCAACGAAGTCAAAGGATACAGGCTATACGATCAAGAAGCTGACAAAGTCGTAGTAAAGCGTGACGTTAAGTTCGACGAAAACGCGTTGATGGGCAACAAAAACAACGTTGAATTTTTTGAAATTGACCAAGAAATAAATAGTGAGGATACGGCAGAAGACTCGGAGGATTTGGATACAAGATTAGTTCGCTCCTGTTCACCCGAAACGGATTATGAAGATGCAGCTGAATCTTCAACGCTTAAAAACGATAGCTATGAGACGGGTATGACCACAACATACCCATATATGGACCAGGCAGACCTCGAATACTACGTAGTGGTGCACCAGGTAGACCAGCTAAACAACGCAACCAGTTAAATGTGATGATAGCTTCAGAAGAGGTACAAGCTCCAGAGAACCTGAAAGCGGCAATGAACTGCAAGTCTTCTGAAGTATGGATAGAAGCAATGAAAGCTGAGTATAAATCTCTAGTTGCCAACAATACATGGATGCTACGGATTGTACGTTATGCAACGATACGTATGGTATTTGCACTAGAAGCACAACTCCAGCTACATCTACATCAAATACTTGTGGCAAAGCTGAACAAGGCTATCTACGGATTGAAAAAATCTGGCAGAGAGTGGAACGCGAAGCTGGATCGTGCTCTTTTGGATTTGCTCCATGCAGCAGCGAGCCATGTTTGTATAAACTGTATAACAATAACCACATTAATCTCATTGCAGTATATGTCGACGATATCCTCATTGCAAGCCAAGACAAAGACGACTTGTTGAAAATCAAAGAGTATATTGGCAAGCAATTCAAATCAGTCGATAAGGGTCCTGTTACCAACTTTTTGGGTTTTGAGATCGAGCGCAATGCAGATACTGGTGATATTTTTGTGTGTCAAACAACTTACATAGAAGACATGTTGCAATAGCAAGGCATGCAGAACTGCAAGGCGGCATCTACTCCGTTGGACCCAGGGTACCAGATAAAGCCACCTTCTAACGACGATAACATGGCTGATGAGAAGCACTATCAAGCACTGATTGGCAGCCTGATGTATTTGGCCATATCAACTCGACCAGACATATTACACTCAGTGTGTAAGCTATCGCAGAACATGAGACTGGCGCAAAGCATATCCTGCGGTACTTGGCTAGTACAAAACACTACCGTTTGCATTACTACAATGCGATGAACCCATTGTAGGCTACACGGATGCGGATTGGGGCGGTAATGTCATTGACCGCAAGTCTTATACAGGATACATCTTCTTCATAGCTGGAGCGGCTTTCTCATGGGAATCACACAAGCAAACTACAGTGGCATTGAGCAGCACAGAGGCGGAATACATGGCGTTAGCAGCGGCTGGCAAAAAAGCAGTATATTTAAAGCAATTGTTAACTGAAATACTTTGTAACAAACAGAATGTAACACCTATATGTATCTGTAGCGATATTTTAGGACCCCAACAATTGGCTAAAAATCATTCTTACCATTCAAGAAGTAAGCATATTGATATAAAGTATCATTTCATTCCCGAATTAGTAAACAAGAAAGAAATTGTTTTGAATTATATCGATACTACGAATATGCTAGCAGACATTTGTACTAAGAATTTAACAAAAGCTAAGCATAATAAGTTACTAAATTTAATTGGACTAAAATAAGAAATAATGTAATGTACATATATTTGTATTGAGAAGAGGTGTTGAAAATGAATTTCTGTAACTGGCAACACGAATATAATGAACTAGTTCCAAAGTAGGTATCGATAAGCACAAACACAATTGCTATCGCTCAAACGATTAAGTGCGCATTTCTCTCTACTGTAACTTCACTTTGTAAGCGGTCTGCACTGAATAAAGAACACGCGATAAACTAAGAAAAGTCCCAACAAAGGTTATGGGCCCAGGCGGTCGCGAAAGCGTTTTTAAATAAATATATATAGTAAAAGATTAACGGTGTGTCCAAAAATAAATTGCTGAGCAAAATGGCTAGTAGTTTATATTCAAAAGATAAACTAGACGAAAAGAACTATGATATTTGGTGTGTCCAAATGCGCGGTGTGCTTATACATTCAGATACGTGGAGTGTAGTTAACGGTGCATACGAAAGACCAGAGACAAGAGATCAAAAGTGGATAAAAACGGACGAAAAGGCCTTGGCATCAATAATTTTGTCTGTGAAACCTACGCAGCTTAATTATATCAAACATAGTAAAAAAGCAAAAGAAGCTTGGAACAAGCTAAAAGATGTTTATGAGCCACAAGGGCCAGCAAGAAAGGTGACATTATATAAAAACCTATTAAGTTTGCATTTAATCGAAGGGAACAATGTACCGCAATATCTAAACGATTTTACTAGCGTGGTAGAAAAATTAAGTGAAGTGAGCATAGAATTAAAAGACGAATTAGTAGTGATAATTCTTTTGTCAAGCCTCCCTAAAAGTTATGAAAACTTCGTTATCGCGATGGAAATTCGAGATGAGCTTCCGAATTTCGTGGTCTTGCGAAATAAGTTATTAGAAGAGGCAGAACGTAGAAGCCAAAGCAATACCGAGAAAAACGCGCAACATGCATATTTTGCGAATAACGGAAAGAACTCTAACAACTAAGAAAGCTACAGTCGAGTGTGCTCGACTGTAATATACCCGCTACCCAGCTGCTCGTACATCATTTATTTGCGGAACAAAAAAACGGCTACAATCAAATTTTGACCGTAAAAGGCTATGGACTTATAATATCTATGCAAAGTCAAAATCTAAAATAAAAAAAAAAAACATTTTTGCACACATTTAATTTTTGATGCGGGCGGGACTCGAACCCGTAAATGCATAATAGTACTGTTCGTTTTGCAGTCCACAACTTAACCCATTTCACCACCGTACACGCACACACGATTCGGCACAATGCTGCCGGCAGCGCTGCTTACAGCTATGGAAAACGTTAAGCTGAATAACTTCTGTGTTTATTATCCGATTGTTACCAAATTTTCAGAGATCATCTGGCTAGCTATAGTTATCATGTAAACCGAAAATGAACAATATGACATCAAAATTGCGCTTGTAATCAATGTTTTCTCGATTTACAGAGCGGAAGGGGCTTGGCTAAAATCCAAAATAAACTTGATCAGCGTGCAATAATAAAACATATTGTCACCAGTCCTGGTAGTCCTAGCTCTTATAATAGCTGAGATCTAGATTTTCACACGAACAGACAGACGGACAGACGGACATGGGTATATCGACTCGGCTGTTGATCCTGAGCCAGAATATATATACTTTATGGGGTCGGAGGTGTCTCCTTCTGCCTGTTACATACATTTTGGGTTTGAACAAAGTTATAATACCCTTCTACTCTATGAGTAGCGGGTATAAAAATTAAAGTATTAGTTCTTAAAAAAAAAAAACGAAAAAGTTTAAGCGGCATGAACTGGGAATCGAACCACGGGCCTGTCGGTTTAGGAGTTCATCGCTTTTCCACTAAGCTACTGATGCTGTTAACCAACAACTACAAAAATTTGCATTGTAAGGCATTCTTATTATTTCCTGTACAAATAAAGAATTTGCGCTGCCGGCAGCGCTGCTTACAGCTATGGACAACGTTAAGCTGAACTTCTGAACTTCTGTGTTTATTATCCGATTGTTACCAAATTTTCAGAGATCATCTGGATAGCTATAGTTATCATGTAAACCAAAAAATATCAATATGGCATCAAAATTGCGCTTGTACATTTTGTCACCAAATTTGGTAGTTCTAGCTCTTATAATAGCTGAGATCTAGATTTTTACACGGACAGACAGACGGACAGACGGACATGGCTATGTCGACTCGGCTGTTGATCCTGAGCAAGAATATATATACTTTATGGGGTCGGAGGTGTCTCCTTCTGCCTGTTACATACATTTTCGGTTTGAACAAAGTTATAATACCCTTCTACTCTATGAGCAGCGGGTATAAAAAGCTTAAGCGGCATGAACAGGGAATCAAACCACGGGCCTGTCGGTTCAGTAGTTCATCGCTTTTCCATTAACTACTTACGCTGTTATCCAACAACTGCAAAAATTTGCATTGTAAGGCATTTTTATTATTTCTTGTACAAATAAAGAATTTGCGCTGCCGACAGCGCTGCTTACAGCTATGGAAAACGTTAAGCTGAATAACTTCTGTGTTCATTTTCAAGGATCATCTGGCTAGCTATAGTTATCATATAAACCGAAAATGAACAATATGGCATCAAAATTGCGTTTGTACTCAATGTTTTTTCGATTTACAGGGCCGGAAGGGGGCGTGGCCAAAACCCAAAAATAAACTTGATCCGCGTGCAACAATAACACATTTTTTCACCAAATTTGGTAGTTCTAGCTCTTATAATAGCTGAGATCTAGATTTTACACGGACAGACAGACGGATAGACGGACAGACAGACAGACAGACACACAGACAGACGAACATGGCTATATCGACTCGGCTGTTGATCCTGAGCCTGAATATATATACTTTATGGGGTCGGAGGTGCCTCCTTCTGCCTGTTACATACATTTTCGGTTTGAACAAAGTTATAATACCCTTCTACTCTATGAGTAGCGGGTATAAAAATATGGCATCAAAATTGCGCTTGTAATCAATTTTTTTCGATTTACAGGAGCGGAAGGGGGCGTGGCCAAAATCCAAAATAAACTTGATCAGCGTGAAATAATAACACATTTTGTCACCAAATTTGGTAGTTCTAGCTCTTATAATAGCTGAGATCTAGATTTTCACATGGTCAGACAGGCGGACAGACAGACGGACCTGTTGATCCTGAGCCAGAATATATATACTTTATGGGGTCGGAGGTGTCTCCTTCTGCCTGTTACATACATTTTCGGTTTAAACAAAGTTATAATACCCTTCTACTCTATGAGTAGCGGGTATAAAAATAATTTTTTGCACACATTTAATTTTTGATGCGGGTGGGACTCGAACCCATAAATGCATAATAGTTCTGTTCGTTATACAACGTAACCCATTTCACCACCGTACACGCACACACTATTCGGTACAATGCTGCAAGCAGCGCTGCCGGCAAAAGGAGTACAAAGTATTGAAAAAAATCCAAGATTTATCACTTAAACAGTAAAAATTATAATTCTACCTGTTGAAGACTATAAATCGAATACGTGCATGTAAAAAACGATATGTTCCCTTTTAATACCTCTTTATATACTTGAATGGAAAGTGTTCTAGAGCACTCTAACTTTTAATAACTTTTGTTAAAAAAACGACCGATGGCATCTATACGATGTATCGGTCCATACCGGCTCGTTCCGACTTATTTACAGCGGGCAGCAATAAGAAACATGTATACAAAGTTTCAGGAAGGTAGCTCAAAAAGGGAGGCAAAAACTTTTCTATGCATAAAATAAGAAAAGATCCCCCACCATGACACGCATGCATGCGGAATCGAACCATGGACCCATTACCTAAGAGGTCCACCACTTCTCCATTCGGTCATTAAGCCATTACGCAAATATTTCCAAAGTTACATTATGAGACCATTCGAAAATTCGTGCACGACAAAAACAAAGTCTAAATGCATGATGCGTGCTGTCGTTGCTATTTATTCTCATAACTTAAACATACAATTAAATGAAAAATAAAAATAAGAAAATATAAGAAAAAGCTGCGTTCTAACAATCGCACATAGCTGATTTAAGAGACTGTCACTTCTCCACTTGTTAACAAAGTTCATTGTGAGCCATAAAAAAATTTTAAATAAAATTCACGACCACCAATTGATGCATATTCAAAAATTAAGGTGTAAGTTCTTAAAAAAAAAAGAAAAAGCTTAAGCAGCATCAACTCGGAATCGAACCACGGGCCTGTCGGTTCAGGAGTTCATCGCTTTTCCACTAAGCTACTGACGCTGTTATCCAACAACTGCATAAATTTGCATTGTAAGGCATTCTAATTATTTCCTGTACAAATAAAGAATTTGCGCTGCCGTCAGCGCTGCTCACAGCTATGGAAAACTTTAAGCTGAATAACGTCTGTGTTTAATATCCGATTGTCACCAAATCATCTGGCAAGCAATAGTTATCATATAAACCGAAAATTAACAATATGGCATCAAAATTGCGCTTGTAATCAATTTTTTCGATTTACAGGGGCGGAAGGAGGCGTGGCCAAAATCCAAAATAAACTTGATCAGCGTGCAGTAATAACAAATCATGTTACCAAATTTGGTAGTTCTAGCTCTTATAATAGCTGAGATCTAGATTTTCACACGGACAGACAGACGGACAGACGGACATGGCTATATCGACTCGGCTGTTGATGCTGAGCCAGATATATATATATATATATATATATATATATATATATATATATATATATATATATTTTATGGGGTCTGAGGTGTCTCTTTCTGCCTGTTACATACTTTTTCGGTTTGAACAAAGTTATAATACCCCTCTACTCTATGAGTAGCGGGTATAAAAACGACCGATAGGTTCTATGACATCTACACGATGTATTGGTGCGTACCGGCTCGTTCCGACTTATTTACAGCGGGCAGCAATAAGAAACATGTATACAAAGTTTCATGAAGGTAGCTCAAAAAGGCAGGCAAAAACTTTTTTTTGGAAAAAATAAGAAAAGTTCGATCTACCCCACCATGACACGCATGCATGAGGAATCGAACCTTGGACCCATTATAAATAAAAACCAGTAAGAAAGCTACATTCGAGTGTGCTTGACTGTAATATACCCGCTACCCAGCTGCTCGTACATCAAAATTATTTGCGGAACAATAAAGAACGGCTACAATCATATTTTGACCGTAAAAGGGCATGGACTTACAATATTTATGCAAAGTCAAAATCTAAAATAAAAAAACGCACACACTATTCGGCACAATGCTGCAAGCAGCACTGCCGGCAAAATGAGTAAAAAGTATTGAAAACGTATAACTTTTATTCAGGTACCACAAAAATCCAAGATTTATCACTTAAACAGTAAAAATAATAATTGTACCTGTTGAAGACTATAAATCGAATACGTGCATGTAAAAAACGATATGTGCCCTTTTAATACCTCTTTATATACTTGAATGGAAAGCGTGCTGGAGCACTCTAACTTTTAATAAATTTTGTTAAAAAATCGACCGATATGTTCTATGGCACCTATACGATGTATCGGTGCGTACCGGCTCGTTCCGATTTACTTACAGCGGGCAGCAATGAGAAACATGTATACAAAGTTTCATGAAGGTAGCTCAAAAAGGGAGGCAAAAACTTTTCTTTGCAAAAAATAAGAAAAGCTCGATCTCCCCCACCATGACACGTATGCATGCGGACCCATTACCTAAGAGGTCCACCACTTCTACATTCGGCCATTAAGCCATTACGCAAATTTTGCCAAAGTTACATTATGAGACCATTCGGAAATTTTTGCACGACAAAAACATAGTCTGAATGCATGATGCGTGTTGTTGTTGCTATTTATTCATAAATAACAATCATAAACATATAATTAAATAAGAAATAAAAATAAAAATATATAAGAAAAAGCTGCGCTCTGACAATCGCACAGAGCTGATTTAAGAGACTGTCACTTCTCCACTTGTTAACTAAGTTCATTTTGAGCCATTAAAAAATTTTTAAATAAAATGCACCACCAATTAATACATATTAAAAAATTAAAGTATAAGTTCTTAAAAAAAAAAAGAAAAAGCTTAAGCGGCATGAATTGGGAATCGAATCACGGGCCTGTCGGTTCAGGAGTTCATCGCTTTTTCACTAAGCTACTGACGCTGTTATCCAACAACAGCAAAAATTTGCATTGTATGGCATTCTTATTATTTCCTGTACAAATAAAGAATTTGCGCTGCCGGAAGCGCGGTTTACAGCTAGGAAAAACGTTAAACTGAATAGCTTCTTTGTTTATTATCCGATTGTTACCAAATTTTCAGAGATCATCAGGCTTGCTATAATTATCATATGGAACAATATGGCATCAAAATTGCGCTTGTAATCAATTTTTTTCGATTTACAGGGACGGAAGGGGGCGTGGCCCAAATCCAAAATAAACTTGACCAGCGTGCAATAATAACACATACTGTCACCAAATTTGGTAGTTCTAGCTCTTATAATAGCTGAGATCTAGATTTTCACACGGACAGACAGACGGACAGACGGACAGACGGACAGACAGACAGACGGACAGACGGACATGGCTATATCGACTCGGCTGTTGATCCTGAGCCAGAATATATATACTTTATGGGGTCGGAGGTGTCTCCTTCTGCCTGTTACATACATTTTCGGTTTGAACAAAGTTATAATACCCTTCTACTCTATGAGTAGCGGGTATAATAATAAACAACACATATAATTTTCAGTTAGACGCCAAGCAGTCCAAGCAGTCCAGTCCGTCTGTCTGTCTGTCCGTCTGTCCGTCTGTCTGTCCGTGTGAAAATCTAGATCTCAGCTATTATAAGAGCTAGAACTACCAAATTTGGTGACATTATGTGTTATTATTGCACGCTGGTCAAGTTTATTTTGGATTTTGGCCACGCCCCCCTCCGCCCCTGTAAATCGAAAAAAATTGATTACAAGCGCAATTTTGATGCCATATTATTCCATATGATAATTATAGCAAGCCTGATGATCTCTGAAAATTTGTTAACAATCGGATAATAAACAAAGAAGCTATTCAGTTTAACGTTTTCCCTAGCTGTAAACCGCGCTTCCGGCAGCGCAAATTATTTATTTGTACAGGAAATAATAAGAATGCCATACAATGCAAAATTTTGCTGTTGTTGGATAACAGCGTTAGTAGCTTAGTGATAAAGCGATGAACTCCTGAACCGACAGGCCCGTGATTCGATTCCCAATTCTCGCCGCTAAAGCTTTTTCTTTTTTTTTTTTAAGAACTTATACTTTAATTTTTTAATATGCATTAATTGGTGGTGCGTTTTATTTAAAATTTTTTTAATGGCTCACAATGAATTTAGTTAACAAGTGGAGTAGTGACAGTCTCTTAAATCAGCTCTGTGCGATTGTCAGAGCGCAGCTTTTTCTTAAATTTTTTTTATTTTTATTCCTTATTTAATTATATGTTTATGATTGTTATTTATAAATAAATAGCAACAACAACACGCATCATGCATTCAGACTTTGTTTTGTCGTGCAAGAATTTCCGAATGGTCTCATAATGTAACTTTGGCAAAATTTGCGTAATGGCTTAATGGCCGAATGGAGAAGTGGTGGACCTCTTAGGTAATGGGTCCGCATGCATACGTGTCATGGTGGGGGAGATCGAGCTTTTCTTATTTTTTCAAAGAGAAGTTTTTGCCTCCCTTTTTGAGCTACCTTCATGAAACTTTGTATACATGTTTCTCATTGCTGCCCGATGTAAGTAAGTCGGAACGAGCCGGTACGCACCGATACATCGTATAGATGCCATAGAACATATCGGTCGATTTTTTAACAAAATTTATTAAAAGTTAGAGAGCTCCAGCACGCTTTCCATTCAAGTATATAAAGAGGTATTAAAAGGGCACATATCGTTTTTTACATGCACGTATTCGATTTATAGTCTTCAACAGGTACAATTATTATTTTTACTGTTTAAGTGATAAATCTTGGATTTTTGTGGTACCTGAATAAAAGTTATACGTTTTCAATACTTTTTACTCCTTTTGCCGGCAGTGCTGCTTGCAGAATTGTGCCGAATAGTGTGTGCGTGTACGGTGGTGAAATGGGTTAAGTGGTGGACTGCATAACGAACGAAACTATTATGCATTTATGGGTTCAAGTCCCACCCGCATCAAAAGTTAAATGTGTGCAAAAAATTATTTTTTTTATTTTAGATTTTGACTTTGCATAAATATTGTAAGTCCATGCCCTTTTACGGTCAAAATATGATTGTAGCCGTTCTTTATTGTTCCGCAAATAATTTTGATGTACGAGCAGCTGGGTAGCGGGTATATTACAGTCGAGCACACTCGAAAGTAGCTTTCTTACTTATTTTTCTTTGAAAAACACGTTTACCAATAACAGTTTTCTAAATCTGATTTTTTACATAACCTTGAAAAATCCATGGTCTTATAAAGTCAACACTTGACTGGATAATAAACACACAAGTTATTTAGCTTAACGTTTTCCATGGCTGTAAGCAGCGCTGCCGGCAGCGCAAATTCTTTATTTGTACAGGAAATAATAAGAATGCCTTACAATGCAAATTGCAGTTGTTGGAAAACAGCGCCAGTAGCTTAGTGGAAAAGCGATGAGCTCCTGAACCGACAGGCCCGTAGTTCGATTCCCAGTTCATGCTGCTTAAGGTTTTTCTTTTTTTTTTTATACCCGCTACTCATAGAGTAGAAGGGTATTATAGCTTTGTTCAAACCGAAAATGTATGTAACAGGCAGAAGGAGACACCTCCGACCCCATAAAGTATATATATTCTGGCTCAGGATCAACAGCCGAGTCGATATAGCCATGTCCGTCTGTCTGTCCGTGTGAAAATCTAGATCTCAGCTATTATAAGAGCTATGACTACCAAATTTGGTGACAATATGTGTATTTATTGCACGCTGATCAAGTTTATTTTGGATTTTGGCCACGCCCCCTTCCGCCCCAGAAAATCGAAAAAAAATTATTACCTCTGGACCTCTAGATCTCAGCTATTATAAAAGCTAGGACTACCAAATTTGGTGACAAAATGTGTTATTATTGCACGCTGATCAAGTTTATTTTAGATTTTGGCCACGCCCCCTTCCGCCCCTGTAAATCGAAGCAGCTGCAGCACTGCTTGCATTGTTTTTTTTTTTTTTTTTTTTATTACAAATACGGCAGGAAAATAAGATCTTCGAAAGATACCATCCACCGTCCGTAGATGGTATGCACGATTCATAACTCTCCAAGTAGAGTTACGCCTACGTACTAAACAAAAACCTCCGTATGCTCTCCAGTCCTTGCTTCGCTCACTGGTACTTCCAATCAAGGTATTACTTCGGTGAGCAGGATGTGGTGCCCGGTCGCAGTCCCTCTCTTGGTGCGTTGCTGTGTAACGCTCCTTCGTTAACTCTTTAGTCGCCTTTTACGACAAGCCGAGCCCGCTGAGGTGGTATTCTTGGTCCGCCACCACACGGGAGTGCTCCTTTATCCAACGGGTCTGCTGGCCGTCTCATCGATGCGAACACGTTTCATCATGCCTATTATAATGCCATGAGCCCTCTCCCACACGGTTTTGTCCGCCAGCATATTGCGCATTAGACTTCTCGGGCTGAGCGGAGTTCCAGCAAGAGTCTTCAGTATCTCCCTCTCTGTACGAAACCTAGTGCAGTGCATTAGGATATGTTCTGCTGTTTCGGCTACGTCGTTGCAGAACAGGCACAGGGCTGAGTCCACATGGCGAAACCTGAAGAGGTAACCCCGGAAGCAACCATGGTCGGTGATGAACTGGGTTAAGTGATAGTCCAGCACTTTGTGTTCACACCCTGCCCACTCGGATAGATCTGGAATCAGCTGGTAGGTCCATCTCCCTTGTTGTGAGTGTTGCCACCTAGTCTGCCACACCCCATAAAGCCAGACACTGATCTCTTCACCGTTAACACCTTCTCGAGACAGGTATTGGGCTTCTATCTCAAGATCAATCGGGGGGATGCCCGCGATATTGTTCTGAATCCTCTTATCAGTCTAAGAGCCAGGGTCCGTGATACTGCACGCGCGTTGTCCAGGTAAGTCACTCTATTCGTGACACTCCTCCAGATGGGGGCAGCGTATAGAAGCGATGATTTCGCGACTGCCACTAGCAGCCTCCTGGCCGGCATCCTGGGTCCACCTATATTTGGCATGAGTCTTGCCAGTGCTGCTGCTGTCATCGCTGCCTTCCTACTGGCGTATCTCGCATGCTCCTTGAATGACAGTCTATGGTCAATAAGAACACCCAGATACTTCAGGGATCCAGCAGACTCTATTTGAGCGTCTTTGACCGCGACACGTATACCTCGACGGCCTTTCTGCTGCTCAACAACACTGCTTCGGACTTGTGCGCAGCGATGCTTAGACCGGCATTCTCCAGCCAGCTAATAGCTGAGCTAATCGCTGCATTGCTCTTGTCCTGTAACTCCGGAATAGTTTTGGCAACCGCTGCTACTGCCACGTCGTCAGCAAAGCAGAGTAGCTCCACTCCACTGGGCTTGCTGATGGACAATATCCCGTCGTACATTATGTTCCACAGTATTGGACCAAGTACCGACCCTTGTGGGACACCTGCGGTGACGTGGTGTTTTCTTGGCCCGCCATCAGTATCGTACCATAGTATACGGTCCCTGAAGTAGCTGCCAATAATGATCCTGAGGTAACGAGGAATACCCATGTTGCGCATGGCCCCAAGGATATTTGGCCATCTCGCCGTATTGAATGCATTTTTCACGTCTAGCGTGATGATGGCGCAGTACTCCTTGGTGCCACCTAGCCATCTGTCACCATCGAGGGCGGACTTGGCCAGATCTCTTATGGCAGTGAGAGCGTCGAGAGTGCTTTTTCCGCTCCGGAAGCCATACTGGTGTCTTTGTAGGCCATCGGGGCTCTCAGTGATCAGCTCAATTCGGGTGTATAGGATGCGTTCGAAGAGTTTTCCCACGATATCCAGCAGACATAGTGGGCGGAAACTGCCTGCAGCATTAGTTGTAGCCTTACCTTTCGGCAACAATACCAGCCTCATGTTCTTCCAGCGAGAAGGGAAGACACCAGGCTTCAGGCTTGGCATTTGCGGCAGCCATAACTACGACGCCTGGGATGCCATCGAGACCTGGAGCTTTGTTGGGCTTAATTAATCTTTGCCGCTTCGATGACCTCACATGTAGTGACACACGGGAAGTTGGGGACAGGGATTTCTTGTGCGGGTTGCCATAGAGTATCCTGATCTGGGAATAGCTCCTCCACGATGCTTGATAATAGGGCCGGGTCCTGTGGGGTGCCTCCTTCAGCGGCTTTCAGCTTATTGCAAACCAATTTGTAGGCGGGACCCCACGGATCATCGTCTACGCTCGCCAGCAGCTCTTTAAAAACATTTGCTTTAGCAGCAGCAATGCCATTTCTGAGCTCCGCACGTTTCGATCTGTACCTCTCATGTAGATCTGAGTGCTGAGAGTGACCTCTGGCTCGTTGCGGCTGTCTCCTTGCCCTGAAGCATTCCGAGCGTAGCTGGTTGAGAGAGCCGTTCCACCAGTAGACCCGAGGTTTACGTTTACTTCTTTGCTTCTTACGCGGCATCGCTGCATCGCATGCAGCTTCCAGCATCTTCATGAGCGCCGCCACCATGGTTTCCGCATGTCCATTTGTAAGCACCATTCGATGTTGAAAGCCAGCATGTCCTTGTCAAGTTTTTTGATGTCCCATGCATGCCCAAGAGTACTCCTTGCCTGTCGTTGTGTGATGCACGACGTGCGCGCGCTGAATGTAATTAGGGCATGATCGCTCAGCGTTACGTCCTCCTGAACCGTCCATTTAGCAGTGGGGGCTAGGCTTCTGTTGACAAAGGTGACATCGATGAATGATGTACCTCTGTCGTTATTAAATGTCGGCTTGCCGCCGTCATTCAACAGCACCAGGCGTTGAAGTCACCTGCAATGACTACAGGCTTGCGCCCTCTAGCGTGGTGAATTAAAGTATTTAATAATTCCTCGAAGAGTTCCGGACTGTCACTAGGCGGGGCGTAGCAGCTATATAGGTGAACACCCTTAACTTTAGCGTACGCAATGCCACGCATAGGCACGCTTTCCTGTTCCTCTATGTAGAGGTTTCTGCAGCATATGACTGCCGCCTTACGTGTAGAGTCGAAGAGCACTCCTGAGTTTCCCGCACCAGGGGCGTACGGTTCGCTCAGAAGCATGACGTCAGCATTGCGCTCTCTCGCTGTCTGGGACAGGAGGCTCTGTGCAACTGCGCTGTGGTTAACATTTAGCTGGAAGATGTTAATCATCAGCACGGCGACTCAGGACTCCTTTTTTTGTGCCCGCTTTGAAGGTAGGGCATGCATAACTACCTGTCGGGTGATCTCTGTCTACATCGCTGTTGCAGATCAGGCATTTCGGATGATTATCACAGCCCTTCGCTTTGTGCCCACGTTCGCCGCACCGAAGACAGCAGTCCGAGCGGTCAGGCTCCTTACAGTTGATGGCCCTGTGACCGTAACCCAAGCATTTATAGCATCTTGTGGGGCGTGTGTCTTGAATGATGCGACAGCGAGACCAGCCAACGGTTACCGAGCCCTTTTTTAGGACGCCTATTCCGTCGTTAGCGCTAATCGTAACCGTCGCCACTTGAGTCCCATCTCGCATTTTGCGCATCCCCCGCACATCTTCTGGCTTCAGCTGAATACCTTCAAATTGGGAGGCCATGCAGTTGTAGAGCTCCATTGCTGTCGTCGCCTCATCCATGCCGCTGCAGGTTAGCGCCATTCTCTGCGCGCCCGTACGGACCGCAGCCATTTCCCTGAGGGATTCCTCGATCGCTCCTTTATATTTAGGCACGCTTGCAGAAACTTTTCCCTCCACTTCGAGCAACAACTCGCCTTGTTGGGTCCTCCTGATTTTCTTGACATGACTGCCAAGTTCTGTCAGGCTTGGGTCGGCTTTGAGCTTACGGAGCATGTCCGAGTATGAAATTTCTCCCGTCTTTTTAATTATTATCGCCTCCGGCTTTTTGCGTAGTCGTTAAGGTGCCACCTTAGTCCACTCCGCCTTTTTGTTACCCTCTTTGGCTACGGACGCGAAGCTGGGCGGAAGTGGCTCCTTAATTTTGGACGTCTGCAATGTCACATCCTTGTTAGCGGGAAGCTTCTTCGGGGCAGGCTTCACTGGGGCGCTCTTTTTGCTGGCTGCCGGGGTGCACGCTGGTTGCAGTCGCAGTCGCGCTTCCGTCTGGGTTGCCGTGCTCTTCGTTGGGGCCACCTTAGCGATGGCATCCTGCAGCTGGATTGCTCTGGCATTTAGAGCTGCCATCTCCAAAATTACCCCCTTAGTTTCCCGGGTGACGTGGCGCTGCGTCTCAAAGGCTGATAGCAGTACCGTTATTTTCCGTTCCAAAATGCCCAAAATGCTGCGCAGGTCCTCGTTTTTGTAGGCCGAGAGGTCTAGTGGCCTAATCGGCGAAACAGGCGGGGTTTTTGCTGAGGCTTTTTGGGTCGGCACGCTGATGAGATCGGAGATCTTCTTCTTGGTCGCTGGCGGTGCTGAAGGGGCCAAGTTCTCTCCTACTATAGCATCACTGATGCTGGGTATTGAAGTCAGCGTCTGGGAGACGGCTTGCGCTACGCTCACGCCGCTGCAACTGGGATTTCAGCTCCTCGCTCCGTTATTCCCGCTCCTCTTGTGGGGGACCTGGACATTCTGGCGCTTCGTTTGAATGGGTCCACCACGTCGTCGGGGGCAATGCCCCCCGTTGTACCGTCCATTAATTGGCAGGTGTCAACAACTTACCCTATGCGTACGTAGAGCGCCAAATTTTAAATTTAAATTTACGTGATTTTTATGTAAATATAAATATATATTTATAAATAAATATTTATAAATATAGATATTTATAAAAATATAAAATTCAAATTAAATATCTGAATTACGCGCTCAACTGATCGAGCAGCCCTGGCGGTGCCGTTGATCTGGCAACGCCACTCAGGTCCGATCGCTTACTGACGTAGGTTGGCAACGCTGTCAGCTGATGTTCTCCGCCGGCCACAATGGCGTGACTTAGGAGAAAGGGAGGAAAAGTTGAGTGAAAATTAAATTTTCACCTTCACTCAGCCCATTGCAGCATTGTGCCGAATAGTGTGTGCGTGTACGCTGGTGAAATGGGTTAAGTTGTGGACTGCACAACGAACAGAACTATTATGCAGTTATGGGTTCGAGTCCCGCCCGCATCAAAA
Source organism: Zaprionus ghesquierei (assembly GCA_018904095.1). Taxonomy (NCBI): domain Eukaryota; kingdom Metazoa; phylum Arthropoda; class Insecta; order Diptera; family Drosophilidae; genus Zaprionus; species Zaprionus ghesquierei. Next base: position 100,880 of record JAEIGP010000570.1, read on the forward strand.
ATTAAATGTGTGCAAAAAATTATTTTTTTTATTTTAGATTTTGCTTCCATCAATTTATATGTGTGTTGATATTTTATTTGTTTTATTTATTTATTTATTTAACGTCAACTAATGGCAGTCGACACAAAACCTTAAAAGATTTAATATTAAATAGAAAAAAAAATTTCATATAATTAAGTTAAAATAATTATCTTTAAGATTAAAAGAAAAATTAAAATTAAAAGTGAAGTAAATAATTACAATTTAAAACAAAAATTTAACGACTAGTCTAGGTGAACAAAAGAAAAATTAAAAATTTTATTTATTTAAAAAGATCCAACATTTGTTGCAAAAGGATTGGGGAAAACCCAGAAAAACCCAATCAGATCAGAGAAGATTGTTAGGTGTTAGTTGTTAGTGTTAGGTGTTAGTTGTTAGTACGCTACATCGACCGGAGGAAGCGTAAAAGAAAATCCAACATTAGATAGTAAGTTAAGATATATAGTTCATGGATAGAAAAAAGATAAACGAGGAAAAAAAGAAAAATACACTAGTGAGGACTAAATTCTACACAGATGAGAAAGAATGAAAGATTTTAAGTCTACAGAATTTGAATTAGCTATGATAAAATATAAGTTGTTATAGTTCGAATATAATGCCCTAAAGGGTTCATGCAAGGCAAAGTTCGACCTACAGTGAGAAAGTGTTAGAGGTAGGAAGTTACGAGAGTTTCTAAAGGGGACAGAGAAGTATAACTGGCTAACTAAGTCTTCACTATCAATATCACCTTGAATAAGGTTATTTATAAACAGTACACCAAGCATGGTTCTACGATTTGCTAAAGACGGAAGATTTAATAAGAGAAGTCTACTAGAGTAAGAAGGTAATCTTAAGTTTGCATCCCAATTAAGGCCTCGTAGGGCAAAAATTAAAAAATTCTTTTGAACAGATTCAATGCGGTCCTTGTAAAATGAATACTAAGGACACCAAACACATGAACCATACTCAAGAATAGGACGCACAAGAGAAATATAAAGCGTTTTTGTGACATAAGGGTCGTTGAATTCCTTAGACCACCGCTTTATAAAGCCCAGAACACCCATGGCCTTATTGACCATAGAAATAATGTGTTCAGTAAATTTAAGTTTGCGATCCAAACGGACGCCCAGATCATCAGCCAAGGTAATTCTATCCAGGGGGCAACCACAAAGAGTGTATGAGGCGTACTTGGGACTGGCCCGAGAGAAAGTCATTAGTTTGCATTTACCCATGCTCAAGTTTAATTGGTTTGCACAGCACCAACTATGAAAACGGTCAAGGTCGTCTTGAAGAGAAGAGTGATAAGATACATCTTTAAATTGATAGCATAGCTTAACATCGTCTGCATACATAAGAGTGCGCGAGTTACGTATGACCAAAGGTAGATCATTAATAAAAAGAGTGAAAAGAAGGGGACCCAGATGGCTTCCTTGAGGAACACCAGAGATGACATAAAGTGGGTTAGAAAGAGCATTTTTGAATGAGACTCTTTGAGTTCGGTCGGTTATATAACTAACTATCCAACTAAGGAATTTGGGTGTAAAGCCCAGAAGGTTAAGTTTGTGTGCGAGAAGGGAGTGGTTTATTGAGTCAAAAACTTTACTGAAATCAGTATAAATGACATCAGTCTGTAGATTTTTCCGAAAACCGGTAATTATAAAAGATGTCAGCTCAAGCAAATTTGTCGAAGTTGAACGACGTTTCACGAATCCATGCTGACTAGGAGACTTGAGAGATCTGCAATTATGTTGCGGGTACGGAGTCAAAACATACTCAAAGAGTTTAGGTATAGCCGACAATTTAGAGATACCTCTATAATTGCTTGCATCAGACGTACTGCCTTTTTTGTGAAGAGGAATTATAAATGATTCCTTCCAAATCAAGGGAAAAGAGGAAGTGTTTAAGGATAGTGAAAATAGTCTGTGCAACGGCTTAGTTAATGAATTGGCACAGTAACGAAGTACGCAACCGGGAATTCCGTCAGAACCTGGATTGAAAACAGGTTTTACCAGACATAGATCCCTATAGAGACTATTCTCATGAAGGACAGGGGTGGAAATTCCATTCGAGCTAGGAATGGTATATGGGTATGTATGAGAGGACTGTGTAAATTTTGAGTAAGTTAAGGATTCTGCTGGAACTGAATCCTGCAGCGAATCAAATAGTTATTGTAACAAGCAGCGTTCAATACGATAAAGTTTGACCGAGCAATAAGATAACGAGAAAAGGCGGACGGAGAATGACCTGCTCTATATTTCTATATTTCTTATGACAGTTCTTTGGTAAACCACGGAGGCTTACTTGAACTCATTCGATAAACACGAGGAACACAATTATCAAAAAATACGTTTAAGGTATCGTAAAAAATACTAATGGCGTCAGCCATATTAGTATACGAATAAAGATCGGACCAGTCGCAACATGAGATCAAGTTATTAAGCTTTGAGAAATCTGCATTACGAATGCAGCGAACACGTTTACATGGCACTCTCACACTATCCAGCACATTCGAACCAAATTCGAAAACAACTTCAAACGTGGGATGGTAGTGATCTTCCGGTTGGGTCAAGGGTTGGACTCTGGTCAGAGTCATCTTAGAATGATCATAAACGTAACACAAATCAAGTGTTCGATTTAAGGAATTTACGACATGATTAACCTGAGACATTGAAATGTCTTGCAAACCATCAAAGAGGTCATGCTGTTTTGAGGGCAATAAAAAGTTTTCCTCATCACTAGGTGTCCAGCAACAATCAGGTATATTAAAGTCACCAAGGACAATAAGTTGATCCCTGTTTGATAGCAGGTTGAAAATAGACTTAATTATAGACAAATGTTGATTGAAGATAGAATTATCAGATGACGGAGGAACATACGATAAGTTATATAGGCGCAAAAGCCAGGAAAATGTAATTTTACACAAATAAATTCAATATCATATTGAACCTCCGGCACTATCTTATCCGACGTGATGGCAGAGTCGACTGCAATTAAAACCCCGCCACCCCGCCGGCCAGGTCGGTCAAGTCTATACGTTGTTTACCGACTTGAAAGAACTTCGGAGCTTAAAATCTCCGGCTTTAACCAAGTCTCAGTAAACACAAGCACCTGAGAAGCAAATGAAAGACTATTTCGAAATAAAGAAGTTAGTTTACTACATAGGATAGGTTAAGGAAAGTGACGTAATTAGTTTTTTGTTATTTTATTTGTCTTTGTTGTAGTGGTTTGATTTGGGACTGAAAGAGTAATCGGTTGCCGATTTTTTCTCTATTTTGCTTCGAATTCTTTAACCATAATATGATCAGGCCAGAATTCAGACGAGCATATACGGTCAAAGAAATCATTAGGGACACTTATTTTAAAGGATGATATATCCCTTTCGTAAAAGAAACTAAATTTTTCCACCTTTATGTCGGCTTGAGTTTTGAATTGAATAAAAGCCATGACATCATCTGATGTGAGATCAAGGGCAAGCCTTTAAACAAATATTTTTTTCTTTGGTGGGATTCCTGTCACAGCCTTACGACCCACTGATATGATATTAGTGGGTACGTTTGAAACCGGTAATCCGGAAGACGCTGCTGCCTGGGGAACTATTTCCTGAGTTCCTAAATTTAACGATCTCACAGGTAATGAGATCGCACTGGAAAAATCGGAGAGAGGCGTAATGGGCGTCACAGACTCCGCAGTGACAATTTGGGGTGCCGAAACTTTTTGAGCCGCCGACCTCGTTACTACAGGTGTAGTTAACATAGGCAGAGGCAGTATCACAGGAGTCACTGGTCACTGGTCACTGGAGGGCAATAATAGGCGGCTGATCTTTAGGAGCTGACTTTTTTCGCTTCGGGGACTCATCCAATAGCTTAGGGCTATTGACAAACGATTCCAGCGCAGAGAACTGATCGGACAGTTTTCGAAAACTACTGTTCAGCTCCCTGAATCCCGTCCTAATCTGCCGCATAAACGATACAAATTCGTTTTCGACTTCACGACATGCCTCGCAGCAGTAATGCAACCCATTACGCCTGGCTATGGCATCAGCTGTAGTGCCGCTAAGGCCAGCACATTTAGCATGAGCAATATTATTGCATATCCAACATGCAATACTTGCCTGAGCAGAAGTAATCTGCTTTTGGCAAGATTTTTTATAGCAGACAATGCCGCCTTCCATTGTAAGGGATGACCACTGTAAATTTACAACAGCCGCAAGTAAAAACAAAAAGAGAGAATAGATTGGAGTGAGAGTCAGGCACACGCAACAACAAAGTTTAAAAGAACAAGAATAGGGAGTGAGCGTTGCAGCGCACAACAACAAAAACTACAGTAAATTAAAGTATGGGAGAGTAAATGAGAGGTAAGTGCTCTCACGGTGAAAGAGAAAAAGTAAATTAGGTCAGGAGCAACAACAATAGTTCTAAAAATAGAAGTTGAAGCAGTAAACACGTTCAAAGTACAAACCAAAATCAAAATTAAGTAAAACACAATTTGTTAGTTTTAATTAGGCATGCACACGCGAGTGAACGAATTCCTGATTATAAAAGTGTTAAAAGTGATTAGAATTTTTATAAAATTTAATTAAGCGCCGGGTTTGATAAAAGAAAATTTAAGATGCGGGGAGCAAAGATAAAACGCATCCGTTCACTTGGAAGTTTACAGAATGCAATATAGATCGAAATGTGCGTAACAGGCAGAAGGAGGCATCTGCGACCCCATAAAGTATATATATTCTTGCTCAGAATCACTATCCGAGTCGATTAAGACATGTCTGTCTGTCCGTCTGTATGAAGGGGTATATCTCAGAAACTAAACAAGTAAGAGAGCTACATTCGAGTGTGCTCGACTGTAATATACCCGCTACCCAGCTGCTCGTACAACCAAATTTTTTGCGGAACAATAAAGAACGGCTACAATCATATTTTGACCGTAAAAGGCCATGGACTTACAATATTTATGCAAAGTAAAAATCTAAAATATATATAAATTTTTGATGCGGGTGGGACTCGAACCCATATATGCATAATAGTTCTGTTCGTTATGCAGTCCACAACTTAACCCATTTCACCACCGTTCACGCACGCACTATTCGGCACAATGCTGCAAGAAGCGCTGGCGGCAAAAGGAGTAAAAACTATTGAAAACGTATAACTTTTATTCAGGTACCAAAAAAATCCAAGATTTATCACTTAAACAGTAAAAATAATAATTCTACCTGTTGAAGACTATAAATCGAATACGTGCATGTAATAAACGATGTGTGCCCTTTTGATATCTCTTTATATACTTGAATGGAAAGTGTTCTAGAGCAATCTAACTTTTAATAAATTTTTAAAAAAAAACAACCGATAGGTTCTATGGCATCTATACGATGTGTCGGTCCGTACCGGCTCGTTCCGACTTATTTACAGCGGGCAACAATAAGAAACATGTATACAAATTTTCATGAAGGTAGCTCAAAAAGGGAGGCAACAACTTTTCTATGCAAAAAATAAGAAAAGTTCGATCTCCCCCACCATGACACGCATGTATGCGGAATCGAACCTTGGACCCTAAGAGGTCCACCACTTCTCCATTTGGTCATGAAGCCATTACGCAAATTTTGCCAAAGTTACATTTGAGACCATTCGAAAATTCTTGCACGACAAAAACAAAGTCTGAATGCATGATGCGTGTTGTCGTTGCTATTTATTCTCATAACTTAAACATACAATTAAATAAAAAATAAAAATAATAAAATATAAGAAAAAGCTGCGCTCTAACAATCGCACACAGCTGATTTAAGAGACTGTCACTTCTCCACTTGTTAACAAAGTTCATTGTGAGCCATAAAAAAATTGTAAATAAAATTCACGACCACCAATTAATGCACATTCAAAAATTAAAGTATAAGTTCTTAAAAAAAAAAGAAAGAGCTTAAGCGGCATGAACTGGGAATCGAACCACGGGCCTGCCGTTTCAGGAGTTCATCGCTTTTCCACTAAGCTATTGACGCTGTTATCTAACAACTGCAAAAATTTGCATTGTAAGGCATTCTAATTATTTCCTAAAGAATTTGCGCTGCCGGCAGCGCTGCTCACAGCTATGGAAAACGTTAAGCTGAATAACTTCTGTGTTTAATATCCGATTGTTACCAAATTTTCATAGATCAACTGGCTAGCTATAGTTGTCATGTAAACCGAAAATTAACAATATGGCATCAAAATTGCGCTTGTAATCAATTTTTTTCGATTTACAGGGGCGGAAGGAGGCGTGGCCAAAATCCAAAATAAACTTGACCAGCGTGCAATAATAACACATACTATCACCAAATTTGGTAGTTCTAGCTCTTATAATAGCTGAGATCTAGATTTTCACACGGACAGACAGACGGACAGACATACAGACAGACGGACAGACGGACCTGGCTATATCGACTCGGCTGTTGATCCTGAGCCAGAATATATTCACTTTATGGGGTCGGAGGTGTCTCCTTCTGCCTGTTACATACATTTTCGGTTTGAACAAAGTTATAATACCCTTCTACTCTATGAGTAGCGGGTATAAAAACAAGTAAGAACGGCTACAGTCAAGGGTTGACTGTATAAGACCATGGATTTCTTCAGTTTATGAAAAAATTCAGATTGAGAAAACTGTTATTAAACGCATTTTTGAAAGAAATATAATAAAGAACACATATAATTTTCAGTTAGACGCCAAGCAGTCCAAGCAATTGACAAAAAACACTGCTTGAAAAAAACACTGCTTGCCTGCTTGCAGGTGGCCAAGTGCAAATCTATATGAAACGTTGAATAACTTTTATATCCATTATTCGATCGGAACCAAATTTTCAGCGATCGTTAAGGTGGTGATAGTTATCATATACACCAAAACTGAATACTGTAGCTTTATTATTGCGCTTACTATACGGTTTATCGATTTGCGTGGGCGGAAGTAGGCGTGGCCCAAATTTTATTAAAAATTGTACAGCGTATGATTCACATAAGTGTTGTCACCGAATTTGGTGGCTCTAGCTTTTTTAGTTTCTGAGTTATAGGCGCTTGCTATACGCTTTATCAATTTGCGGGGGCGGATGTAGGCGCGGCTTAAATTTTAATAAAAATTTTACAACCTATGATCTGTTGAAACCAAATTTGGTGCCTCTAGCTTTTTCAGTTTCTGAGATATAGGCGATCATACAGACGGACAGACGGTCAGACGGACAGACAGACATGACTTAATCGACTCGGCTAGTAAATCTTAGCAAGAATATATATAATGTACTTTATGGGGTCGCAGATGCCTCCTTTTGCCTGTTACGCACATTTCGACAAACACAATAGACCATGAATTTTTTTAAAATCCATGGTCTAAGAAAAACAAATAGCTATTAATTGTACCATTAATAGCATGGCTAGGCCGCTTGTCGTTATAAAGAAAATGGAGAATGGAATAAGAAGAGCGAAGAGCATTTCGGACACTGTCTGAAAATGTGCAATGACTTCTGCTTTAGTCTTAGTAGGAGACCGGGACCGACTAAAAATAGTAGGACCTGTCAATTATTTTTAGACTTAATAATAAATTTAAAGGAATGACGAGAAAATTCGGATTTCTTTGGGAAAAACTAAGGATAGGATTTATTAATTTTTTTTTGTCTCGCCGATAAATATCGCTTAACATATGTATTTATGTCATAGGCGTGACTCAGCAAAATGACACGTCATTGACAGCCGATGCCGTTACAGAAGGCCAGGCGGAGGTTTCTTGGTCCTTCAAGTCCTTTGCTTTGCCTCTTTTGCTGGCAGATTGTTGCCCAGAACACTGTGCTCTAAATTTATATTGAGCCAGAAAATGCTCTAACTTAGAGTGAGGGAACGCTTAGACGGGAACACCAGACAAAATAAAAGAAATTAAAGCACCCATATAATCGGCCTAATCAAAAAGGCCTACAAATTGCAAAAGTGCTGCGATCAGCTGCGCATCTAATTTGTATACCAACGCAATATTCTTTTCACCTCTTTTCGCTTTAAACATGCGGATCTCAGTTGTTTCGTGACACGCGGATCGAGCAGAAACTGCTACTTTTAAATTTTAATATGTATTTATTAGACATAATATTGGTAATTATGTTAAATAAATGTTAACGGTTATAATGAATTCCTACTAGAGTTATTTGTTGGGGTTATGCTTAATTATACCCGCTACTCATAGAGTAGAAGGGTATTATGACTTCGTTCAAACCGAAAATGTATGTAACAGGCAGAAGGAGACACCTCCGACCCCATAAAGTATATATATTCTGGCTCAGGATCAACAGCCGAGTCGATATAGCCATGTCCGTCTGTCCGTCTGTCCGTCTGTCTGTCTGTCCGTCTGTCCGTCTGTCTGTCCGTGTGAAAATCTAGATCTCAGCTATTATAAGAGCTAGAACTACCAATTTTGGTGACAGTATGTGTTATTATTGCACGCTGGTCAAGTTTATTTTTGATTTTGGCCACGCCCCCTTCCGCCCCTGTAAATCGAAAAAAATTGATTACAAGCGCAATTTTGATGCCATATTGTTCCATATGATAATTATAGCAAGCCTGATGATCTCTGAAAATTTGGTAACAATCGGATAATAAACAAAGAAACTATTCAGTTTAACGTTTTCCCTAGCTGTAAACCGCGCTTCCGGCAGCGCAAATTCTTTATTTGTACAGGAAATAATAAGAATGCCATACAATGCAAATTTTTGCTGTTGTTGGATAACAGCGTCAGTAGCTTAGTGGAAAAGCGATGAACTCCTGAACCGGCAGGCCCGTGGTTCGATTCCCAATTCATGCCGATTAAGCTTTTTCTTTTTTTTTTAAGAACTTATACTTTAATTTTTTAATATGCATTAATTGGTGGTGCATTTTATTTAAAATTTTTTTAATGGCTCACAATGAACTTAGTTAACAAGTGGAGAAGTGACAGTCTCTTAAATCAGCTCTGTGCGATTTGTATTTTTATTTCTTATTTAATTATATGTTTATGATTGTTATTTATGAATAAATAGCAACAACAACACGCATCATGCATTCAGACTTTGTTTTTGTCGTGCAAGAATTTCCGAATGGTCTCATAATGAACCTTTGGCAAAATTTGCGTAATGGCTTAATGGCCGAATGGAGAAGTGGTGGACCTCTTAGGTAATGGGTCCGCATGCATACGTGTCATGGTGGGGGAGATCGAGCTTATCTTATTTTTTGCAAAGAAAAGTTTTTGCCTCCCTTTTTGAGCTACCTTCATGAAACTTTGTATACATGTTTCTCATTGCTGCCCGCTGTAAGTAAATCGGAACGAGCCGGTACGCACCGATACATCGTATAGATGCCATAGAACATATCGGTCGTTTTTTTAACAAAATTTATTAAAAGTTAGAGTGCTCCAGAACGCTTTCCATTCAAGTATATAAAAAGGTATTAAAAGGGCACATATCGTTTTTTACATGCACGTATTCGATTTATAGGTAGAGTTATTAGTGTGTGCGTGTACGGTGGTGAAATGGGTTAAGTTGTGGACTGCATAACGAACGAAACTATTTTGCATTTATGGGTTCAAGTCCCACCCGCATCAAAAGTTAAATGTGTGCAAAAATTATTTTTTTTATTTTAGATTTTGACTTTGCATAAATATTGTAAGTCCATGCCCTTTTACGGTCAAAATATGATTGTAGCCGTTCTTTATTGTTCCGCAAATAATTTTGATGTACGAGCAGCTGGGTAGCGGGTATATTACAATCAAGCACACTCGAATGTAGCTTTCTTACTGGTTTTTATTTATAATGGGTCCAAGGTTCGATTCCTCATGCATTCGTGTCATGGTGGGGTAGATCGAACTTTTCGTATTTTTTCCAAAAAAAGTTTTTGCCTCCCTTTTTGAGCTACCTTCATGAAACTTTGTATACATGTCTCTTATTGCTGCCCGCTGTAAATATGTCGGAACGAGCCGGTACGCACCAATACATCGTGCAGATGTCATAGAACCTATCGGTCATTTTTATACCCGCTACTCATAGAGTAGAAGGGTATTATAACTTTGTTCAAACCGAAAAAGTATGTAACTGGCAGAAAGAGACACCTCAGACCCCATAAAATATATATATATATATATATATATATATATATATATATATATATATATATATATATTCTGGCTCAGCATCAAGAGCCGAGTCGATATAGCCATGTTCGTCTGTCCGTCTGTCCGTCTGTCTGTCCGTGTGAAAATCTAGATCTCGGCTATTATAAGAGCTAGAACTACCAAATTTGTTATTACTGCACGCTAATCAAGTTTACTTTGGATTTTGGCCACGCCTCCTTCCGTCCCTGTAAATCGAAAAAATTGATTACAAGCGCAATTTTGATGCCATATTGTTAATTTTCGGTTTAAATGATAACTATTGCTTGCCAGATGATTTGGTGACAATCGGATATTAAACACAGAAGTTATTCAGCTTAAAGTTTTCCATAGCTGTGAGCAGCGCTGACGGCAGCGCAAATTCTTTATTTGTACAGGAAATAATTAGAATGCCTTACAATGCAAATTTTTGCAGTTGTTGGATAACAGCGTCAGTAGCTTAGTGGAAAAGCGATGAACTCCTGAACCGACAGGCCCGTGGTTCGATTCCGAGTTCATGCTGCTTAAGCTTTTTCTTTATTTTTTAAGAACTTACACCTTAATTTTTGAATATGCATTAATTGGTGGTCGTGCATTTTATTTAAAATTTTTTTATGGCTCACAATGAACTTTGTTAACAAGTGGAGAAGTGACAGTCTCTTAAATCAGCTGTGTGCGATTGTTAGAACGCAGCTTTTTCTTATATTTTATTATTTTTATTTTTCATTTAATTGTATGTTTAAGTTATGAGAATAAATAGCAACGACAACACGCATCATGCATTCAGACTTAGTTTTTTGTCGTGCAAGAATTTTCGAATGGTCTCATAATGTAACTTTGGAAATATTTGCGTAATGGCTTAATGACCGAATGGAGAAGTGGTGGACCTTTTAGGTAATGGGTCCATGGTTCGATTCCGCATGCATGCGTGTCATGGTGGGGGAGATCGATCTTTTCTTATTTTATGCATAGAAAAGTTTTTGCCTCCCTTTTTGAGCTACCTTCCTGAAACTTTGTATACATGTTTCTTATTGCTGCCCGCTGTAAATAAGTCGGATCGAGCCGGTATGGACCGATACATCGTATAGATGCTATAGAACCCATCGGTCGTTTTTTTAACAAAATTTATTAAAAGTTAGAGTGCTCTAGAACACTTTCTATTCAAGTATATAAAGAGGTATTAAAAGGGAACATATCGTTTTTTACATGCACGTATTCGATTTATAGTCTTCAACAGGTAGAATTATAATTTTTACTGTTTAAGTGATAAATCTTGGATTTTTTTCAGTACTTTGTACTCCTTTTGCCGGCAGCGCTGCTTGCAGCATTGTGCCGAATAGTGTGTGCGTGCACGGTGGTGAAATGGGTTAAGTTCTACAACGAACAGAACTATTATGCATTTATGGGTTCGAGTCCCACCCGCAGCAAAAATTAAATGTGTGCAAAAAATTATTTTTATACCCGCTACTCATAGAGTAGAAGGTTATTATAACTTTGTTTAAACCGAAAATGTATGTAACAGGCAGAAGGAGACACCTCCGACCCCATAAAGTATATATATTCTGGCTCAGGATCAACAGGTCCGTCTGTCCGTCCGCCTGTCTGACCATCTGAAAATCTAGATCTCAGCTATTATAAGAGCTAGAACTACCAAATTTGGTGACAAAATGTGTTATTATTTCACGCTGATCAAGTTTATTTTGGATTTTGGCCACGCCCCCTTCCGCCCCTGTAAATCAAAAAAAATTGATTACAAGCGCAATTTTGATGCCATATTGTTCCATATGATAATTATAGCAAGCCTGATGATCTCTGAAAATTTGGTAACAATCTGATAATAAACAAAGAAGCTATTCAGTTTAACGTTTTCCCTAGCTGTAAACCGCGCTTCCGGCAGCGCAAATTCTTTATTTGTACAGGAAATAATAAGAATGCCATACAATGCAAATTTTTGCTGTTGTTGGATAACAGCGTCAGTAGCTTAGTGATAAAGCGATGAACTCCTGAACCGACAGGCCCGTGATTCGATTCCCAATTCATGCCGATTAAGCTTTTTCTTTTTTTTTTAAGAACTTATACTTTAATTTTTTAATATGCATTATTTGGTGGTGCATTTTATTTAAAATTTTTTTAATGGCTCACAATGAACTTAGTTAACAAGTGGAGAAGTGACAGTCTCTTAAATCAGCTCTGTGCGATTGTCAGGGCGCAGCTTTTTCTTATATTTTTGTATTTTTATTTCTTATTTAATTATATGTTTATGATTGTTATTTATGAATAAATAGCAACAACAACACGCATCATGCATTCAGACTGTTTTTGTAGTGCAAGAATTTCCGAATGGTCTCATAATGAACCTTTGGCAAAATTTGCGTAATGGCTTAATGGCCGAATGGAGAAGTGGTGGACCTCTTAGGTAATGGGTCCGCATGCATACGTGTCATGGTGGGGGAGATCGAGCTTATCTTATTTTTTGCAAAGAAAAGTTTTTGCCTCCCTTTTTGAGCTACCTTCATGAAACTTTGTATACATGTTTCTCATTGCTGCCCACTGTAAGTAAATCGGAACGAGCCGGTACGCACCGATACATCGTATAGATGCCATAGAACATATCGGTCGTTTTTTTAACAAAATTTATTAAAAGTTAGAGTGCTCCAGAACGCTTTCCATTCAAGTATATAAAAAGGTATTAAAAGGGCACATATCGTTTTTTACATGCACGTATTCGATTTATAGGTAGAGTTATTAGTGTGTGCGTGTACGGTGGTGAAATGGGTTAAGTTGTGGACTGCATAACGAAGAGAGCTATTATGCATTTATGGATTCGAGTCCCACCTGCATCAAAAGTTAAATGTGTGCAAAAAATTATTTTTTTTATTTTAGATTTTGACTTTGCATAAATATTGTAAGTCCATGCCCTTTTACGGTCAAAATATGATTGTAGCCGTTCTTTATTGTTCCGCAAATAATTTTGATGTACGAGCAGCTGGGTAGCGGGTATATTACAGTCGAGCACACTCGAATGTAGCTTTCTTACTGGTTTTTATTTATAATGGGTCCAAGGTTCGATTCCTCATGCATTCGTGTCATGGTGGGGTAGATCGAACTTTTCTTATTTTTTCCAAAAAAAAGTTTTTGCCTCCCTTTTTGAGCTACCTTCATGAAACTTTGTATACATGTCTCTTATTGCTGCCCGCTGTAAATAAGTCGGAACGAGCCGGTACGCACCAATACATCGTGCAGATGTCATAGAACCTATCGGTCATTTTTATACCCGCTACTCATAGAGTAGAAGGGTATTATAACTTTGTTCAAACCGAAAAAGTATGTAACAGGCAGAAAGAGACACCTCAGACCCCATAAAATATATATATATATATATATATATATATATATATATATATATATATATATATATATTCTGGCTCAGCATCAAGAGCCGAGTCGATATAGCCATGTTCGTCTGTCCGTCTGTCTGTCCGTGTGAAAATCTAGATCTCGGCTATTATAAGAGCTAGAACTACCAAATTTGTTATTACTGCACGCTAATCAAGTTTATTTTGGATTTTGGCCACGCCTCCTTCCGTCCCTGTAAATCGAAAAAATTGATTACAAGCGCAATTTTGATGCCATATTGTTAATTTTCGGTTTAAATGATAACTATTGCTTGCCAGATGATTTGGTGACAATCGGATATTAAACACAGAAGTTATTCAGCTTAAAGTTTTCCATAGCTGTGAGCAGCGCTGACGGCAGCGCAAATTCTTTATTTGTACAGGAAATAATTAGAATGCCTTACAATGCAAATTTTTGCAGTTGTTGGATAACAGCGTCAGTAGCTTAGTGGAAAAGCGATGAACTCCTGAACCGACAGGCCCGTGGTTCAATTCCGAGCTCATGCTGCTTAAGCTTTTTCTTTATTTTTTAAGAACTTACACCTTAATTTTTGAATATGCATTAATTGGTGGTCGTGCATTTTATTTAAAATTTTTTTATGGCTCACAATGAACTTTGTTAACAAGTGGAGAAGTGACAGTCTCTTAAATCAGCTGTGTGCGATTGTTAGAACGCAGCTTTTTCTTATATTTTATTATTTTTATTTTTCATTTAATTGTATGTTTAAGTTATGAGAATAAATAGCAACGACAACACGCATCATGCATTTAGACTTAGTTTTTTGTCGTGCAAGAATTTTCGAATGGTCTCATAATGTAACTTTGGCAAAATTTGCGTAATGGCTTAATGACCGAATGGAGAAGTGGTGGACCTCTTAGGTAATGGGTCCAAGGTTCGATTCCGCATGCATGCGTGTCATGGTGGGGGAGATCGAACTTTTCTTATTTTTTGCAAAGAAAAGTTTTTGCCTCCCTTTTTGAGGTACCTTCATGAAACTTTGTTTACATGTTTCTTATTGCTGCCCACTGTAAATAAGTCGGAACGAGCCGGTACGGACCGATACATCGTATAGATGCCGTAGAACCTATCGGTCGTTTTTTTAACAAAATTTATTAAAAGTTAGAATGCTCTAGAACTCTTTCCATTCAAGTATATAAAGAATTATTAAAAGGGCACATGTTGTTTTTTACATGCACGTATTCGATTTATAGTCTTCAACAGGTAGAATTATTATTTTTACTGTTTAAGTGATAAATCTTGGATTTTTTTGGTACCTGAATAAAAGTTATACGTTTTCTATACTTTTTACTCCTTTTGCCGGCAGCGCTGCTTGCAGCATTGTGCCGAATAGTGTGTGCGTGTACGGTGGTGAAATGGGTTAAGTTGTGGACTGCATAACGAAGAGAGCTATTATGCATTTATGGATTCGAGTCCCACCTGCATCAAAAATTAAATGTGTGCAAAAAATTATGTTTTTATTTTAGATTTTGACTTTGGATAAATATTGTAAGTCCATGGCCTTTTACGGTCAAAATATGATTGTAGCCGTTCTTTATTGTTCCGCAAATAATTTTGATGTACGAGCAGCTGGGTAGCGGGTATATAACAGTCGAGCACACTCGAATGTAGCTTTCTTACTTGTTTATTTTTATTTCTTATTTAATTATATGTTTATGATTGTTATTTATGAATAAATAGCAACAACAACACGCATCATGCATTCAGACTTTGTTTTTGTCGTGCAAGAATTTCTGAATGGTCCCATAATGTAACTTTGGCAAAATTTGCGTAATGGCTTAATGGCCGAATGGAGAAGTGGTGGACCTCTTAGGTAATGGGTCCAAGGTTCGATTCCGCAAGCATACGTGTCATGGTGGGGGAGATCGAACTTTTCTTATTTTTTGCAAAGAAAAGTTTTTGCCTCCCTTTTTGAGCTACCTTCATGAAACTTTATATACATGTTTCTTATTGCTGCCCGCTGTAAGTAAGTCGAAACGAGCCGGTACGCACCGATACATCGTATAGATGCTATAGGACATATCGGTCGTTTTTTTAACAAAATTTATTAAAAGTTAGAGTGCTCTAGAACGCTTTCCATTCAAGTATATAAAGAGGTATTAAAAGGGCACATATCGTTTTTTACATGCACGTATTCGATTTATAGTCTTCAACAGGTATAATTATTATTTTTACTGTTTAAGTGATAAATCTTGGATTTTTGTGGTACCTGAATAAAAGTTATACGTTTTCAATACTTTTTACTTCTTTTGCTGGCAGCGCTGCTTGCAGCATTGTGCCGAATAGTGTCTGCGCGTACGGTGGTGAAATGGGTTAAGTTGTGGACTGCATAACGAACGAAACTATTATGCATTTATGGGTTCAAGTCCCACCCGCATCAAAAGTTAAATGTGTGCAAAAAATTATTTTTTTTATTTTAGATTTTGACTTTGCATAAATATTGTAAGTCCATGCCCTTTTACGGTCAAAATATGATTGTAGCCGTTCTTTATTGTTCCGCAAATAATTCTGATGTACGAGCAGCTGGGTAGCGGGTATATTACAATCGAGCACACTCGAATGTAGCTTTCTTACTTGTTTATTTTAGATTTTGACTTTGCATAAATATTGTAAGTCCATAGCCTTTTACGGTCAAAATATGATTGCAGCCGTTTTTTTTTGTTCCGCAAATAAATGATGTACGAGCAGCTTGGTAGCGGGTATATTACAGTCGAGCACACTCGACTGTAGCTTTCTTACTTGTTTTATTTTAGATTTTGACTTTGCATAAATATTGTAAGTCCATGGCCTTTTACGGTCAAAATATGATTGTAGCCGTTCTTTATTGTTCCGCAAATAATTTTGATGTACGAGCAGCTGGGTAGCGGGTATATTACAGTTGAGCACTCTTGAATGTAACTTTCTTACTTGTTTATTATTGTACATATTTGCTTCTTCCAATTTTATGCACTGTAACCATTTTCAAGGTGTCCAAATTCAAATTTAAACTGCATGCTTCCATAAAATCTCTTCCCAAAACGACATCATAACTCATAGACTCGTTTGCCACAAATATTAAATTGAACTGTATTTTATCAAAATTTTTCAAAACGTAACACTATTTTCCATATGTTTTAAAGGAACTATTATTTAATTCATAAAATGAACTTAAAATTGGTAATTCAATAACATCTTTTGGTACTTTACTAATTTTGATGAACGAAATTGGGCTTCCCGTGTCTATGAGGCATGCTGTAACAAATTTTGTCTAAGAATAGTTCATAAAATTAATTTCAAAATATCTTACGTAATTGTTGCCCTCATTATTCTTGTTTTTCGGGCACATTGCTACAAAGTGCCCCATCTCACCACAGCCATAACACGATCCTTTTTCGCGCTTTGGCTTCTTGCACTCCTTGACCCAGTGTCCCTTCGTGTTGCAATTGAAACAGCGCGAGAGTGTGCTGCTATTCTTTTCAACCGACGTCGCACACTGCAGTGTGCGCTGGTTGCTATAAAGAAAATGGAAAATGGAACAAGAAGAGCGAAGAGCAAGAAGATCATTGCCTGAAAGTATGCAATGACTTCTGCTTTAATCTTTGTAATACACCGCAACTGACTAAAATAGCACAAGTTATTATCTCAATGCAGCAGACCACAGCAGGTCTTAAAAAAACCATCACCGAGATCACGGAGCTCAGAGGTTCCAAGATGTTGATACAACACAAATAATGGCTTCTATGCTGCGCCTCGGTACCTGGAACGCTCGTTGCATTATCCCAAATGCTAATGACTTCAAAGATTTTCTGAGAAATCATGAAATTAATATTATGCTTATCTCACATTTTTACACGCTAAGTCCTACCTCAATATGATTGGATTCAACTGCTATCGAGCAGATCACCCAGGTGGTCGCCCTAGAGGAGGAGCTTGTGTTCTATTCAAACAGGGATTTATTTACTACCACGTTCAATCGACTTTGACGAATCACCTACAGATGGTAACCATAATTGTTTCCACAAAATTTGGGCGAAATCTTGGTTGCAGCTGCGTATCTTCCCCTTCCTGCCTTGGAATTCCGCTGAATTTGATACTCTTTTTGGTCAACTTCGTCAAAAGTTTATCATTGGTTGGGATTTTAATGCAATGCCGCCTATGGGGCGATGCACTTAAGTGCTGGCTACTGGTAGACCGACCCACTACCCGTATAACGTAAGGGATACACCTGCATGCATAGACTATTTCATGTACAAAGGTATAGCTTGCAGTCTGTTATCGGTACGTGAAGAATATGACTTAACATCAGATCATTTGCCACTGAATGCGTATATATCTACTTCGCAACAAAGTATTACTCGTTTTACGTCGCTTATTCCAACTGGGTCGAATATTGGCATATTCCAAGATAAGCTAAACAATGCCTTTAACCTCAATACTGAGCTTAATACGGCTGAAGATGTCGATAAAACTATCGAAACTTTTATATCCAACTTCAAAGATGCCGCTCAAATTGCTGCTTCAGAAGAGCTCCTATACCAAGTAACTTGCGCAGCAGCTTCACTCACTCTCCGGAAGCAATAGGTCTCTTATCACTCAAGAAGCGTCTTAGAGGGGAGTTCATCAGGACGAATGACCCAATAATCGACAGATTGTACCGCAGAATATCCAATAGAGTGAGAAAGATACTAGACATTCTAAAAAGAGAAGCAACTGACTCGTTTCTTGAGAAAGTTACTGCCGATGAAAGCTTAAAATTTGCACTTTGGAAACTTACAAGAAGATTCAAAAGGCAAGTTGCACCAAAGTTTTCAATTCGCAACTCAGATGGCTCTTGGGCAAAAGCTCCTTAGGACAGAGCTGAAGCGTTTGCCAAAAATCTGGAAGAAAGATTCCAGCCGTTTGAGACAGCTTCACGAAGAAGAATACAACTGGTAGCTGAATCTTTAGAAGATGGCCCTTCCTGCAGCCTCTATTACCCTTTGTGAAGTTAAGAATGAGATTAAAGCCCTTTGAAATAACAAGGCTCCCGGTGTGGACTAGATTGATAATCGCTCCATTAAACTGATCCCCCATAGAGCTCTGTTATTCCTTGTGCTGGTTTTTAATGCTGCCCTTCGAATCGGCTACTTTCCAAGCGCCTGGAAGACGGCAAATATCATAATGCTACACAAAAGTGGAAAGTTTGGGAAGTTTGGATATCCAGCAGGCTTTCGATAGAGTGTGGCATGCAGGACTTCTGCATAAACGTAAAGGATTACTTAATCCTTAACTTTATCTAATTATCAAAAGCTTCCTTCACGAGCGGTCCTTTAAAGATGTTCAGGACAGCCTGTCCTCACAGCCGAAAAAAAATTAGAGCTGGAGTACCTCAGAGTAGCGTATTAGGGTCAACACTGTACAGCCTATACACATATAATATGTTCTTCAGCTCTATCTCAAGAAGTTCGAAAATTGGGCTTGCCACTGGTACATATCAATAAATCCAGACAAGTATGTCTCTGTGACCTACACCTTAAGGAAAGGTACTTCGCCAGGTGTGTTTCTACACGGAGAACAACTAACCCACTCCAACGCCCATAACGCCCTTGGTGTCACTCTGGACAAACGATTCACCTTTCGGCAACATGTTTCAGATTTAGCTCGGCGGCTCAAAAGTGAACAGCATGAGTTGGTTACTCAAGCCTCACAACAAATTATCGCTTACAAACAAGACCAAAATATATAAAATTATTCCAGCTCCCATCTGGAAATATTGAAAATTTACGGCATTGCTACAAAGACGCACCTAACAATATTCGTGTGGTGCAGTCCCAAATTTTGCGAAAAATAACTGGTGCAGCTTGGTACATACGCAATAGGGATATAAAAGTTGAACTTCAAATAATTGGCGATATCATTAACCGACAAGCAGCCGCTTACTTGGGTAAACTTGGAAGCCATCCAAACCGATTGGCCCGAAAGCTTTTGAGAGGATGGCGCACACGGGGTTTACGGGCAAGAAGAAGGCTCAAGCGTACTCACCCTACTGATCTGACTAGCAGATTTATCTAAATGTACATAATTTTTAACATTTTCTTTCATCTTATCTAGGTTTATTTATGTAAATATGTACATATTATTTAGAAATAAGAGTTACACTAAAGTATAAGTTATTAAATATAGTAACAGGAAGCTATAAATAAAAATGAAATTAAAAAAAAAAAAATAGAATAGTAGTATCTGTGAACTATACCCGCTACTCATAGAGTAGAAGGGTATTATAACTTTGTTCAAACCAAAAATGTATTTAACAGGCAGAAGGAGACATCTTCGACCACATAAAGTATATATATTCTGGCTCAGGATCAACAGCCGAGTCGATATAGCCATGTCCGTCTGTCCGTCTGTCCGTCCGTGTAAAAATCTAGATCTTAGCTATTATAAGAGCTAGAACTATCAAATTTTGTGACAAAATGTGTTATTATTGCACGCTGATCAAGTTTATTTTGGATTTTGGATGGCCACGCCCTCTTCTGCCCCCATAAATCGAAAAAAAATATTTATTACAAGCGCAATTTTGATGGCATATTGTTAATTTTCGGCTTATATGATAACTGTATCTAGCCAGATAATCTCTGAAAATTTGGTAACAATCGGATAATAAACATAGAAGCTTAACGTTTTCGTTAAACATTGTGCCGAACGGTGGTGAAATGGGGGTGCAAAACGGTTGCAAAAATGTTTTTTTTATACCATTCGACCATAGAAAATGTCTGTCTGTCGAGATCTCAGCTATTACAAAAGCTAGAGATCCCATATTTGACATGAAGGTTCCTGTATACCATACGCAGATCAAGTTTATTCCAAATTTGTATTGCCACGCCCACCGGCCACTCAAATCGATAATTTACGAATATTAAAGAAAGTATTACAGTTACAGAAACCAAATTTGGCAAGATGATTCCTGTAAATCATGCGCAGATGATGTTTATTTCAAATTTGAGGTGCCACGCCCACCGCCCACGCAAATTGATAATTTTTGAATATTTTGGAAATTAAAAGTATAACAATTACAGACATCAAATTTGTCATGATGATTCCTGTATCCCACGCCTTGTTTAGTTTTAGATTTTGCATAAATATTGTAAGTCCATGGCCATTCACGATCGAAATATGGTTGTAGCCGTTATTTTATGTTCCGCAAATAATTTTGATGTACGAGCAGCTGGGTAGCGGGTATATTACAATCGAGCACACTCGACTGTAGTTTTCTTACTTGCTTTAGATTGAAAACAAAAATTAAAGGAATGAAAAGAAAATTCGGATTTCTATGAGAAAGCAAATGATTGGATTTATTAATTAAATTATATTGAGCCAGGAGATAATGTAAACTTAGAGTGATTTAAACGCGATCACCAAATAAAATTAAAGGAATTAAAGCACCTCTAAATCAGCTTTGCCAAAGTGGCCTACAAATTGCAAGAGTGCTGTGATCAGCTGCGCATCTTATTTGCAATATTCTTTGCAGCGCTCTTCGCTTCAAATCTCAGTTGTTCCGTGAGACGCGGAGCGAGTAGAAGCCCAGCAGCCCCGGGATAAAAGACCTTTCATCGAAAACCCAAAGTTTTTTGGGATGTGCAATAAGTTGGATAAACGCTCGCCAAAATGCGTTTTAATCCCATATTTCCAGGAAACACTGCTTGGTAAAAACACAAAACACGCAGTGGAAATCTATATGAATCGTTGAATAACTTTTATGTTCATTATTCGATCGCAACCAAATTTTCACCGATCTTTTGGGTGGTGATAGCTATTATACACACCGAAACCGAATACTCTAGCTTTATTATTACGCTTGCTATTCGGTTTAACGATTTGCGGGGGCGGAAGTCCAAACTCTTAATAAAATTTTACAGCGTATGATTCTCATAACTGTTATCACCAAATTTGGTGGCTCTAGCTTTTTTAGTTTCTGAGATAAAGGCGTTCATACAGACAGACATGGCTCAATCAACTCGGCTAGTGATCCTGAGCAAGAATATGTATTTTTTTTAAATCTATGGTCTAATTATTAAAGATGTCTTATTCGAGATCTGTCCCTTAGTTTAAGTAATAAAATTGTTTACTTCTATTGTTTGTATTGGTTCAAAAGAAAACAAGTAAGAACGGCTACAGTCAAGTGTTGACCGTATAAGACCATGGATTTTTATACCATTCGACCATTGAAAATGGTCAAAAATGGTATACTTATTTTGTGCAAACGTATGTAACAGGCAGAAGGAGGCGTGGCAGACCCCAAAAAGTATATATATTCTGACTCAGGATGAGTCGATTGAGCCATGTCCGTCTGTCTGTCCATCTGTCCGTTTGAACGTCTAGATCTCAGCTATTACAAAAGCTAGAGACACCATATTTCACATGAAGGTTCCTGTATACCATAGGTAGATCGAGTTTATTTTCAATTTTTGATGCCACACCCACCGCACACGCAAATCGATAATTTTCGGTTATCAGGAGAAGTATTGAAGTTACAGCTTTCTGCTTAGATATGAACATAAATAATTGCAATATAAATCTATTCACCAAATTACAATTCAATCGGAGGATAAACACGGAAATGATCCATGTTTCCGTTTTCCGTACTTCCACTGCTTGCGCCTGTGCTGCGCGTCGTAACGTCATCGTCACGATGCTTCGTTTCAGCCGTAGCGTGTGTAAAGCTGTGCCGTTTTCACATGTAGATGGCGCTATTCAAATAGATATAATTTAAACAATAGGTGGCGGATAAACTTGTGCAGCGTTTTTTTGATGGAATTAAATGTGTGATAATTTGTTTCGAAACTGAGCGAATGGTATCTTACTGTCGGGCGCTTTCTAGCTTTCTTTACTTGTTATTTTTTTAACTTTTACAAGTGGAGAAGTGACAGTCTCTTAAATCAGCTGTGTGCGATTGCTAGAGCGAAGCTTTTCCTTATATTTTTTTAATTTAAGTATACCCGCTACTCATAGAGTAGAAGGGTATTATAACTTCGTTCAAACCGAAAATGTATGTAACAGGCAGAAGGGGGCACCTCCGACACCATAAAGTATATATATTCTGGCCCAGGATCAACAGCCGAGTCGATATAGCCATGTCCGTCTGTCCGTCTGGCCGTCTGTCTGTCCGTGTGAAAATCTAGATCTCAGCTATTATAAGAGCTAGAACTACCAAATTTGGTGACAAAATGTTTTATTATTGCACGCTGATCAAGTTTATTTTGGATTTTGGCCTTCCTTCCCCTTCTTTTTGATGCCATATTGTTCATTTTCGGTTTAACTCTAGCTAGCCAGATGATCTCTGAAAACTTAGTAACAATCGGATAATAAACACAGACGTTATTCAGCTAAACGTTTTCCATAGCGCAAATTCTTTATTTACAATGCACATTTTTGCATTTGTTGAATAACAGCGTCAGTAGCTTAGTGGAAAAGCGATGAACTCCTGAATCGACAGGCCCGTGGTTCGATTCCCAGTTCATGCCACAATAAACTTAGTTAACAAGTGGAGAAGTGACAGTCTCTTAAATCAGCTGTGTGCGATTGTTAGAGCGCAGCTTTTTCTTATATTTTTTTATTTTTATTTTTTATTTAATTGTATGTTTTAGTTATGAGAATAAATACCAACAACAACACGCACCATGCATTCAGACTTTGTTTTTGTCGTGCACGAATTTCCGAATGGTCTCATAATGTAATTTTGGCAAAATTTGCGTAATGTCTTAATGGCCGAATGGAGAAGTGGAGGACCTTTTAGGTAATGGGTCCATGGTTTGATTCCGCATGCATGCGTGTCATGGTGGGGGAGTTCCAACTTTTCTTATTTTTTCCAAAAAAAAGTTTCATATTCAATCAAATCACAGATACCGATGCATAGAAGACACTGATTAATTAATAAACATGATGAACTCATACTTTTCCAATCTTCAAGTTCAGGATATACCAATAGTTGTCAGAAATATGACAGGCTATTCAAAACTAAATAAATTTGTAAATCTTCCAGCCAATGAGCTTTTTCAGCAATCGCAGAAAATCTTTATTCATTCGTTTTCACCATTTTATGACATTTTATAAGGAAGGAAAGTATTAATGGAAAACAACGGTGGTATAGATTATTTTAGAAAAGAAACAGTTAAGCTTTGTAACGGAAATTCGACAAATCAGCATATCCGTTTGCTTAGGAAGCAGAAGTTAACAAACAAATTGAAGAAATGCTACAACAAGGCATTATACGCGAAAGCGACTCTCCCTTTTGCAGTCCCTTATAGATTGTTCCGAAAAAGATGGCCGCACCTGGCAAACCAAAATTCAGGTTGGTCGTCGACTATCGAAATTTAAATGAAATAACTATAAATGATAAATTTCCAATTCCAAACATGGATGAAATATTAGGCAAGTAAGGAAAATGCCAATACTTCACAACAATCGACTTAGCGAAAGGTTTTCACCAAATCGAAATGGACTCTAACTCTACACCAAAAACTGCATTCTGGACTAAACTAAGCATGGTCACTACGATTATACTCGCATACCATTTGGTTTGAAAAACGCTCCAGCATCTTTTCAAAGTTGCGTGAACTTCGTTCCTAAAGACCTCATCAACAAACATTTCCTCGAATATTTAGATGATGTTATCATCTACTCAACATTGCTCATTGAGCACCTGAACTCACTGAGAAAAGTTTTTCAGAAACTTAAAGAGGCAAATATTAAGCTCCAGTTAGACAAATGCGAATTTTTGAAAAACCAAACAAATTTCTTAGGACATACTATAAGTGCAAATGGTATCCGACCCTACAAAGAAAAAGTAAAAGCGATTAAAATATTTCCCATTCCGAAAACCTCTAAAAAAATTAAATCATTTTTAGGCCTATGCGGATATTACCGCAAGTTCATTCCAGATTTTGCAAAAATAGCAAAGCCTCTCACTTTATTTCTAAAGAAAGGAGCAAAAATTAATATAGAGGGCGAAGCACATAATAAATATTTCAAAAAGTTAAAAACCCTTTTTATAAACGACCCCATTTTCTTTTGCCTTGATTTTACAAATATATTTTAAGTTACTACTGACGCCAGCAATTTCGTCATAGGAGCCGTGCTATCAATAGATAATAAACCAATTAGTTTTGCAAGCAGAACATTAAATGACCACGAACAGAATAACAGTACAAAAGAAAAATAATTACTGGCAATTGTTTGGGTAACCAAATACTTCCGCCCATATTTATATCGACTCCGTTTTGAAATTTTCAGTGATCATAAACCCCTTGTCTGGCTAAATACCTATACCTATTTATATAAAAAAAACCTAATATGAAATTACAACGTTGGTGAATCAAATTTAGTGAATACAATTTTAAAATAAAATATTTGGAAGGAAAACTAAATGATGTAGCAGAAGCTTTGTCCCGCATTAAAATTGAAGAAAATATGGTAGGCGAAAAACAAAATATTTCAACAGCAGCAACAATACATAGTGCATTAGAAAGTAACAAAAACTATATTCAAACCACTGAGAAACATATAAACTATTTCACTAGGCAAATAGAATTTATAAAAGATTCCATAGACCAAGTAACCATATCAAAACATTTCTCTAAAACTAAAATCACTATTAAATATACTGAAATGACTCTGCCAATAGCAAAAGACTTCTTAATAAAATACTTTCTGAACCACACTAGCGTAATTTACATAGACAATGACTGTGATTTTTTCGTTCTTCAAAATGCATAACATGAAACTATTACCCCACCCAGTAACGTAAAAAGAGAACTTTACGTAATTGACTATTATGCTATTGACAATGAACAATATTTATCCTGTATTGACGTTTAATCAATAAAATCAATACTTATAAAAATAAATAGAAGGGATTGGCTAAAAGCCAAAAAAACCCTAACTAGAATATTTAACGACATGGGAAAACCACAGAAAATTAAATCAAATAGCTAAATAATGAATAAATACAATTAGATAATTATTAGAATTAGATAATAGCACGAGCAAAACAGGAATAGCAGATGTAGAACGTCTTCACAAAACAATAAATAACAAGTAAAAAAGCTACAGTCGAGTGTGCTCGACTGTAATATACCCGCTACCCAGCTGCTTGTACATAATTTATTTGCGGAACAAAAAAACGGCTACAATCATATTTTGACCGTAAAAGGCTATGGACTTATAATATTTATGCAAAGTCACAATATAAAATAAAAAAAAAAAAAAATTTTTGCACACATTTAATTTTTGATGCGGGCGGGACTCGAACCCGTAAATGCATAATAGTACTGTTCGTTTTGCAGTCCACAACTTAACCCATTTCACCACCGTACACCCACACACGATTCGGCACAATGCTGCAAGCAGCGCTGCCGGCAGCGCTGCCGGCAGCGCTGCTTACAGCTATGGAAAACGTTAAGCTGAATAACTTCTGTGTTTATTATCCGATTGTTACCAAATTTTCGGAGATCATCTGGCTAGCAGTAGTTATCATGTAAACCGAAAATGAACAATATGGCATCAAAATTGCACTTGTTATCAATGTTTTTTCGATTTGCGGGGGCGGAAAGCGGCGTGGCCAAAATCCAAACTAAACTTGATCAGCGTGCAATAATAACACATATTGTCATCAAATTTGGTTGTCCTAGCTCTTATAATAGCTGAGATCTAGATTTTCACACGGACAGACAGACGGACAGACGGACATGGCTATATCGACTCGGCTGTTGATCCTGAGCCAGAATATATATACTTTATGGGGTCGGAGGGGTCTCCTTCTGCCTGTTACATACATTTTCGGTTTGAACAAAGTTATAATACCCTTCTACTCTATGAGTAGCGGGTATAAAAATTTTAATAAAAGCAAATACTTACATCCGACCGACACCCAATCATCAAACTCATAATTATTATAATGACTCTTATGATGACACAAAGTACAGCAGGAACAATCGAAATAAACCCTATTGAAAACAATCAGGGATTGATTCTTTTTGAATCAGGAACGATACAACTCCCTATAACATTCATGCACCACTGTCTGACAGATAACATAACACAAATTGAAAAAACATATAACACTCTTATTAAAGAAAGGCAGCAATTTAATAACATAACACAAATAAATTACCTAATTGAAAAAATGAAAAGGGAACTTCAACTTTGTAGGCTCTACTTAAAAATATCTTCTCGGCACACTGGACGAACACGGACAAAATTATACACCAAATTTTATCCCTATCCCAAAGCACCGTTCAGATTAGCAGTCTAAATCACGTTATTGGTAACCTTCATAACGGTATTGAAATGATAAATACCTACTCAGAATCAATAAAAAGATAACAAACAAGTAAGGAAAGCTACTGTCGAGAGCGCCCGACCGTAAGATACCATTCGTCCAACTTCGTAGTTGCACTAAATAGTATTAACTCGCTCTCAAACACACATACAGACATACACACAAAGACCCTCCTTTGAGCTGCGTACAAAAACTGCGTAGTTAATTTTATTCAAAAAAGGAGAATCACATATATTTTAGGACATTTTATTTTGCATGTATGTGTACATCGCTTATCGTTTTTTTACTGAAACACTTCACAAGTTTAGTCCAAAGTGAAAAGTTGCAGGTGTCGGTCGTATGTAATTCATTTTGCAAAAACAGTGATTTTGAAGATTGAACAAAAAGTTTATTTTGTGTCGTACAAGAAAAAACAAGTAAGAAAGCTACATTCGAGTGTGCTCGATTGTAATATACCCGCTACCCAGCTGCTCGTACATCAAAATTATTTGCGGAACAATAAAGAACGGCTACAATCATATTTTGACCGTACAATATTTATGCAAAGTCAAAATCTAAAATAAAAAAATAATTTTTTGTACACATTTAACTTTTGATGCGGGTGGGACTTGAACCCATAAATGCATAATAGTTTCGTTTGTTATGCAGTCCACAACTTAACCCATTTCACCACCGTACGCGCACACACTATTCGGCACAATGCTGAAGCAGCGCAGCCGGCAAAAGAAGTAAAAAGTATTGAAAACGTATAACTTTTATTCAGGTACCACAAAAATCCAAGATTTATCACTTAAACAGTAAAAATAATAATTCTACCTGTTGAAGACTATAAATCGAATACGTGCATGTAAAAAACGATATGTGCCCTTTTAATACCTCTTTATATACTTGAATGGAAAGCGTTCTGGAGCGTTTTGTTAAAAAACGACCGATATGTTCTATGGCATCTATACGATGTATCGGTGCGTACCGGCTCGTTCCGACTTACTTACAGCGGGCAGCAATAAGAAACATGTATACAAAGTTTCATGAAGGTAGCTCAAAAGGGAGGCAAAAACTTTTTTTTGCAAAAAGTAAGAAAAGTTCGATCTCCCCCACCATGACACGTATGCATGCGGAATCGAACCTTGGACACATTACCTAAGAGGTCCATCACTTCTCCATTCGGCCATTAAGCCATTACGCAAATTTTGCCAAAGTTACATTATGAGACCATTCGGAAATTCTTGCACGACAAAAACAAAGTCTGAATGCATGATGCGTGTTGTTGTTGCTATTTATTCATAAATAACAATCATAAACATATAATTAAATAACAAATAAAAATAAAATAATATAAGAAAAAGCTGCGCTCTGACAATCGCACAGAGCTGATTTAAGAGACTGTCACTTATCCACTTGTTAACTAAATTCATTGTGAGCCATTAAAAAAAATTTAAATAAAATGCACCACCAATTAATGCATATTAAAAAATTAAAGTATAAGTTCTTAAAAAAAAAATAAAAAGCTTTAGCGGCATGAATTGGGTATCGAATCACGGGCCTGTCGGTTCAGGAGTTCATCGCTTTTTCACTAAGCTACTAACGCTGTTATCCAACAACAGCAAAAATTTGTATGGCAAAGTTACAAGAAAGTTAAAGAAAAAGCTTTAGCGGCATGAATTGGGAATCGAATCACGGGCCTGTCGGTTCAGGAGTTCATCGCTTTTTATACCCGCTACTCATAGAGTAGAAGGGTATTATAACTTTGTTCAAACCGAAAATGTATGTAACAGGCAGAAGGAGACACCTCCGACCCCATAAAGTATATATATTCTGGCTCAGGATCAACAGCCGAGTCGATATAGCCATGTCCGTCTGTCCGTCTGTCCGTCTGTCTGTCCGTGTGAAAATCTAGATCTCAGCTATTATAAGAGCTAGAACAACCAAATTTGGTGACAATATGTGTTATTATTGCTGATCAAGTTTATTTTGGATTTTGGCCACGCCTCCTTCCGCCCCCGCAAATCGAAAAAACATTGATAACAAGTGCAATTTTGATGCCATATTGTTGATTTTCGGTTTACATGATAACTATAGCTAGCCAGATGATCTCTGAAAATTTGGTAACAATCGGAAACACAGAAGTTATTCAGCTTAACGTTTTCCATAGCTGTAAGCACCGCAGCCGGCAGCGCTGCTTGCAGCATTGTGCCGAATCGTGTGTGCGTGTACTGTGGTGAAATAGGTTAAGTTTTGGACTGCAAAACGAACAGTATATGCATTTACGGGTTCGAGTCCCGCCCGCATCAAAAATTAAATGTGTGCAAAAAATGTTTTTTTTTTATACCCGCTACTCATAGAGTAGAAGGGTATTAGAACTTTGTTCAAACCGAAAATGTATGTAACAGGCAGAAGGAGACACCTCCGACCCCATAAAGTATATATATTCTGGCTCAGGATCAACAGCCGAGTCGATATAGACATGTCTGTCTGTCCGTCTGTCCGTCTGTACGTCTAGATCTCAGCTATTACAAAAGGTAGAGACACCTAATTTCCTGTATACCATAGGTAGATCGAGTTTATTTTCAATTTTCGATGTCTCGCCCACCGCCCACGCAAAACGATAATTACGATTATTAGTAAAAGTATTGAAGTTATGGCTTTCTGCTTTGGTATAAACATAGATAATTACAATATAAATCTATTTTCAAAATTACAATCCGATCGAACAATAAACACAGAAGATATTCATCTAAACGTTTTCCATAGTTACACTCTTTGCGCCTTTGCAGCATATCGTGACGTCATCGTCAAATTTCCACATTTTTCCTAAATTTGCGTATTATTTAAAATTCATTAAGAATATTTAAAGCTTTTAAAAATGTTTTAAAAATATTAACTCTCATTTAAAAATTTCTATAATTTATTAAACATTTTTTTTTATACTTCCCACTTTTCCAAAGTTCCATAACTTTTAAAATTGCTTATCAATGAAAAAGGGATTAGCTATATTATTCTAATATTCTATTCTAATATTCAGTTACCACTGTATTTAGTTAGTGGTTTCGGCACCTTTAGCAGTAAGAGATGTTGTGCCAGCGCTGACACTTTTGATTGAATTCCCAGCAGCATGCGTTGCAAGATTCCCCATACAGCGCCAACTGTCTGCGCCAACTACCTGTGCCTGCATCTGCGTGTACGTCGGCGTCGATTGTAATCAACACGCTGGGATCAATCAGCAAACTTTAAAACTGAACGCCACACAGCAGTCAGCTCGAATGAATCCATCAAACGTATCAATCATGATGACAGGTCACAGTGCGAGCACAGTATAACTGGAAAAGACCAGGTCAGACCAGACACAGGCAGGACCAGGCAACAGGCAGCAGGTCCAGTTTTAGCTTTTCCTAACATGTCTGTGAAACGTCTTAGTTGTTGTTTTTGTTGTAGTTGGCGTTGCCTCACTTGTGAAGTCTCCACGCGCGTTGCGCCCATTAAATTCGAATAATCTTAGTTGTTGTTGCTTTTTTTTCATCAATCTCCCCACTCTGGACTCGAGTTGCAACTGTCGCATATAGCAGCTGGACACGGTGCTTGTGTGAGACGCTGCAGGCTAAATAATGAATAAATACAATTAGATAATTATTAGAATTAGATAATAGCACGAGCAAAACAGGAATAGCAGATGTAGAACGTCTTCACAAAACAATAAATAACAAGTAAAAAAGCTACAGTCGAGTGTGCTCGACTGTAATATACCCGCTACCCAGCTGCTTGTACATAATTTATTTGCGGAACAAAAAAACGGCTACAATCATATTTTGACCGTAAAAGGCTATGGACTTATAATATTTATGCAAAGTCACAATATAAAATAAAAAAAAAAAAAATTTTTGCACACATTTAATTTTTGATGCGGGCGGGACTCGAACCCGTAAATGCATAATAGTACTGTTCGTTTTGCAGTCCACAACTTAACCCATTTCACCACCGTACACCCACACACGATTCGGCACAATGCTGCAAGCAGCGCTGCCGGCAGCGCTGCCGGCAGCGCTGCTTACAGCTATGGAAAACGTTAAGCTGAATAACTTCTGTGTTTATTATCCGATTGTTACCAAATTTTCGGAGATCATCTGGCTAGCAGTAGTTATCATGTAAACCGAAAATGAACAATATGGCATCAAAATTGCACTTGTTATCAATGTTTTTTCGATTTGCGGGGGCGGAAAGCGGCGTGGCCAAAATCCAAACTAAACTTGATCAGCGTGCAATAATAACACATATTGTCATCAAATTTGGTTGTCCTAGCTCTTATAATAGCTGAGATCTAGATTTTCACACGGACAGACAGACGGACAGACGGACATGGCTATATCGACTCGGCTGTTGATCCTGAGCCAGAATATATATACTTTATGGGGTCGGAGGGGTCTCCTTCTGCCTGTTACATACATTTTCGGTTTGAACAAAGTTATAATACCCTTCTACTCTATGAGTAGCGGGTATAAAAATTTTAATAAAAGCAAATACTTACATCCGACCGACACCCAATCATCAAACTCATAATTATTATAATGACTCTTATGATGACACAAAGTACAGCAGGAACAATCGAAATAAACCCTATTGAAAACAATCAGGGATTGATTCTTTTTGAATCAGGAACGATACAACTCCCTATAACATTCATGCACCACTGTCTGACAGATAACATAACACAAATTGAAAAAACATATAACACTCTTATTAAAGAAAGGCAGCAATTTAATAACATAACACAAATAAATTACCTAATTGAAAAAATGAAAAGGGAACTTCAACTTTGTAGGCTCTACTTAAAAATATCTTCTCGGCACACTGGACGAACACGGACAAAATTATACACCAAATTTTATCCCTATCCCAAAGCACCGTTCAGATTAGCAGTCTAAATCACGTTATTGGTAACCTTCATAACGGTATTGAAATGATAAATACCTACTCAGAATCAATAAAAAGATAACAAACAAGTAAGGAAAGCTACTGTCGAGAGCGCCCGACCGTAAGATACCATTCGTCCAACTTCGTAGTTGCACTAAATAGTATTAACTCGCTCTCAAACACACATACAGACATACACACAAAGACCCTCCTTTGAGCTGCGTACAAAAACTGCGTAGTTAATTTTATTCAAAAAAGGAGAATCACATATATTTTAGGACATTTTATTTTGCATGTATGTGTACATCGCTTATCGTTTTTTTACTGAAACACTTCACAAGTTTAGTCCAAAGTGAAAAGTTGCAGGTGTCGGTCGTATGTAATTCATTTTGCAAAAACAGTGATTTTGAAGATTGAACAAAAAGTTTATTTTGTGTCGTACAAGAAAAAACAAGTAAGAAAGCTACATTCGAGTGTGCTCGATTGTAATATACCCGCTACCCAGCTGCTCGTACATCAAAATTATTTGCGGAACAATAAAGAACGGCTACAATCATATTTTGACCGTACAATATTTATGCAAAGTCAAAATCTAAAATAAAAAAAATAATTTTTTGTACACATTTAACTTTTGATGCGGGTGGGACTTGAACCCATAAATGCATAATAGTTTCGTTTGTTATGCAGTCCACAACTTAACCCATTTCACCACCGTACGCGCACACACTATTCGGCACAATGCTGAAGCAGCGCAGCCGGCAAAAGAAGTAAAAAGTATTGAAAACGTATAACTTTTATTCAGGTACCACAAAAATCCAAGATTTATCACTTAAACAGTAAAAATAATAATTCTACCTGTTGAAGACTATAAATCGAATACGTGCATGTAAAAAACGATATGTGCCCTTTTAATACCTCTTTATATACTTGAATGGAAAGCGTTCTGGAGCGTTTTGTTAAAAAAACGACCGATATGTTCTATGGCATCTATACGATGTATCGGTGCGTACCGGCTCGTTCCGACTTACTTACAGCGGGCAGCAATAAGAAACATGTATACAAAGTTTCATGAAGGTAGCTCAAAAAGGGAGGCAAAAACTTTTCTTTGCAAAAAGTAAGAAAAGTTCGATCTCCCCCACCATGACACGTATGCATGCGGAATCGAACCTTGGACACATTACCTAAGAGGTCCATCACTTCTCCATTCGGCCATTAAGCCATTACGCAAATTTTGCCAAAGTTACATTATGAGACCATTCGGAAATTCTTGCACGACAAAAACAAAGTCTGAATGCATGATGCGTGTTGTTGTTGCTATTTATTCATAAATAACAATCATAAACATATAATTAAATAACAAATAAAAATAAAATAATATAAGAAAAAGCTGCGCTCTGACAATCGCACAGAGCTGATTTAAGAGACTGTCACTTATCCACTTGTTAACTAAATTCATTGTGAGCCATTAAAAAAAATTTAAATAAAATGCACCACCAATTAATGCATATTAAAAAATTAAAGTATAAGTTCTTAAAAAAAAAATAAAAAGCTTTAGCGGCATGAATTGGGTATCGAATCACGGGCCTGTCGGTTCAGGAGTTCATCGCTTTTTCACTAAGCTACTAACGCTGTTATCCAACAACAGCAAAAATTTGTATGGCAAAGTTACAAGAAAGTTAAAGAAAAAGCTTTAGCGGCATGAATTGGGAATCGAATCACGGGCCTGTCGGTTCAGGAGTTCATCGCTTTTTATACCCGCTACTCATAGAGTAGAAGGGTATTATAACTTTGTTCAAACCGAAAATGTATGTAACAGGCAGAAGGAGACACCTCCGACCCCATAAAGTATATATATTCTGGCTCAGGATCAACAGCCGAGTCGATATAGCCATGTCCGTCTGTCCGTCTGTCCGTCTGTCTGTCCGTGTGAAAATCTAGATCTCAGCTATTATAAGAGCTAGAACAACCAAATTTGGTGACAATATGTGTTATTATTGCTGATCAAGTTTATTTTGGATTTTGGCCACGCCTCCTTCCGCCCCCGCAAATCGAAAAAACATTGATAACAAGTGCAATTTTGATGCCATATTGTTGATTTTCGGTTTACATGATAACTATAGCTAGCCAGATGATCTCTGAAAATTTGGTAACAATCGGAAACACAGAAGTTATTCAGCTTAACGTTTTCCATAGCTGTAAGCACCGCAGCCGGCAGCGCTGCTTGCAGCATTGTGCCGAATCGTGTGTGCGTGTACTGTGGTGAAATAGGTTAAGTTTTGGACTGCAAAACGAACAGTATATGCATTTACGGGTTCGAGTCCCGCCCGCATCAAAAATTAAATGTGTGCAAAAATGTTTTTTTTTTTATACCCGCTACTCATAGAGTAGAAGGGTATTAGAACTTTGTTCAAACCGAAAATGTATGTAACAGGCAGAAGGAGACACCTCCGACCCCATAAAGTATATATATTCTGGCTCAGGATCAACAGCCGAGTCGATATAGACATGTCTGTCTGTCCGTCTGTCCGTCTGTACGTCTAGATCTCAGCTATTACAAAAGGTAGAGACACCTAATTTCCTGTATACCATAGGTAGATCGAGTTTATTTTCAATTTTCGATGTCTCGCCCACCGCCCACGCAAAACGATAATTACGATTATTAGTAAAAGTATTGAAGTTATGGCTTTCTGCTTTGGTATAAACATAGATAATTACAATATAAATCTATTTTCAAAATTACAATCCGATCGAACAATAAACACAGAAGATATTCATCTAAACGTTTTCCATAGTTACACTCTTTGCGCCTTTGCAGCATATCGTGACGTCATCGTCAAATTTCCACATTTTTCCTAAATTTGCGTATTATTTAAAATTCATTAAGAATATTTAAAGCTTTTAAAAATGTTTTAAAAATATTAACTCTCATTTAAAAATTTCTATAATTTATTAAACATTTTTTTTTATACTTCCCACTTTTCCAAAGTTCCATAACTTTTAAAATTGCTTATCAATGAAAAAGGGATTAGCTATATTATTCTAATATTCTATTCTAATATTCAGTTACCACTGTATTTAGTTAGTGGTTTCGGCACCTTTAGCAGTAAGAGATGTTGTGCCAGCGCTGACACTTTTGATTGAATTCCCAGCAGCATGCGTTGCAAGATTCCCCATACAGCGCCAACTGTCTGCGCCAACTACCTGTGCCTGCATCTGCGTGTACGTCGGCGTCGATTGTAATCAACACGCTGGGATCAATCAGCAAACTTTAAAACTGAACGCCACACAGCAGTCAGCTCGAATGAATCCATCAAACGTATCAATCATGATGACAGGTCACAGTGCGAGCACAGTATAACTGGAAAAGACCAGGTCAGACCAGACACAGGCAGGACCAGGCAACAGGCAGCAGGTCCAGTTTTAGCTTTTCCTAACATGTCTGTGAAACGTCTTAGTTGTTGTTTTTGTTGTAGTTGGCGTTGCCTCACTTGTGAAGTCTCCACGCGCGTTGCGCCCATTAAATTCGAATAATCTTAGTTGTTGTTGCTTTTTTTTCATCAATCTCCCCACTCTGGACTCGAGTTGCAACTGTCGCATATAGCAGCTGGACACGGTGCTTGTGTGAGACGCTGCAGGCAGGCAGGCAACATCAGCCCAACTGATTTGAAATTCTAAAGTGATTTTGATTACTTGAGGTATTGATATTTTGACTTGTACGTTGATAAGATAGTTGAAGGCTTGTTAGATGCATGTCAGCAGCAGCAGCGGCCTCAGACCGGTCTCACTGGCTGCATGTCTTGGTCTTGGTCTCTACGTCTCCATTTTCGTCTGCATCTGCGTGATGCGCCTGGCTTGATGTTGATTATAATTTTATTATAAGCAATCTGTAACAAGTAAATGGTTTGCATGGTGCTCTCACTCCATGGCACTCCTGGTCATGGCGCATAATTTAGCAGGCAGGTGTGAAAAAGCTTCATTAGCTTAGACGTCTCAGTCCGAGCCCGCTGCATGACTAATAATAGTCATGGGCCGGTCACATCCTGCTCTCTTGCCACATTTGCCACCGGCACAAACCATACTTATTCTCAATCTGCTTGGCTTGGGCAGCCACGATGTCTGCTAACGAAAGTTGCAGACATTTGAGTGACTGAAGCAAGGCAAAATGCTGTAGAAATTTCCCCTTGCGATTTGCGGCTAATCCCATGGAAAATAATATAGACAGAGAGGTATTCTCTCTTAAGACTTGCTGGCTTTATATGTAGAATTTGTAGCAAGGAAGTACCAAGCGATACAATTCTATTAAAACGATTCAAGTAGGCTAAGTTGCTTCTGTCTTAATTTCTGACTACGTAAGCTCTCAATGTGTTCGGATTTTCATTCCGCTCTCAGCTCTCAATTGAGACTGGACTGGGTTTTTATACCCGCTACTCATAGAGTAGAAGGGTATTATAACTTTGTTCAAACCGAAAATGTATGTAACAGGCAGAAGGAGACACCCCGACCCCATAAAGTAAATATATTCTGGCTCAGGATCAACAGCCGAGTCGATATAGCCATGTCCGTCTGTCCGTCTGTCTGTCCGTGTGAAAATCTAGATCTCAGCTATTATAAGAGCTAGAACTACCAAATTTGGTGACAATATGTGTTATTATTGCACGCTGATCAAGTTAATTTTGGATTTTGGCCACGCCCCCTTCCACCCCCGTAAATCAAAAAACATTGATTACAACCGCAATTTTACTGCCATATTGTTCATTTTCGGTTCACATGATAACTGTAGCTAGCCAGATGATCTCTGATTTGGTAACAATCGGATATTAAACACAGAAGTTATTCAACTTAACGTTTTCCATAGCTGTAAGCAGCGCTGCCGGCAGCGCAAATACTTTGTTTGTACAGGAAATAACTAGAAAGCCTTACAATGCAAATTTTTGCAGTTGTTGGATAACAGCGTCAGTAGCTTAGTGAAAAAGCGATGAACTCTCGAACCGACAGGCCAGTGGTTCGATTCCCAGTTCATGCCGCTTAAGCTTTTTCATTTTTTTTTTTTTAAGAACTTATACTTTAATTTTTGAATATGCATTAATTGGTGGTCGTGCATTTTATTTAAAATTTTTTAATGGCTCACAATGAACTTAGTTCACAAGTGGAGAAGTGACAGTCTCTTAAATCAGCTGTGTGCGATTGTTAGAGCGCAGCTTTTTCTTATATTTTTATACCCGCTACTCATAGAGTAGAACGGTATTATAACTTTGTTCAAACCGAAAATGTATGTAACAGGCAGAAGGAGACACCCCCGACCCCATAAAGTATATATATTCTGGCTCAGGATCAACAGCCGAGTCGATATAGCCATGTCCGTATGTTCGTCTGTCTGTCCGTGTGAAAATCTAGATCTCAGCTATTATAAGAGCTAGAACTACCAAATTTGGTGACAATATGTGTTATTATTGCACGCTGATCAAGTTTATTTTGGATTTTGGCCACGCCCCCTTCCACCCCCGTAAATCGAAAAAACATTGATTACAACCGCAATTTTACTGCCATATTGTTCATTTTCGGTTTACTTGATAACTGTAGCTAGCCAGATGATCACTGATTTGGTAACAATCGGATATTAAACACAGAAGTTATTCAACTTAACGTTTTTATAGCTGTAAGCAGCGGTGCCGGCAGCGCAAATACTTTATTTGTACAGGAAATAACTAGAAAGCCTTACAATGCAAATTTTTGCAGTTGTTGGATAACAGCGTCAGTAGCTTAGTGAAAAGGCGATGAACTCTCGAACCGACAGGCCAGTGGTTCGATTCCCAGTTCATGCCGCTTAAGCTTTTTCATTTTTTTATACCCGCTACTCATAGAGTAGAAGGGTATTATAACTTTGTTCAAACCGAAAATGTATGTAAAAGGTAGAAGGAGACACCTCCGACCCCATAAAGTATATATATTCTGGCTCAGGATCAACAGCCGAGTCGATATAGCCATGTCCGTCTGTCCGTCTGTCTGTCTGTCCGTCTGTCTGTCCGTGTGAAAATCTAGATCTTAGCTATTATAAGAGCTAGAACTACCAAATTTGGTGACAGTATGTGATATTATTGCACGCTGGTCAAGTTTATTTTGGATTTTGGCCACGCCCCCCTCCGACCCTGTAAATCAAAAAAAATTGATTACAAGTGCAATTTTGATGCCATATTATTCGTTTTCGGTTTGCATGATAACTATAGCTAGCCAGATGATCTCTTAAAGTTTGGTAACAATCGGATAATAAACACAGAAGTTATTCAGCTTATTGTTTTCCATAGCTGTAAGCAGCGGTGCCGGCAGCGCTGCTTGCAGCCTTGTGCCGAATCGTGTGTGTGTGTACGGTGGTGAAATGGATTAAGTTGTGGACTGCAAAACGAACAGTATATGCATTTACGGGTTCGAGTCCCGCCCGCATCAAAAATTAAATGTGTGCAAAAATGTTTTTTTTTTTATACCCGCTACTCATAGAGTAGAAGGGTATTAGAACTTTGTTCAAACCGAAAATGCATGTAACAGGCAGAAGGAGACACCTCCGACCCCATAAAGTATATATATTCTGGCTCAGGATCAACAGCCGAGTCGATATAGCCATGTCCGTCTGTCCGTCTGTCCGTCTGTCTGTCCGTGTGAAAATCTAGATCTCAGCTATTATAAGAGCTAGAACAACCAAATTTGGTGACAATATGTGTTATTATTGCTGATCAAGTTTATTTTGGATTTTGGCCACGCCCCCTTCCGCCCCCGCAAATCGAAAAAACATTGATAACAAGTGCAATTTTGATGCCATATTGTTCATTTTCGGTTTACATGATAACTATAGCTAGCCAGATGATCTCTGAAAATTTGGTAACAATCGGAAACACAGAAGTTATTCAGCTTAACGTTTTCCATAGCTGTAAGCAGCGCAGCCGGCAGCGCTGCTTGCAGCATTGTGCCGAATCGTGTGTGCGTGTACTGTGGTGAAATAGGTTAAGTTTTGGACTGCAAAACGAACAGTATATGCATTTACGGGTTCGAGTCCCGCCCGCATCAAAAATTAAATGTGTGCAAAAATGTTTTTTTTTTTATACCCGCTACTCATAGAGTAGAAGGGTATTAGAACTTTGTTCAAACCGAAAATGCATGTAACAGGCAGAAGGAGACACCTCCGACCCCATAAAGTATATATATTCTGGCTCAGGATCAACAGCCGAGTCGATATAGCCATGTCTGTCTGTCCGTCTGTCCGTCTGTACGTCTAGATCTCAGCTATTACAAAAGGTAGAGACACCTAATTTCCTGTATACCATAGGTAGATCGAGTTTATTTTCAATTTTCGATGTCTCGCCCACCGCCCACGCAAAACGATAATTACGATTATTAGGAAAAGTATTGAAGTTATGGCTTTCTGCTTTGGTATAAACATAGATAATTACAATATAAATCTATTTTCAAAATTACAATCCGATCGAACAATAAACACAGAAGATATTCATCTAAACGTTTTCCATAGTTACACTCTTTGCGCCTTTGCAGCATATCGTGACGTCATCGTCAAATTTCCACATTTTTCCTAAATTTGCGTATTATTTAAAATTCATTAAGAATATTTAAAGCTTTTAAAAATGTTTTAAAAATATTAACTTTCATTTAAAAATTTAAAAATTTCTATAATTTATTAAACATTTTTTTTTATACTTCCCACTTTTCCAAAGTTCCATAACTTTTAAAATTGCTTATCAATGAAAAAGGGATTAGCTATAATATTCTAATATTCTATTCTAATATTCAGTTACCACTGTATTTAGTTAGTGGTTTCGGCACCTTTAGCAGTAAGAGATGTTGTGCCAGCGCTGACACTTTTGATTGAATTCCCAGCAGCATGCGTTGCAAGACTCCCCATACAGCGCCAACTGCCTGCGCCAACTACCTGTGCCTGCATCTGCGTGTACGTCGGCGTTGATTGTAATCAACACGCTGGGATCAATCAGCAAACTTTAAAACTGAACGCCACACAGCAGTCAGCTCGAATGAATCCATCAAACGTATCAATCATGATGACAGGTCACAGTACGAGCACAGTATAACTGGAAAAGACCAGGCCAGACCAGACACAGGCAGGACCAGGCAACAGGCAGCAGGTCCAGTTTTAGCTTTTCCTAACATGTCTGTGAAACGTCTTAGTTGTTGTTTTTGTTGTAGTTGGCGTTGCCTCACTTGTGAAGTCTCCACGCGCGTTGCGCCTATTAAATTCGAATAATCTTAGTTGTTGTTGCTTTTTTTTTCATCAATCTCCCCACTCTGGACTCGAGTTGCAACTGTCGCATATAGCAGCTGGACACGGTGCTTGTGTGAGACGCTGCAGGCAGGCAGGCAACATCAGCCCAACTGATTTGAAATTCTAAAGTGATTTTGATTACTTGAGGTATTGATATTTTGACTTGTACGTTGATTAGAAAGTTGAAGGCTTTTTAGATGCATGTCAGCAGCAGCAGCGGCCTCAGACCGGTCTCACTGGCTGCATGTCTTGGTCTTGGTCTCTACGTCTCCATTTTCGTCTGCATCTGCGTGATGCGCCTGGCTTGATGTTGATTATAATTTTATTATAAGCAATCTGTAACAAGTAAATGGTTTGCATGGTGCTCTCACTCCATGGCACTCCTGGTCATGGCGCATAATTTAGCAGGCAGGTGTGAAAAAGCTTCATTAGCTTAGACGTCTCAGTCCGAGCCCGCTGCATGACTAATAATAGTCATGGGCCGGTCACATCCTGCTCTCTTGCCACATTTGCCACCGGCACAAACCATACTTATTCTCAATCTGCTTGGCTTGGGCAGCCACGATGTCTGCTAACGAAAGTTGCAGACATTTGAGTGACTGAAGCAAGGCAAAATGCTGTAGAAATTTCCCCTTGCGATTTGCGGCTAATCCCATGGAAAATAATATAGACAGAGAGGTATTCTCTCTTAAGACTTGCTGGCTTTATATGTAGAATTTGTAGCAAGGAAGTACCAAGCGATACAATTCTATTAAAACGATTCAAGTAGGCTAAGTTGCTTCTGTCTTAATTTCTGACTACGTAAGCTCTCAATGTGTTCGGATTTTCATTCCGCTCTCAGCTCTCAATTGAGACTGGACTGGGTTTTTATACCCGCTACTCATAGAGTAGAAGGGTATTATAACTTTGTTCAAACCGAAAATGTATGTAACAGGCAGAAGGAGACACCCCGACCCCATAAAGTAAATATATTCTGGCTCAGGATCAACAGCCGAGTCGATATAGCCATGTCCGTCTGTCCGTCTGTCTGTCCGTGTGAAAATCTAGATCTCAGCTATTATAAGAGCTAGAACTACCAAATTTGGTGACAATATGTGTTATTATTGCACGCTGATCAAGTTAATTTTGGATTTTGGCCACGCCCCCTTCCACCCCCGTAAATCGAAAAAACATTGATTACAACCGCAATTTTACTGCCATATTGTTCATTTTCGGTTCACATGATAACTGTAGCTAGCCAGATGATCTCTGATTTGGTAACAATCGGATATTAAACACAGAAGTTATTCAACTTAACGTTTTCCATAGCTGTAAGCAGCGCTGCCGGCAGCGCAAATACTTTGTTTGTACAGGAAATAACTAGAAAGCCTTACAATGCAAATTTTTGCAGTTGTTGGATAACAGCGTTAGTAGCTTAGTGAAAAAGCGATGAACTCTCGAACCGACAGGCCAGTGGTTCGATTCCCAGTTCATGCCGCTTAAGCTTTTTCATTTTTTTTTTTAAGAACTTATACTTTAATTTTTGAATATGCATTAATTGGTGGTCGTGCATTTTATTTAAAATTTTTTAATGGCTCACAATGAACTTAGTTCACAAGTGGAGAAGTGACAGTCTCTTAAATCAGCTGTGTGCGATTGTTAGAGCGCAGCTTTTTCTTATATTTTTATACCCGCTACTCATAGAGTAGAACAGTATTATAACTTTGTTCAAACCGAAAATGTATGTAACAGGCAGAAGGAGACACCCCCGACCCCATAAAGTATATATATTCTGGCTCAGGATCAACAGCCGAGTCGATATAGCCATGTCCGTCTGTCTGTCCGTGTGAAAATCTAGATCTCAGCTATTATAAGAGGTAGAACTACCAAATTTGGTGACAATATGTGTTATTATTGCACGCTGATCAAGTTTATTTTGGATTTTGGCCACGCCCCCTTCCACCCCCGTAAATCGAAAAAACATTGATTACTACCGCAATTTTACTGCCATATTGTTCATTTTCGGTTTACTTGATAACTGTAGCTAGCCAGATGATCACTGATTTGGTAACAATCGGATATTAAACACAGAAGTTATTCAACTTAATGTTTTTCATAGCTATAAGCAGCGGTGCCGGCAGCGCAAATACTTTATTTGTACAGGAAATAACTAGAAAGCCTTACAATGCAAATTTTTGCAGTTGTTGGATAACAGCGTCAGTAGCTTAGTGAAAAGGCGATGAACTCTCGAACCGACAGGCCAGTGGTTCGATTCCCAGTTCATGCCGCTTAAGCTTTTTCATTTTTTTATACCCGCTACTCATAGAGTAGAAGGGTATTATAACTTTTTTCAAACCGAAAATGTATGTAAAAGGTAGAAGGAGACACCTCCGACCCCATAAAGTATATATATTCTGGCTCAGGATCAACAGCCGAGTCGATATAGCCATGTCCGTCTGTCCGTCTGTCTGTCTGTCCGTCTGTCTGTCCGTGTGAAAATCTAGATCTTAGCTATTATAAGAGCTAGAACTACCAAATTTGGTGACAGTATGTGATATTATTGCACGCTGGTCAAGTTTATTTTGGATTTTGGCCACGCCCCCCTCCGACCCTGTAAATCGAAAAAAATTGATTACAAGTGCAATTTTGATGCCATATTATTCGTTTTCGGTTTACGTGATAAGTATAGCTAGCCAGATGATCTCTTAAAGTTTGGTAACAATCGGATAATAAACACAGAAGTTATTCAGCTTATTGTTTTCCATAGCTGTAAGCAGCGGTGCCGGCAGCGCTGCTTGCAGCCTTGTGCCGAATCGTGTGTGCGTGTACGGTGGTGAAATGGATTAAGTTGTGGACTGCAAAACGAACAGTACTATTATGCATTTACGGGTTCGAGTCCCGCCCGCATCAAAAATTAAATGTGTGCAAAAATGTTTTTTTTTATTTTAGACTTTGACTTTGCATAAATATTGTAAGTCCATAGCCTGTTACGGTCAAAATATGATTGTAGCCGTTTTTATACCCGCTACTCATAGAGTAGAAGGGTATTATAACTTTGTTCAAACCGAAAATGTATTTAACAGGCAGAAGGAGACACCTCCGACCCCATAAAGTATATATATTCTGGCTCAGGATCAACAGCCGAGTCGATATAGCCATGTCCGTCTGTCCGTCTGTCTGTCCGTGTGAAAATTTAGATCTCAGCTATTATAAGAGCTAGGACAACCAAATTTGGTGACAATATGTGTTATTATTGCACGCTGATCAAGTTTATTTTGGATTTTGGCAACGCCCCCTTACGCCCCCGCAAATCGAAAAAACATTGATAACAAGTGCAATTTTGATGCCATATTGTTCATTTTCGGTTTACATGATAAGTATACCTAGCTAGATGATCTCTTAAAGTTTGGTAACAATCGGATAATAAACACAGAAGTTATTCAGCTTATTGTTTTCCATAGCTGTAAGCAGCGGTGCCGGCAGCGCTGCTTGCAGCCTTGTGCCGAATCGTGTGTGCGTGTACGGTGGTGAAATGGATTAAGTTGTGGACTGCAAAACGAACAGTACTATTATGCATTTACGGGTTCGAGTCCCGCCCGCATCAAAAATTAAATGTGTGCAAAAATGTTTTTTTTTTATTTTAGATTTTGACTTTGCATAAATATTGTAAGTCCATAGCCTGTTACGGTCAAAATATGATTGTAGCCGTTTTTATACCCGCTACTCATAGAGTAGAAGGGTATTATAACTTTGTTCATACCGAAAATGTATGTAACAGGCAGAAGGAGACACCTCCGACCCCATAAAGTATATATATTCTGGCTCAGGATCAACAGCCGAGTCGATATAGCCATGTCCG
The DNA here is from genome assembly GCA_018904095.1 of Zaprionus ghesquierei. Lineage (NCBI taxonomy): Eukaryota > Metazoa > Arthropoda > Insecta > Diptera > Drosophilidae > Zaprionus > Zaprionus ghesquierei. Next base: position 144,746 of record JAEIGP010000570.1, read on the forward strand.
TCTGTCCGTCTGTCCGTCTGTACGTCTAGATCTCAGCTATTACAAAAGGTAGAGACACCTAATTTCCTGTATACCATAGGTAGATCGCGTTTATTTTCAATTTTCGATGTCGCGCCCACCGCCCACGCAAAACGATAATTACGATTATTAGGAAATGTATTAAAGTTATGGCTTTCTGCTTTGGTATAAACATAGATAATTACAATATAAATCTATTTTCAAAATTACAATCCGATCGAACAATAAACACAGAAGATATTCATCTAAACGTTTTCCATAGTTACACTCTTTGCGCCTTTGCAGCATATCGTGACGTCATCGTCAAATTTCCACATTTTTCACAAATTTACGTATTATTTAAAATTCATTAAGAATATTTAAAGCTTTTAAAAATGTTTTAAAAATATTAACTTTCATTTAAAAATTTAAAAATTTCTATAATTTATTAAACATTTTTTTTTATACTTCCCACTTTCCAAAGTTCCATCATTTTTTAAATTGCTTATCAATGAAAAAGGGATTAACTCTTTGTTTCCCTTTTGATTTTTTTTGCCTTTCTTATCATTTCTAATATTCTAATATTCTATTATAATATTCAGTTACCACTCTATTTAGTTAGTGGTTTCGGCACCTTTAGTAGTAAGAGATGTTGTGCCAGCGCTGACACTTTTGATTGAATTCCCAGCAGCATGCGTTGCAAGACTCCCCATACAGCGCCAACTGCCTGCGCCAACTACCTGTGCCTGCATCTGCGTGTACGTCAGCGTCGATTGTAATCAACACGCTGGGATCAATCAGCAAACTTTAAAACTGAACGCCACACAGCAGTCAGCTCGAATGAATCCATCAAACGTATCAATCATGATGACAGGTCACAGTGCGAGCACAGTATAACTGGAAAAGACCAGGTCAGACCAGACACAGGCAGGACCAGGCAACAGGCAGCAGGTCCAGTTTTAGCTTTTCCTAACATGTCTGTGAAACGTCTCAGTTGTTGTTTTTGTTGTAGTTGGCGTTGCCTCACTTGTGAAGTCTCCACGCGCGTTGCGCCCATTAAATTCGAATAATCTTAGTTGTTGTTGCTTTTTTTTTCATCAATCTCCCCACTCTGGACTCGAGTTGCAACTGTCGCATAAAGCAGCTGGACACGGTGTTTGTGTGAGACGCTGCAGGCAGGCAGGCAGCATCAGCCCAACTGATTTGAAATTCTAAAGTGATTTTGATTACTTGAGGTATTGATATTTTGACTTGTACGTTGATTAGATAGTTGAAGGCTTGTTAGATGCATGTCAGCAGCAGCAGCGGCCTCAGACCGGTCTCACTGGCTGCATGTCTTGGTCTTGGTCTCTACGTCTCCATTTTCGTCTGCATCTGCGTGATGCGCCTGGCTTGATGTTGATTATAATTTAATTATAAGCAATCTGTAACAAGTAAATGGCTTGCATGGTGCTCTCACTCCATGGCACTCCTAGTCATGGTGCATAATTTAGCAGGCAGGTGTGAAAAAGCTTCATTAGCTTAGACGTCTCAGTCCGAGCCCGCTGCATGACTAATAATAGTCATGGGCCGGTCACATTCTGCTCTCTTGCCACATTTGCCACCGGCACAAACCATACTTATTCTCAATCTGCTTGGCTTGGGCAGCCACGATGTCTGCTAACGAAAGTTGCAGACATTTGAGTGACTGAAGCAAGGCAAAATGCTGTAGAAATTTCCCCTTGCGATTTGCGGCTAATCCCATGGAAAATAATATAGACAGAGAGGTATTCTCTCTTAAGACTTGCTGGCTTTATATGTAGAATTTGTAGCAAGGAAGTACCAAGCGATACAATTCAATTAAAATGATTCAAGTAGGCTGAGTTGCTTCTGTCTTAATTTCTGACTACGTAAGCTCTCAATGTGTTCGGATTTTCAGTCCGCTCTCAGCTCTCAATTGAGACTGGACTGGGTTTTTATACCCGCTACTCATAGAGTAGAAGGGTATTATAACTTTGTTCAAACCGAAAATGTATGTAACAGGCAGAAGAAGACACCCCCGACCCCATAAAGTATATATATTCTGGCTCAGGATCAACAGCCGAGTCGATATAGCCATGTCCGTCTGTCCGTCTGTCTGTCCGTGTGAAAATCTAGATCTCAGCTATTATAAGAGCTAGAACTACCAAATTTGGTGACAATATGTGTTATTATTGCACGCTGATCAAGTTCATTTTGGATTTTGGCCACGCCCCCTTCCACCCCCGTAAATCGAAAAAACATTGATTACAACCGCAATTTTACTGCCATATTGTTCATTTTCGGTTTACATGATAACTGTAGCTAGCCAGATGATCTCTGATTTGGTAACAATCGGATATTAAACACAGAAGTTATTCAACTTAACGTTTTCCATAGCTGTAAGCAGCGCTGCCGGCAGCGCAAATACTTTGTTTGTACAGGAAATAACTAGAAAGCCTTACAATGCAAATTTTTGCAGTTGTTGGATAACAGCGTCAGTAGCTTAGTGAAAAAGCGATGAACTCTCGAACCGACAGGCCAGTGGTTCGATTCCCAGTTCATGCCGCTTAAGGTTTTTCATTTTTTTTTTTTAAGAACTTATACTTTAATTTTTGAATATGCATTAATTGGTGGTCGTGCATTTTATTTAAAATTTTTTAATGGCTCACAATGAACTTAGTTCACAAGTGGAGAAGTGACAGTCTCTTAAATCAGCTGTGTGCGATTGTTAGAGCGCAGATTTTTCTTACATTTTTATACCCGCTACTCATAGAGTAGAACGGTATTATAACTTTGTTCAAACCGAAAATGTATGTAACAGGCAGAAGGAGACAGCCCCGACCCCATAAAGTATATATATTCTGGCTCAGGATCAACAGCCGAGTCGATATAGCCATGTCCGTATGTCCGTCTGTCTGTCCGTGTGAAAATCTAGATCTCAGCTATTATAAGAGCTAGAACTACCAAATTTGGTGACAATATGTGTTATTATTGCACGCTGATCAAGTTTATTTTGGATTTTGGCCACGCCCCCTTCCACCCCCGTAAATCGAAAAAAACATTGATTACAACCGCAATTTTACTGCCATATTGTTCATTTTCGGTTTACATGATAACTGTAGCTGGCCAGATGATCTCTGATTTGGTAACAATCGGATATTAAACACAGAAGTTATTCAACTTAACGTTTTCCATAGCTGTAAGCAGCGCTGCCGGCAGCGCAAATACTTTATTTGTACAGGAAATAACTAGAAAGCCTTACAATGCAAATTTTTGCAGTTGTTGGATAACAGCGTCAGTAGCTTAGTGAAAAGGCGATAAACTCTCGAACCGACAGGCCAGTGGTTCGATTCCCAGTTCATGCCGCTTAAGCTTTTTCATTTTTTTATACCCGCTACTCATAGAGTAGAAGGGTATTATAACTTTGTTCAAACCGAAAATGTATGTAAAAGGCAGAAGGAGACACCCCCGACCCCATAAAGTATATATATTCTGGCTCAGGATCAACAGCCGAGTCGATATAGCCATGTCCGTCTGTCCGTCTGTCTATCCGTGTGAAAATCTAGATCTTAGCTATTATAAGAGCTAGAACTACCAAATTTGGTGACAGTATGTGATATTATTGCACGCTGGTCAAGTTTATTTTGGATTTTGGCCACGCCCCTCTCCGCCCCTGTAAATCGAAAAAAATTGATTACAAGTGCAATTTTGATGCCATATTATTCATTTTCGGTTTTCATGATAAGTATAGCTAGCCAGATGATCTCTTAAAATTTGGTAACAATCGGCTAATAAACACAGAAGTTATTCAGCTTATTGTTTTCCATAGCTGTAAGCAGCGGTGCCGGCAGCGCTGCTTGCAGCCTTGTGCCGAATCGTGTGTGCGTGTACGGTGGTGAAATGGATTAAGTTGTGGACTGCAAAACGAACAGTACTATTATGCATTTACGGGTTCGAGTCCCGCCCGCATCAAAAATTAAATGTGTGCAAAAATGTTTTTTTTTATTTTAGACTTTGACTTTGCATAAATATTGTAAGTCCATAGCCTGTTACGGTCAAAATATGATTGTAGCCGTTTTTATACCCGCTACTCATAGAGTAGAAAGGTATTATAACTTTGTTCAAACCGAAAATGTATTTAACAGGCAGAAGGAGACACCTCCGACCCCATAAAGTATATATATTCTGGCTCAGGATCAACAGCCGAGTCGATATAGCCATAGTCTGTCCGTCTGTACGTCTAGATCTCAGCTATTACAAAAGGTAGAGACACCTAATTTCCTGTATACCATAGGTAGATCGAGTTTATTTTCAATTTTCGATGTCGCGCCCACCGCCCACGCAAAACGATAATTACGATTATTAGGAAAAGTATTGAAGTTATGGCTTTCTGCTTTGGTATAAACATAGATAATTACAATATAAATCTATTTTCAAAATTGCAATCCGGTCGAACAATAAACACAGAAGATATTCATCTAAACGTTTTCCATAGTTACACTCTTTGCGCCTTTGCAGCATATCGTGACGTCATCGTCAAATTTCCACATTTTTCCTAAATTTGCGTATTATTTAAAATTCATTAAGAATCTTTAAAGCTTTTAAAAATGTTTTAAAAATATTAACTGTCAATTTTCTTCATTTCAAAATATTTAAAAATTTCTATAATTTATTAAAATTTTTTTTTTATACTTCCCACTTTTCCAAAGTTCCATAATTTTTAAAATTGCTTATCAATGAAAAAGGGATTAACTCTTTGTTTCCCTTTTGATTTGTTTTGCCTTTCTTATCATTTCTAATATTCAAATATTCTATTCTAATATTCAGTTACCACTGTATTTAGTTAGTGGTTTCGGCACCTTTAGCAGTAAGAGATGTTGTGCCAGCGCTGACACTTTTGATTGAATTCCCAGCAGCATGCGTTGCAAGACTCCCCATACAGCGCCAGCTGCCTGCGACAACTACCTGTGCCTGCATCTGCGTGTACGTCGGCGTCGATTGTAATCAACACGCTGGGATCAATCAGCAAACTTTAAAACTGAACGCCACACAGCAGTCAGCTCGAATGAATCCATCAAACGTATCAATCATGATGACAGGTCACAGTACGAGCACAGTATAACTGGAAAAGACCAGGTCAGACCAGACACAGGCAGGACCAGGCAACAGGCAGCAGGTCCAGTTTTAGCTTTTCCTAACATGTCTGTGAAACGTCTCAGTTGTTGTTTTTGTTGTAGTTGGCGTTGCCTCACTTGTGAAGTCTCCACGCGCGTTGCGCCCATTAAATTCGAATAATCTTAGTTGTTGTTGCTTTTTTTTTCATCAATCTCCCCACTCTGGACTCGAGTTGCAACTGTCGCATATAGCAGCTGGACACGGTGCTTGTGTGAGACGCTGCAGGCAGGCAGGCAACATCAGCCCAACTGATTTGAAATTCTAAAGTGATTTTGATTACTTGAGGTATTGATATTTTGACTTGTACGTTGATTAGATAGTTGAAGGCTTGTTAGATGCATGTCAGCAGCAGCAGCGGCCTCAGACCGGTCTCACTGGCTGCATGTCTTGGTCTTGGTCTCTAGGTCTCCATTTTCGTCTGCATCTGCGTGATGCGCCTGGCTTGATGTTGATTATAATTTAATTATAAGCAATCTGTAACAAGTAAATGGCTTGCATGGTGCTCTCACTCCATGGCACTCCTGGTCATGGCGCATAATTTAGCAGGCAGGTGTGAAAAAGCTTCATTAGCTTAGACGTCTCAGTCCGAGCCCGCTGCATGACTAATAATAGTCATGGGCCGGTCACATTCTGCTCTCTTGCCACATTTGCCACCGGCACAAACCATACTTATTCTCAATCTGCTTGGGTTGGGCAGCCACGAAGTCTGCTAACGAAAGTTGCAGACATTTGAGTGACTGAAGCAAGGCAAAATGCTGTAGAAATTTCCCCTTGCGATTTGCGGCTAATCCCATGGAAAATAATATGGACAGAGAGGTATTCTCTCTTAAGACTTGCTGGCTTTATATGTAGAATTTGTAGCAAGGAGGTACCAAGCGATACAATTCTATTAAAACGATTCAAGTAGGCTGAGTTGCTTCTGTCTTAATTTCTGACTACGTAAGCTCTCAATGTGTTCGGATTTTCAGTCCGCTCTCAGCTCTCAATTGAGACTGGACTGGGTTTTTTTTCTCTGGGTGAGACTGGAATCTCTTTTTTTTTCTCAGGGTGGGACTGGAATCTCTTTTTTTTTATAACTCTTCTTTTTTTTTCGTAGTGCATTTGCATTAAAGTATGCCTTTTTTTAACAAGTAGAGCAATTCTCTTCATTTTTGGATAAGTACACAAAAATGTTTCATATCATCGTTTTTTTTTTTATACCCGGTACTTCTGCAGCAATGGCTTAAGCTTGCGCATGCTCTTGACGCTCAACTTGTGTGTCTCAAAGAGTGAGATTGTCGCCTGCGAATAATCGTTGCCATAGAGTTTGCCCATGGCCAGAGCCACATCGCGCTGGGTGAAGCCGAGCTCGATGCGACGCTGCTTGAAGGTCTTCGCAAACTGATCGAGCTCCATAACTATTCAACAAATTATTTAATTTCTTTTTTACACTAACTGAATTTTTTGAATTTTTGGTCTTGGTTTACTATATTGTTTGTTTCCTTGTTTGCTTTGTTTTCAATCTATAGTAATGTTTGCTTTGTTTTCAATCTATAGTAACAATATATTTAATTTAATATCTTTTCTATAACGACTTTTAAATATATTTGGTAAAACTTTTAGCTAAATTTTAAATATATATACAGTGGTGGCCTTTTATTTAGCACACTATTTAGCAGCACACTTCAACATGAATTTTTACCGATTGTATAGTGAATAGTTCACCAATTTTTTTCTGGTTGTTGCCTTATTAGTTGATAAGATGTACCATTACTTTCAGCCTATTCCCTTTCGTCGTTTTTTTCTGCGTTGGTTTGAATGAATTAACTATGATTTTCAGCTGGACATGAGTTTAGCACACTTATACTTTTTTTTATTAATTTATTAAGTAGAATGAGAAAACATAAGAAAGGGGACTAATATTTTGTTGGATATCCTTTGTTTTTGATAACTACATCCAATCTTCTGTGCTGACTCTCCACTAAAGCAGCGCATCTGTTCTGCGGAATACTGTACCACGCTTCTCGGATAACTATCCACAAATCATTCAAACTGCCCAGATTTTTGGTGCGAATGTGCTGCTCAACATCATTCTAGAGATTCTCTATCGGATTGAGGTCCGGTGACTGAGCTGGCCACTTCAGCGTAACAACTTGATGCTCCTAAAGGCAACTTTTCATAAGCCGTGAAGTGTGCTTAGGATCGTTGTCGTGCATAAAACGCCATAATAATGGCATATTGTCCTCGGAATATGGCACCATTATATCCTCTATAATTTCTTTATAGACGTATTGGTCCATACGAGTGTCTATCCGGTAAATCATTGATATATATTTTTTAATAACATTTAAATTTTTAATTAAAACAAATAGGTAAAACTAAATATGCGAGTCCTTAAAAGAAAGAACAAAGAAAATAAAAACAAGTAAGAAAGCTACAGTCGAGTGTGCTCGACTGTAATATAGCCGCTACCCAGCTGCTTGTACATAATTTATTTGCGGAACAAAAAATGGGCTACAATCATATTTTGACCGTAAAAGGCTATGGACTTATAATATTTATGCAAAGTCAAAATATAAAATAAAAAAACAACATTTTTGCACACATTTAATTTTTGATGCGGGCGGGACTCGAACCCGTAAATGCATAATAGTACTGTTCGTTTTGCAGTCCACAACTTAACCCATTTCACCACCGTACACGCACACACGATTCGGCACAATGCTGCAAGCAGCGCTGCCGGCAGCGCTGCTTACAGCTATGGAAAACGTTAAGCTGAATAACTTCTGTGTTTATTATCCGATTGTTACCAAATTTTCAGAGATCATCTGGCTAGCTATAGTTATCATGTAAACCGAAAATGAACAATATGGCAAATTGCACTTGTTATCAATGTTTTTTCGATTTGCGGGGGCGAAAGGGGGCGTGGCCAAAATTCAAAATAAACTTGATCAGCGTGCAATAATAACACATATTGTCACCAAATTTTGTTGTCCTAGCTCTTATAATAGCTGAGACCTAGATTTTCACACGGACAGACAGACGGACAGACGGACATGGCTATATCTACTCGGCTGTTGATCCTGAGCCAGAATATATATACTTTATGGGGTCGGAGGTGTCTCCTTCTGCCTGTTACATACATTTTCGGTTTGAACAAAGTTATAATACCCTTCTACTCTATGAGTAGCGGGTATAAAAACATTTTTGCACACATTTAATTTTTGATGCGGGCGGGACTCGAACCCGTAAATGCATAATAGTACTGTTCGTTTTGCAGTCCACAACTTAACCCATTTCACCACCGTACACGCACACACGATTCGGCACAATGCTGCAAGCAGCGCTGCCGGCAGCGCTGCTTACAGCTATGGAAAACGTTAAGCTGAATAACTTCTGTGTTTATTATCCGATTGTTACCAAATTTTCAGAGATCATCTGGCTAGCTATAGTTATCATGTAAACCGAAAATGGACAATATGGCAAATTGCACTTGTTATCAATGTTTTTTCGATTTGCGGGGGCGGAAGGGGGCGTGGCCAAAATCCAAAATAAACTTGATCAGCGTGCAATAATAACACATATTGTCACCAAATTTGGTTGTCCTAGCTCTTATAATAGCTGAGATCTAGATTTTCACACGGACAGACAGACGGACAGACGGACATGGCTATATCGACTCGGCTGTTGATCCTGAGCCAGAATATATATACTTTATGGGGTCGGAGGTGTCTCCTTCTGCCTGTTACATACATTTTCGGTTTGAACAAAGTTATAATACCCTTCTACTCTATGAGTAGCGGGTATAAAAACATTTTTGCACACATTTAATTTTTGATGCGGGCGGGACTCGAACCCGTAAATGGATAATAGTACTGTTCGTTTTGCAGTCCACAACTTAACCCATTTCACCACCGTACACGCACACACGATTCGGCACAATGCCGGCAGCGCTGCTTACAACTATGGAAAACGTTAAGCTGAATAACTTCTGTGTTTATTATCCGATTGTTACCAAATTTTCAGAGATCATCTGGCTAGCTGAACAATATATATTTTCGGTTTGAACAAAGTTATAATACCCTTCTACTCTATGAGTAGCGGGTATAAAAAAATGAAAAAGCTTAAGCGGCATGAACTGGGAATCGAACCACTGGCCTGTCTGTTCGAGAGTTCATCGCTTTTTCACTAAGCTACTGACGCTGTTATCCAACAACTGCAAAAATTTGCATTGTAAGGCTTTCTAGTTATTTCCTGTACAAATAAAGTATTTGCGCTGCCGGCAGCGCTGCTTACAGCTATGGAAAACGTTAAGTTGAAAAACTTCTGTGTTTAATATCCGATTGTTACCAAATCAGAGATCATCTGGGTAGCTACAGTTATCATGTAAACCGAAAATGAACAATATGGCAGTAAAATTGCGGTTGTAATCAATGTTTTTTCGATTTACGGGGGTGGAAGGGGGCGTGGCCAAAATCCAAAATAAACTTGATCAGCGTGCAATAATAACACATATTGTCACCAAATTTGGTAGTTCTAGCTCTTATAATAGCTGAGATCTAGATTTTCACACGGACAGACAGACGGACGGACAGACGGACATGGCTATATCGACTCGGCTGTTGATCCTGAGCCAGAATATATATACTTTATGGGGTCGGGGGTGTCTCCTTCTGCCTGTTACATACATTTTCGGTTTGAACAAAGTTATAATATCGTTCTACTCTATGAGTAGCGGGTATAAAAATATAGGAAAAAGCTGCGCTTTAACATTCGCACACAGCTGATTTAAAAGACTGTCACTTCTCCACTTGTTAACTAAGTTCATTGTGAGCCATTAAAAAATTTTAAATAAAATGCACGACCACCAATTAATGCATATTCAAAAATTAAAGTATAAGTTCTTAAAAAAAGAAAATGAAAAAGCTTAAGCGGCATGAACTGGGAATCGAACCACTGGCGTGTTTATTATCCGATTGTTACCAAATTTTCAGAGATCATCTGGCTAGCTGAACAATATATATTTTCGGTTTGAACAAAGTTATAATACCCTTCTACTCTATGAGTGGCGGGTATAAAAAAATGAAAAAGCTTAAGCGGCATGAGCTGGGAATCGAACCACTGGCCTGTCGGTTCGAGAGTTCATCGCTTTTTCACTAAGCTACTGACGCTGTTATCCAACAAATGCAAAAATTTGCATTGTAAGGCTTTCTAGTTATTTCCTGTACGAACAAAGTATTTGCGCTGCCGGCAGCGCTGCTTACAGCTATGGAAAACGTTAAGTTGAATAACTTCTGTGTTTAATATCCGATTGTTACCAAATCAGAGATCATCTGGCTAGCTACAGTTATCATGTAAACCGAAAATGAACAATATGGCAGTAAAATTGCGGTTGTAATCAATGTTTTTTCGATTTACGGGGGTGGAAGGGGGCGTGGCCAAAATCCAAAATAAACTTGATCAGCGTGCAATAATAACACATATTGTCACCAAATTTGGTAGTTCTAGCTCTTATAATAGCTGAGATCTAGATTTTCACACGGACAGACAGACGGACGGACAGACGGACATGGCTATATCGACTCGGCTGTTGATCCTGAGCCAGAATATATATACTTTATGGGGTCGGGGGTGTCTCCTTCTGCCTGTTACATACATTTTCGGTTTGAACAAAGTTATAATATCGTTCTACTCTATGAGTAGCGGGTATAAAAATATAGGAAGAAGCTGCGCTTTAACATTCGCACACAGCTGATTTAAAAGACTGTCACTTCTCCACTTGTTAACTAAGTTCATTGTGAGCCATTAAAAAATTTTAAATAAAATGCACGACCACCAATTAATGCATATTCAAAAATTAAAGTATAAGTTCTTAAAAAAAGAAAATGAAAAAGCTTAAGCGGCATGAACTGGGAATCGAACCACTGGCGTGTTTATTATCCGATTGTTACCAAATTTTCAGAGATCATCTGGCTAGCTGAACAATATATATTTTCGGTTTGAACAAAGTTATAATACCCTTCTACTCTATGAGTGGCGGGTATAAAAACCCAGTCCAGTCTCAATTGAGAGCTGAGAGCGGACTGAAAATCCGAACACATTGAGAGCTTACGTAGTCAGAAATTAAGACAGAAGCAACTCAGCCTACTTGAATCGTTTTAATAGAATTGTATCGCTTGGTACCTCCTTGCTACAAATTCTACATATAAAGCCAGCAAGTCTTAAGAGAGAATACCTCTCTGTCTATATTATTTTCCATGGGATTAGCCGCAAATCGCAAGGGGAAATTTCTACAGCATTTTGCCTTGCTTCAGTCACTCAAATGACTGCAACTTTCGTTAGCAGACATCGTGGCTGCCCAAGCCAAGCAGATTGAGAATAAGTATGGTTTGTGCCGGTGGCAAATTTGGCAAGAGAGCAGAATGTGACCGGCCCATGACTATTATTAGTCATGCAGCGGGCTCGGACTGAGATGTCTAAGCTAATGAAGCTTTTTCACACCTGCCTGCTAAATTATGCGCCATGACCAGGAGTGCCATGGAGTGAGAGCACCATGCAAGCCATTTACTTGTTACAGATTGCTTATAATTAAATTATAATCAACATCAAGCCAGGCGCATCACGCAGATGCAGACGAAAATGGAGACGTAGAGACCAAGACCAAGACATGCAGCCAGTGAGACCGGTCTGAGGCCGCTGCTGCTGCTGACATGCATCTAACAAGCCTTCAACTATCTAATCAACGTACAAGTCAAAATATCAATACCTCAAGTAATCAAAATCACTCAATTTCAAATCAGTTGGGCTGATGCTGCCTGCCTGCCTGCAGCGTCTCACACAAGCACCGTGTCCAGCTGCTATATGCGACAGTTGCAACTCGAGTCCAGAGTGGGGAGATTGATGAAAAAAAAAGCAACAACAACTAAGATTATTCGAATTTAATGGGCGCAACGCGCGTGGAGACTTCACAAGTGAGGCAACGCCAACTACAACAAAAACAACAACTGAGACGTTTCACAGACATGTTAGGAAAAGCTAAAACAGGACCTGCTGCCTGTTGCCTGGTCCTGCCTGTGTCTGGTCTGGCCTGGTCTTTTCCAGTTATACTGTGCTCGCACTGTGACCTGTCATCATGATTGATACGTTTGATGGATTCATTCGAGCTGACTGCTGTGTGGCGTTCAGTTTTAAAGTTTGCTGATTGATCCCAGCGTGTTGATTACAATCGACGCCGACGTACACGCAGATGCAGGCACAGGTAGTTGGCGCAGGCAGTTGGCGCTGTATGGGGAGTCTTGCAACGCATTCTGCTGGGAATTCAATCAAAAGTGTCAGCGCTGGCACAACATCTCTTACTGCTAAAGGTGCCGAAACCACTAACTAAATACAGTGGTAACTGAATATTAGAATAGAATATTAGAATATTAGAAATGATAAGAAAGGTAAAAAAAAATCAAAAGGGAAACAAAGAGTTAATCCCTTTTTCACTGATAAGCAATTTTAAAAATTATGGAACTTTGGACAAGTGGGAAGTATAAAAAAAAATTTTAATAAATTATAGAAATTTTTAAATATTTTGAAATTAAGAAAATTGACAGTTAATATTTTTAAAACATTTTTAAAAGCTTTAAATATTCTTAATGAATTTTAAATAATACGCAAATTTAGGAAAAATGTGGAAATTTGACGATGACGTCACGATATGCTGCAAAGGCGCAAAGAGTGTAACTATGGAAAACGTTTAGATGAATATCTTCTGTGTTTATTGTTTGATCGGCTTGTAATTTTGAAAATAGATTTATATTGTAATTATCTATGTTTATACCAAAGCAGAAAGCCATAACTTCAATACTTTTCCTAATAATCGTAATTATCGTTTTGCGTGGGCGGTGGGCGCGACATCGAAAATTGAAAATAAACTCGATCTACCTATGGTATACAGGAAATTAGGTGTCTCTACCTTTTGTAATAGATGAGATCTAGACGTAACAGACGGACAGACGGACAGACGGACATGGCTATATCGACTCGGCTGTTGATCCTGAGCCAGAATATATATACTTTATGGGGTCGGAGGTGTCTCCTTCTGCCTGTTACATACATTTTCGGTTTGAACAAAGTTATAATACCCTTCTACTCTATGAGTAGCGGGTATAAAAAAAAAAACATTTTTGCACACATTTAATTTTTGATGCGGGCGGGACTCGAACCCGTAAATGCATAATAGTACTGTTCGTTTTGCAGTCCACAACTTTACCCATTTCACCACCGTACACGCACACACGATTCGGCACAATGCTGCAAGCAGCGCTGCCGGCAGCGCTGCTTACAGCTATGGAAAACGTTAAGCTGAATAACTTCTGTGTTTATTATCCGATTGTTACCAAATTTTCAGAGATCATCTGGCTAGCTATACTTATCATGTAAACCGAAAATGGACAATATGGCATCAAAATTGCACTTGTTATCAATGTTTTTCGATTTGCGGGGGCGGAAGGGGGCGTGGCCAAAATCCAAAATAAACTTGATCAGCGTGCAATAATAACACATATTGTCACCAAATTTGGTTGTCCTAGCTCTTATAATAGCTGAGATCTAAATTTTCACACGGACAGACAGACCGACAGACGGATATGGCTATATCGACTCGGCTGTTGATCCTGAGCCAGAATATATATACTTTATGGGGTCGGAGGTGTCTCCTTCTGCCTGTTACATACATTTTCGGTTTGAACAAAGCTATAATACCCTTCTACTCTATGAGTAGCGGGTATAAAAATATTAGTAAGTAGAACGCATTATTATCAATCGATTAGTTTAAAAATCAAATAAAAATAAACAATATAGGTTAAGAAATATCGACTTGGAACAAATCACGCCTTTTAGCGGTGTTGGGCATTTAGCTGCAAATTTCTTGTTAACCATTGCGTTCGTTATCGCTTCTTTATTTTGGTATGTCGGGCCGAAAGATCATAAATTTTTCAAAGCTGTCTGACAATAATATTTAAAATATAATGGACGAGCTGGATGATGTTGACTTTAATGAAACTGGAGATGAGCTGGACTCTGAAGACGACACTGAAGAGGCTAATTTCACCGGGCTTGCAACTCTTTTATCGACGAATGTCTTAACTTAACAGAGACGCTTGTTAACGCAATTAATGTGACAGCATTAGATAATTTTGATACAGATCTGGAAACTTCAGTAGCAACCGATGTGCCTGGCTCGAGTAAGCGGCGTCGTGTGTCTTCAAATAAACGTAAAATTGACGGAAAGCGTACCTTTGTGCCCACCAGTGATGGTTGTGTTGGACAACAAAATGAAATAAAAAAACAAGTAAGAAAGCTACATTCGAGTGTGCTCGACTGTAATATACCCGCTACCCAGCTGCTCGTACATCAAAATTATTTGCGGAACAATAAAGAACGGCTACAATCATATTTTGACCGTAAAAGGGCATGGCTTACAATATTTATGCAAAGTCAAAATCTAAAATAAAAAAAATAATTTTTTGCACACATTTAACTTTTGATGCGGGTGGGACTTGAACCCATAAATGCATAATAGTTTCGTTCGTTATGCAGTCCACAACTTAACCCATTTCACTACCGTACACGCACACACTATTCGGCACAATGCTGCAAGTAGCGCTGCCGGCAAAAGGAGTAAAAAGTATTGAAAACGTATAACTTTTATTCAGGTACCACAAAAATCCAAGATTTATCACTTAAACAGTAAAAATAATAATTCTACCTGTTGAAGACTATAAATCGAATACGTGCATGTAAAAAACGATATGTGCCCTTTTAGTACCTCTTTATATACTTGAATGGAAAGCGTTCTGGAGCACTCTAACTTTTAATAAATTTTGTTAAAAAAACGACCGATACGACCAACAACAGCAAAAATTTGCATTGTATGGCATTCTTATTATTTCCTGTACAAATAAAGAATTTGCGCTGCCGGAAGCGCGGTTTACAGCTAGGGAAAACGTTTAACTGAATAGCTTCTTTGTTTATTATCCGATTGTTACCAAATTTTCAGAGATCATCAGGCTTGCTATAATTATCATATGGAACAATATGGCATCAAAATTGCGCTTGTAATCAATTTTTTTCGATTTATAGGGGCGGAAGGGGGCGTGGCCAAAATCTAAAATAAACTTGATCTTCTACTCTATGAGTAGCGGGTATAAAAAAAACATTTTTGCACACATTTAATTTTTGATGCGGGCGGGACTCGAACCCGTAAACCCCACAACTTAACCCATTTCACCACCGTACACGCACACACGATTCGGCACGTGCCTGCAAGCAGCGCTGCCGGCAGCTACTCTATGAGTAGCGGGTATAATGATTCGCCCAAGTTTCAATCAATGACTTGGAAAAAAAAAGGATTGCGTCGTAAAAGTTGTTTAAGTCTTAATATGGGGAAAATACACGTAAATGCCCAAACCCGCCTTTTGGCGGGTTAGGTACTTTCACCTGTAACAGTTAAGCCATAAGCGTAATCAAAAAACTAACTTCATATTCGTTCGATTTGACCTAAAATTAGTCTAAAATAATTTTTTCACTGCAATAAAAAATGTGGGCATTTGAGGGCTAATAACTTCTGTATTTACTGTTCGATCGGATTGTAATTGGTAATGGGTGCATATCATCAGCATCTTTGCGTGTTCTAAAGCAGAAATCTGTAACCTAAATACTTTATTAATAATCGTAAATTATCGAACTTGGTGTCCGTAACTGTAATACTTAATATTCGCAAATTATAGATTTACGTGGGCGGTGGGCGTGGCACCTCAACTTTGAAATAAAATTCATCTGCCGAGATTTTATAGGAACCATCATGCCAAACTTTGGAGTCCGTAACTGTAATACTTTCATTAATATTCATAAATTAACGATTTGCGTAGGCGGTGAGCGTCGCACTCCAAGTTTGAAATAAACTTGATCTGCGTATGGTATACAGAAACCATCATGTCAAACTTGGTGTCTCTAGCTTTTGTAATAGCTCAGATCTCGACGTTCATACAGACAGACGGACAGACTGACAGACGGTCAGACGGACATGGCTTAATCGACCCGGCTGTTGATTCTGAGCCAGAATATATATACTTTATGGGGTCTGCCATGTCTCCTTCTGCCTGTTACATACTTTTGCATAACTTAGTTTACAATTTTTGACCATTTTTATACCCGCTACCCATAGAGTAGAAGGGTATTATAACTTTGTTCAAACCGAAAATGTATGTAACAGGTAGCAGGAGACACCTCCGACCCCATAAAGTATATATATTCTGGCTCAGGATCAACAGCCGAGTCGATATAGCCATGTCCGTCTGTCCGTCTGTCTGTCCGTGTGAAAATCTAGATCTCAGCTATTATAAGAGCTAGGACAACCAAATTTGGTGACAATATGTGTTATTATTGCACACTGATCAAGTTTATTTTGGATTTTGGCCACGCCCCCTTCCGCCCCCGCAAATCGAAAAAACATTGATAACAAGTGCAATTTTGATGCCATATTGTTCATTTTCGGTTTACATGATCTCTGAAAATTTGGTAACAATCGGATAATAAACACAGAAGTTATTCAGCCTAATGTTTTCCATAGCTGTAAGCAGCGCTGCAGGCAGCGCTGCTTGCAGCATTGTGCCGAATCGTGTGTGCGTGTACGGTGGTGAAATGGGTTAAGTTGTGGACTGCAAAACGAACAGTTCTATTATGCATTTACGGGTTCGAGTCCCGCCCGCATCAAAAATTAAATGTGTGCAAAAATGTTTTTTTTTTTTATACCCGCTACTCATAGAGTAGAAGGGTATTATAACTTTGTTCAAACCGAAAATGTATGTAACAGGCAGAAGGAGACACCTCCGACCCCATAAAGTATATATATTCTGGCTCAGGATCAACAGCCGAGTCGATATAGCCATGTCCGTCTGTCCGTCTGTACGTCTAGAACTCAGCTATCACAAAAAGTAGAGACACCTAATTTCCTGTATACCATAGGTAGATCGAGTTTATTTTCAATTTTCGATGTCGCGCCCACCGCCCACGCAAAACGATAATTACGATTATTAGGAAAAATATTGAAGTTATGGCTTTCTGCTTTGGTATAAATATAGATAATTACAATATAAATCTATTTTCAAAATTACAATCCGATCGAACAATAAACACAGCAGATATTCATCTAAACGTTTTCCATAGTTACACTCTTTGCGCCTTTGCAGCATATCGTGACGTCATCGTCAAATTTCCACATTTTTCCTAAATTTGCGTATTATTTAAAATTCATTAAGAATATTTAAAGCTTTTAAAAATGTTTTCAAAATATTAACTGTCATTTAAAAATTTAAAAATCTCTATAATTTATTAAAATTTTTTTTTATACTTCCCACTTTTCCAAAGTTCCATCATTTTTAAAATTGCTTATCAATGAAAAAGGGATTAACTCTTTGTTTCCCTTTTGATTTTTTTTGCCTTTCTTATCATTTCTAATATTCTAATATTCTATTCTAATATTCAGTTACCACTGTATTTAGTTAGTGGTTTCGGCACCTTTAGCAGTAAGAGATGTTGTGCCAGCGCTGACACTTTTGATTGAATTCCCAGCAGCATGCGTTGCAAGACTCCCCATACAGCGCCAGCTGCCTGCGACAACTACCTGTGCCTGCATCTGCGTGTACGTCGGCGTCGATTGTAATCAACACGCTGGGATCAATCAGCAAACTTTAAAACTGAACGCCACACAGCAGTCAGCTCGAATGAATCCATCAAACGTATCAATCATGATGACAGGTCACAGTGCGAGCACAGTATAACTGGAAAAGACCAGGCCAGACCAGAACATGTCTGTGAAACGTCTCAGTTGTTGTTTTTGTTGTAGTTGGCGTTGCCTCACTTGTGAAGTCTCCACGCGCGTTGCGCCCATTAAATTCGAATAATCTTAGTTGTTGTTGCTTTTTTTTTCATCAATCTCCTCACTCTGGACTCGAGTTGCAACTGTCGCATATAGCAGCTGGACACGGTGCTTGTGTGAGACGCTGCAGGCAGGCAGGCAGCATCAGCCCAACTGATTTGAAATTCTAAAGTGATTTTGATTACTTGAGGTATTGATATTTTGACTTGTACGTTGATTAGATAGTTGAAGGCTTGTTAGATGCATGTCAGCAGCAGCAGCGGCCTCAGACCGGTCTCACTGGCTGCATGTCTTGGTCTTGGTCTCTACGTCTCCATTTTCGTCTGCATCTGCGTGATGCGCCTGGCTTGATGTTGATTATAATTTAATTATAAGCAATCTGTAACAAGTAAATGGCTTGCATGGTGCTCTCACTCTATGGCACTCCTGGTCATGGCGCATAATTTAGCAGGCAGGTGTGAAAAAGCTTCATTAGCTTAGACGTCTCAGTCCGAGCCCGCTGCATGACTAATAATAGTCATGGGCCGGTCACATTCTGCTCTCTTGCTCCATTTGCCACCGGCACAAACCATACTTATTCTCAATCTGCTTGGCTTGGGCAGCCACGATGTCTGCTAACGAAAGTTGCAGACATTTGAGTGACTGAAGCAAGGCAAAATGCTGTAGAAATTTCCCCTTGCGATTTGCGGCTAATCCCATGGAAAATAATATGGACAGAGAGGTATTCTCTCTTAAGACTTGCTGGCTTTATATGTAGAATTTGTAGCAAGGAGGTACCAAGCGATACAATTCTATTAAAACGATTCAAGTAGGCTGAGTTGCTTCTGTCTTAATTTCTGACTACGTAAGCTCTCAATGTGTTCGGATTTTCAATCCGCTCTCAGCTCTCAATTGAGACTGGACTGGGTTTTTATACCCGCTACTCATAGAGTAGAAGGGTATTATAACTTTGTTCAAACCGAAAATGTATGTAACAGGCAGAAGGAGACACCCCCGACCCCATTAAGTATATATATTCTGACTGTCCGTCTGTCTGTCCGTGTGAAAATCTAGATCTCAGCTATTATAAGAGCTAGAACTACCAAATTTGGTGGCAATATGTGTTATTATTGCACGCTGATCAAGTTTATTTTGGATTTTGGCCACGCCCCCTTCCACCCCCGTAAATCGAAAAAAACATTGATTACAACCGCAATTTTACTGCCATATTGTTCATTTTCGGTTTACATGATAACTGTAGCTAGCCAGATGATCTCTGATTTGGTAACAATCGGATATTAAACACAGAAGTTATTCAACTTAACGTTTTCCATAGCTGTAAGCAGCGCTGCCGGCAGCGCAAATACTTTGTTTGTACAGGAAATAACTAGAAAGCCTTACAATGCAAATTTTTGCAGTTGTTGGATAACAGCGTCAGTAGCTTAGTGAAAAAGCGATGAACTCTCGAACCGACAGGCCAGTGGTTCGATTCCCAGTTCATGCCGCTTAAGCTTTTTCATTTTTTTTTTTTAAGAACTTATACTTTAATATGCATTAATTGGTTGTCGTGCATTTTATTTAAAAATTTTTTAATGGCTCACAATGAACTTAGTTAACAAGTGGAGAAGTGACAGTCTCTTAAATCAGCTATGTACGATTGTTAGAGCGCAGCTTTCTCTTATATTTTTATACCCGCTACTCATAGAGTAGAACGGTATTATAACTTTGTTCAAACCGAAAATGTATGTAACAGCCAGAAGGAGACACCCCCGACCCCATAAAGTATATATATTCTGGCTCAGGATCAACAGCCGAGTCGATATAGCTATGTCCGTATGTCCGTCTGTCTGTCCGTGTGAAAATCTAGATCTCAGCTATTATAAGAGCTAGAACTACCAAATTTGGTGACTATATGTTATTATTGCACGCTGATCAAGTTTATTTTGGATTTTGGCCACGCCCCTTCCACCCCCGTAAAT
The DNA here is from genome assembly GCA_018904095.1 of Zaprionus ghesquierei. NCBI lineage: Eukaryota > Metazoa > Arthropoda > Insecta > Diptera > Drosophilidae > Zaprionus > Zaprionus ghesquierei. The sequence goes on from JAEIGP010000570.1 coordinate 164,780, forward strand.
CGAAAAAACATTGATTACAACAGCAATACTGCCATATTGTTCATTTTCGGTTTACATGATAACTATAGCTAGCAAGACGATCTCTGAAAATTTGGTAACAATCGGATAATAAACACAGAAGTTATTCAGCTTAACGTTTTCCATAGCTGCTTGCAGCATTGTGCCGAATCGTGTGTGCGTGTACGGTGGTGAAATGGGTTAAGTTGTGGACTGCAAAACGAACAGTTCTATTATGCATTTACGGGTTCGAGTCCCGCCCGCATCAAAAATTAAATGTGTGCAAAAATGTTTTTTTTTTTATACCCGCTACTCATAGAGTAGAAGGGTATTATAACTTTGTTCAAACCGAAAATGTATGTAACAGGCAGAAGGAGACACCTCCGACCCCATAAAGTATATATATTCTGGCTCAGGATCAACAGCCGAGTCGATATAGCCATGTCCGTATGTCCGTCTGTCTGTCCGTGTGAAAATCTAGATCTCAGCTATTATAAGAGCTAGAACTACCAAATTTGGTGACAATATGTGTTGTTATTGCACGCTGATCAAGTTTATTTTGGATTTTGGCCACGCCCCCTTCCACCCCCGTAAATCGAAAAAACATTGATTACAAGTGCAATTTTGATGCCATATTGTTCATTTTCGGTTTACATGATAACTATAGCTAACAAGACGATCTCTGAAAATTTGGTAACAATCGGATAATAAACACAGAAGTTATTCAGCTTAACGTTTTCCATAGCTGCTTGCAGCATTGTGCCGAATCATGTGTGCGTGTACGGTGGTGAAATGGGTTAAGTTGTGGACTGCAAAACGAACAGTTCTATTATGCATTTACGGGTTCGAGTCCCACCCGCATCAAAAATTAAATGTGTGCAAAAATGTTTTTTTTTTTTATACCCGCTACTCATAGAGTAGAAGGGTATTATAACTTTGTTCAAACCGAAAATGTATGTAACAGGCAGAAGGAGACACCTCCGACCCCATAAAGTATATATATTCTGGCTCAGGATCAACAGCCGAGTCGATATAGCCATGTCCGTCTGTCCGTCTGTACGTCTAGAACTCAGCTATCACAAAAAGTAGAGACACCTAATTTCCTGTATACCATAGGTAGATCGAGTTTATTTTCAATTTTCGATGTCGCGCCCACCGCCCACGCAAAACGATAATTACGATTATTAGGAAAAATATTGAAGTTATGGCTTTCTGCTTTGGTATAAATATAGATAATTACAATATAAATCTATTTTCAAAATTACAATCCGATCGAACAATAAACACAGCAGATATTCATCTAAACGTTTTCCATAGTTACACTCTTTGCGCCTTTGCAGCATATCGTGACGTCATCGTCAAATTTCCACATTTTTCCTAAATTTGCGTATTATTTAAAATTCATTAAGAATATTTAAAGCTTTTAAAAATGTTTTCAAAATATTAACTGTCATTTAAAAATTTAAAAATCTCTATAATTTATTAAAATTTTTTTTTATACTTCCCACTTTTCCAAAGTTCCATCATTTTTAAAATTGCTTATCAATGAAAAAGGGATTAACTCTTTGTTTCCCTTTTGATTTTTTTTGCCTTTCTTATCATTTCTAATATTCTAATATTCTATTCTAATATTCAGTTACCACTGTATTTAGTTAGTGGTTTCGGCACCTTTAGCAGTAAGAGATGTTGTGCCAGCGCTGACACTTTTGATTGAATTCCCAGCAGCATGCGTTGCAAGACTCCCCATACAGCGCCAGCTGCCTGCGACAACTACCTGTGCCTGCATCTGCGTGTACGTCGGCGTCGATTGTAATCAACACGCTGGGATCAATCAGCAAACTTTAAAACTGAACGCCACACAGCAGTCAGCTCGAATGAATCCATCAAACGTATCAATCATGATGACAGGTCACAGTGCGAGCACAGTATAACTGGAAAAGACCAGGCCAGACCAGAACATGTCTGTGAAACGTCTCAGTTGTTGTTTTTGTTGTAGTTGGCGTTGCCTCACTTGTGAAGTCTCCACGCGCGTTGCGCCCATTAAATTCGAATAATCTTAGTTGTTGTTGCTTTTTTTTTCATCAATCTCCTCACTCTGGACTCGAGTTGCAACTGTCGCATATAGCAGCTGGACACGGTGCTTGTGTGAGACGCTGCAGGCAGGCAGGCAGCATCAGCCCAACTGATTTGAAATTCTAAAGTGATTTTGATTACTTGAGGTATTGATATTTTGACTTGTACGTTGATTAGATAGTTGAAGGCTTGTTAGATGCATGTCAGCAGCAGCAGCGGCCTCAGACCGGTCTCACTGGCTGCATGTCTTGGTCTTGGTCTCTACGTCTCCATTTTCGTCTGCATCTGCGTGATGCGCCTGGCTTGATGTTGATTATAATTTAATTATAAGCAATCTGTAACAAGTAAATGGCTTGCATGGTGCTCTCACTCTATGGCACTCCTGGTCATGGCGCATAATTTAGCAGGCAGGTGTGAAAAAGCTTCATTAGCTTAGACGTCTCAGTCCGAGCCCGCTGCATGACTAATAATAGTCATGGGCCGGTCACATTCTGCTCTCTTGCTCCATTTGCCACCGGCACAAACCATACTTATTCTCAATCTGCTTGGCTTGGGCAGCCACGATGTCTGCTAACGAAAGTTGCAGACATTTGAGTGACTGAAGCAAGGCAAAATGCTGTAGAAATTTCCCCTTGCGATTTGCGGCTAATCCCATGGAAAATAATATGGACAGAGAGGTATTCTCTCTTAAGACTTGCTGGCTTTATATGTAGAATTTGTAGCAAGGAGGTACCAAGCGATACAATTCTATTAAAACGATTCAAGTAGGCTGAGTTGCTTCTGTCTTAATTTCTGACTACGTAAGCTCTCAATGTGTTCGGATTTTCAATCCGCTCTCAGCTCTCAATTGAGACTGGACTGGGTTTTTATACCCGCTACTCATAGAGTAGAAGGGTATTATAACTTTGTTCAAACCGAAAATGTATGTAACAGGCAGAAGGAGACACCCCCGACCCCATTAAGTATATATATTCTGGCTCAGGATCAACAGCCGAGTCGATATAGCAATGTCCGACTGTCCGTCTGTCTGTCCGTGTGAAAATCTAGATCTCAGCTATTATAAGAGCTAGAACTACCAAATTTGGTGGCAATATGTGTTATTATTGCACGCTGATCAAGTTTATTTTGGATTTTGGCCACGCCCCCTTCCACCCCCGTAAATCGAAAAAAACATTGATTACAACCGCAATTTTACTGCCATATTGTTCATTTTCGGTTTACATGATAACTGTAGCTAGCCAGATGATCTCTGATTTGGTAACAATCGGATATTAAACACAGAAGTTATTCAACTTAACGTTTTCCATAGCTGTAAGCAGCGCTGCCGGCAGCGCAAATACTTTGTTTGTACAGGAAATAACTAGAAAGCCTTACAATGCAAATTTTTGCAGTTGTTGGATAACAGCGTCAGTAGCTTAGTGAAAAAGCGATGAACTCTCGAACCGACAGGCCAGTGGTTCGATTCCCAGTTCATGCCGCTTAAGCTTTTTCATTTTTTTTTTTTAAGAACTTATACTTTAATTTTTGAATATGCATTAATTGGTTGTCGTGCATTTTATTTAAAAATTTTTTAATGGCTCACAATGAACTTAGTTAACAAGTGGAGAAGTGACAGTCTCTTAAATCAGCTATGTGCGATTGTTAGAGCGCAGCTTTCTCTTATATTTTTATACCCGCTACTCATAGAGTAGAACGGTATTATAACTTTGTTCAAACCGAAAATGTATGTAACAGCCAGAAGGAGACACCCCCGACCCCATAAAGTATATATATTCTGGCTCAGGATCAATAGCCGAGTCGATATAGCTATGTCCGTATGTCCGTCTGTCTGTCCGTGTGAAAATCTAGATCTCAGCTATTATAAGAGCTAGAACTACCAAATTTGGTGACTATATGTTATTATTGCACGCTGATCAAGTTTATTTTGGATTTTGGCCACGCCCCCTTCCACCCCCGTAAATCGAAAAAACATTGATTACAACAGCAATACTGCCATATTGTTCATTTTCGGTTTACATGATAACTATAGCTAGCAAGACGATCTCTGAAAATTTGGTAACAATCGGATAATAAACACAGAAGTTATTCAGCTTAACGTTTTCCATAGCTGCTTGCAGCATTGTGCCGAATCGTGTGTGCGTGTACGGTGGTGAAATGGGTTAAGTTGTGGACTGCAAAACGAACAGTTCTATTATGCATTTACGGGTTCGAGTCCCGCCCGCATCAAAAATTAAATGTGTGCAAAAATGTTTTTTTTTTTTTTATACCCGCTACTCATAGAGTAGAAGGGTATTATAACTTTGTTCAAACCGAAAATGTATGTAACAGGCAGAAGGAGACACCTCCGACCCCATAAAGTATATATATTCTGGCTCAGGATCAACAGCCGAGTCGATATAGCCATGTCCGTATGTCCGTCTGTCTGTCCGTGTGAAAATCTAGATCTCAGCTATTATAAGAGCTAGAACTACCAAATTTGGTGACAATATGTGTTATTATTGCACGCTGATCAAGTTTATTTTGGATTTTGGCCACGCCCCCTTCCACCCCCGTAAATCGAAAAAACATTGATTACAAGTGCAATTTTGATGCCATATTGTTCATTTTCGGTTTACATGATAACTATAGCTAACAAGACGATCTCTGAAAATTTGGTAACAATCGGATAATAAACACAGAAGTTATTCAGCTTAACGTTTTCCATAGCTGCTTGCAGCATTGTGCCGAATCATGTGTGCGTGTACGGTGGTGAAATGGGTTAAGTTGTGGACTGCAAAACGAACAGTTCTATTATGCATTTACGGGTTCGAGTCCCACCCGCATCAAAAATTAAATGTGTGCAAAAATGTTTTTTTTTTTTATACCCGCTACTCATAGAGTAGAAGGGTATTATAACTTTGTTCAAACCGAAAATGTATGTAACAGGCAGAAGGAGACACCTCCGACCCCATAAAGTATATATATTCTGGCTCAGGATCAACAGCCGAGTCGATATAGCCATGTCCGTCTGTCCGTCTGTACGTCTAGAACTCAGCTATCACAAAAAGTAGAGACACCTAATTTCCTGTATACCATAGGTAGATCGAATTTATTTTCAATTTTCGATGTCGCGCCCACCGCCCACGCAAAACGATAATTACGATTATTAGGAAAAATATTGAAGTTATGGCTTTCTGCTTTGGCATAAATATAGATAATTACAATATAAATCTATTTTCAAAATTACAATCCGATCGAACAATAAACACAGAAGATATTCATCTAAACGTTTTCCATAGTTACACTCTTTGCGCCTTTGCAGCATATCGTGACGTCATCGTGAAATTTCCACATTTTTCCTAAATTTGCGTATTATTTAAAATTCATTAAGAATATTTAAAGCTTTTAAAAATGTTTTCAAAATATTAACTGTCATTTAAAAATTTAAAAATTTCTATAATTTATTAAAATTTTTTTTTTATACTTCCCACTTTTCCAAAGTTCCATAATTTTTAAAATTGCTTATCAATGAAAAAGGGATTAACTCTTTGTTTCCCTTTTGATTTTTTTTGCCTTTCTTATCATTTCTAATATTCTAATATTCTATTCTCATATTCAGTTACCACTGTATTTAGTTAGTGGTTTCGGCACCTTTAGCAGTAAGAGATGTTGTGCCAGCGTTGACACTTTTGATTGAATTCCCAGCAGCATGCGTTGCAAGACTCCCCATACAGCGCCAACTGCCTGCGCCAACTGACTGTGCCTGCATCTGCGTGTACGTCGGCGTCTATTGTAATCAACACGCTGGGATCAATCAGCAAACTTTAAAACTGAACGCCACACAGCAGTCAGCTCGAATGAATCCATCAAACGTATCAATCATGATGACAGGTCACAGTGCGAGCACAGTATAACTGGAAAAGACCAGGCCAGACCAGACACAGGCAGGACCAGGCAACAGGCAGCAGGTCCAGTTTTAGCTTTTCCTAACATGTCTGTGAAACGTCTCAGTTGTTGTTTTTGTTGTAGTTGGCGTTGCCTCACTTGTGAAGTCTCCACGCGCGTTGCGCCCATTAAATTCGAATAATCTTAGTTGTTGTTGCTTTTTTTTCATCAATCTCCTCACTCTGGACTCGAGTTGCAACTGTCGCATATAGCAGCTGGACACGGTGCTTGTGTGAGACGCTGCAGGCAGGCAGGCAGCATCAGCCCAACTGATTTGAAATTCTAAAGTGGTTTTGATTACTTGAGGTATTGATATTTTGACTTGTACGTTGATTAGATAGTTGAAGGCTTGTTAGATGCATGTCAGCAGCAGCAGCGGCCTCAGACCGGTCTCACTGGCTGCATGTCTTGGTCTTGGTCTCTACGTCTCCATTTTCGTCTGCATCTGCGTGATGCGCCTGGCTTGATGTTGATTATAATTTAATTATAAGCAATCTGTAACAAGTAAATGGCTTGCCTGGTGCTCTCACTCCATGGCACTCCTGGTCATGGCGCATAATTTAGCAGGCAGGTGTGAAAAAGCTTCATTAGCTTAGACGTCTCAGTCCGAGCCCGCTGCATGACTAATAATAGTCATGGGCCGGTCACATTCTGCTCTCTTGCCACATTTGCCACCGGCACAAGCCATACTTATTCTCAATCTGCTTGGCTTGGACAGCCACGATGTCTGCTAACGAAAGTTGCAGACATTTGAGTGACTGAAGCAAGGCAAAATGCTGTAGAAATTTCCCCTTGCGATTTGCGGCTAATCCCATGGAAAATAATATAGACAGAGAGGTATTCTCTCTTAAGACTTGCTGGCTTTATATGTAGAATTTGTAGCAAGGAGGTACCAAGCGATACAATTCTATTAAAACGATTCAAGTAGGCTGAGTTGCTTCTGTCTTAATTTCTGACTACGTAAGCTCTCAATGTGTTCGGATTTTCAATCCGCTCTCAGCTCTCAATTGAGACTGGACTGGGTTTTTATACCCGCTACTCATAGAGTAGAAGGGTATTATAACTTTGTTCAAACCGAAAATGTATGTAACAGGCAGAAGGAGACACCCCCGACCCCATAAAGTATATATATTCTGGCTCAGGATCAACAGCCGAGTCGATATAGCCATGTCCGTCTGTCCGTCTGTCTGTCCGTGTGAAAATCTAGATCTCAGCTATTATAAGAGCTAGAACTACCAAATTTGGTGGCAATATGTGTTATTATTGCACGCTGATCAAGTTTATTTTGGATTTTGGCCACGCCCCCTTCCACCCCCGTAAATCGAAAAAACATTGATTACAACCGCAATTTTACTGCCATATTGTTCATTTTCGGTTTACATGATAACTGTAGCTAGCCAGATGATCTCTGATTTGGTAACAATCGGATATTAAACACAGAAGTTAACGTTTTCCATAGCTGTAAGCAGCGCTGCCGGCAGCGCAAATACTTTGTTTGTACAGGAAATAACTAGAAAGCCTTACAATGCAAATTTTTGCAGTTGTTGGATAACAGCGTCAGTAGCTTAGTGAAAAAGCGATGAACTCTCGAACCGACAGGCCAGTGGTTCGATTCCCAGTTCATGCCGCTTAAGCTTTTTCATTTTTTTTTTAAGAACTTATACTTTAATTTTTGAATATGCATTAATTGGTTGTCGTGCATTTTATTTAAAAATTTTTTAATGGCTCACAATGAACTTAGTTAACAAGTGGAGAAGTGACAGTCTCTTAAATCAGCTATGTGCGATTGTTAGAGCGCAGCTTTCTCTTATATTTTTATACCCGCTACTCATAGAGTAGAACGGTATTATAACTTTGTTCAAACCGAAAATGTATGTAACAGGCAGAAGGAGACACCCCCGACCCCATAAAGTATATATATTCTGGCTCAGGATCAACAGCCGAGTCGATATAGCCATGTCCGTATGTCCGTCTGTCTGTCCGTGTGAAAATCTAGATCTCAGCTATTATAAGAGCTAGAACTACCAAATTTGGTGACAATATGTGTTATTATTGCACGCTGATCAAGTTTATTTTGGATTTTGGCCACGCCCCCTTCCACCCCCGTAAATCGAAAAAAATTGATTACAAGTGCAATTTTGATGCCATATTATTCGTTTTCGGTTTGCATGATAACTATAGCTAGCCAGATGATCTCTTAAAGTTTGGTAACAATCGGATAATCGTGTGTGCGTGTACGGTGGTGAAATGGGTTAAGTTGTGGACTGCAACGAACAGTACTATTATGCATTTACGGGTTCGAGTCCGGCCCGCATCAAAAATTAAATGTGTGCAAAAATGTTTTTTTTTTATACCCGCTACTCATAGAGTAGAAGGGTATTATAACTTTGTTCAAACCGAAAATGTATGCAACAGGCAGAAGGAGACACCTCCGACCCCATAAAGTATATATATTCTGGCTCAGGATCAACAGCCGAGTCGATATAGCCATGTCCGTCTGTCCGTCTGTCCTTCTGTCCGTCTGACCGTCTATCCATCTGTACGTCTAGATCTCAGCTATTACAAAAAATAGAGACACCTAATTTCCTGTATACCATAGGTAGATCGAGTTTATTTTCAATTTTCGATGTCGCGCACACCGCCCACGCAAAACGATAATTACGATTATTAGGAAAAGTATTGAAGTTATGGCTTTCTGCTTTGGTATAAACATAGATAATTAGAATATAAATCTATTTTCAAAATTACAATCCGATCGAACAATAAACACAGAAGATATTCATCTAAACGTTTTCCATAGTTACACTCTTTGCGCCTTTGCAGCATATCGTGACGTCATCGTCAAATTTCCACATTTTTCCTAAATTTGCGTATTATTTAAAATTCATTAAGAATATTTAAAGCTTTTAAAAATGTTTTAAAAATATTAACTGTCAATTTTCTTAATTTCAAAATATTTAAAAATTTCTATAATTTATTAAAATTTTTTTTTTATACTTCCCACTTTTCCAAAGTTCCATAATTTATAAAATTGCTTATCAGTGAAAAAGGGATTAACTCTTTGTTTCCCTTTTGATTTTTTTTTGCCTTTCTTATCATTTCTAATATTCTAATATTCAGTTACCACTGTATTTAGTTAGTGGTTTCGGCACCTTTAGCAGTAAGAGATGTTGTGCCAGCGCTGACACTTTTGATTGAATTCCCAGCAGCATGCGTTGCAAGACTCCCCATACAGCGCCAACTGCCTGCGACAACTACCTGTGCCTGCATCTGCGTGTACGTCGGCGTCGATTGTAATCAACACGCTGGGATCAATCAGCAAACTTTTAAACTGAACGCCACACAGCAGTCAGCTCGAATGAATCCATCAAACGTATCAATCATGATGACAGGTCACAGTGCGAGCACAGTATAACTGGAAAAGACCAGGCCAGACCAGACACAGGCAGGACCAGGCAACAGGCAGCAGGTCCAGTTTTAGCTTTTCCTAACATGTCTGTGAAACGTCTCAGTTGTTGTTTTTGTTGTAGTTGGCGTTGCCTCACTTGTGAAGTCTCCACGCGCGTTGCGCCCATTAAATTCGAATAATCTTAGTTGTTGTTGCTTTTTTTTCATCAATCTCCTCACTCTGGACTCGAGTTGCAACTGTCGCATATAGCAGCTGGACACGGTGCTTGTGTGAGACGCTGCAGGCAGGCAGGCAGCATCAGCCCAACTGATTTGAAATTCTAAAGTGGTTTTGATTACTTGAGGTATTGATATTTTGACTTGTACGTTGATTAGATAGTTGAAGGCTTGTTAGATGCATGTCAGCAGCAGCAGCGGCCTCAGACCGGTCTCACTGGCTGCATGTCTTGGTCTTGGTCTCTACGTCTCCATTTTCGTCTGCATCTGCGTGATGCGCCTGGCTTGATGTTGATTATAATTTAATTATAAGCAATCTGTAACAAGTAAATGGCTTGCATGGTGCTCTCACTCCATGGCACTCCTGGTCATGGCACATAATTTAGCAGGCAGGTGTGAAAAAGCTTCATTAGCTTAGACGTCTCAGTCCGAGCCCGCTGCATGACTAATAATAGTCATGGGCCGGTCACATTCTGCTCTCTTGCCACATTTGCCACCGGCACAAACCATACTTATTCTCAATCTGCTTGGCTTGGGCAGCCACGATGTCTGCTAACGAAAGTTGCAGACATTTGAGTGACTGAAGCAAGGCAAAATGCTGTAGAAATTTCCCCTTGCGATTTGCGGCTAATCCCATGGAAAATAATATAGACAGAGAGGTATTCTCTCTTAAGACTTGCTGGCTTTATATATAGAATTTGTAGCAAGGAGGTACCAAGCGATACAATTCTATTAAAACGATTCAAGTAGGCTGAGTTGCTTCTGTCTTAATTTCTGACTACGTAAGCTCTCAATGTGTTCGGATTTTCAATCCGCTCTCAGCTCTCAATTGAGACTGGACTGGGTTTTTATACCCGCTACTCATAGAGTAGAAGGGTATTATAACTTTGTTCAAACCGAAAATGTATGTAACAGGCAGAAGGAGACACCCCCGACCCCATAAAGTATATATATTCTGGCTCAGGATCAACAGCCGAGTCGATATAGCCATGTCCGTCTGTCCGTCTGTCTGTCCGTGTGAAAATCTAGATCTCAGCTATTATAAGAGCTAGAACTACCAAATTTGGTGGCAATATGTGTTATTATTGCACGCTGATCAAGTTTATTTTGGATTTTGGCCACGCCCCCTTCCACCTCCGTAAATCGAAAAAACATTGATTACAACCGCAATTTTACTGCCATATTGTTCATTTTCGGTTTACAATATAACTGTAGCTAGCCAGATGATCTCTGATTTGGTAACAATCGGATATTAAACACAGAAGTTAACGTTTTCCATAGCTGTAAGCAGCGCTGCCGGCAGCGCAAATACTTTGTTTGTACAGGAAATAACTAGAAAGCCTTACAATGCAAATTTTTGCAGTTGTTGGATAACAGCGTCAGTAGCTTAGTGAAAAAGCGATGAACTCTCGAACCGACAGGCCAGTGGTTCGATTCCCAGTTCATGCCGCTTAAGCTTTTTCATTTTTTTTTAAGAACTTATACTTTAATTTTTGAATATGCATTAATTGGTTGTCGTGCATTTTATTTAAAAATTTTTTAATGGCTCACAATGAACTTAGTTAACAAGTGGAGAAGTGACAGTCTCTTAAATCAGCTATGTGCGATTGTTAGAGCGCAGCTTTCTCTTATATTTTTATACCCGCTACTCATAGAGTAGAACGGTATTATAACTTTGTTCAAACCGAAAATGTATGTAACAGGCAGAAGGAGACACCCCCGACCCCATAAAGTATATATATTCTGGCTCAGGATCAACAGCCGAGTCGATATAGCCATGTCCGTATGTCCGTCTGTCTGTCCGTGTGAAAATCTAGATCTCAGCTATTATAAGAGCTAGAACTACCAAATTTGGTGACAATATGTGTTATTATTGCACGCTGATCAAGTTTATTTTGGATTTTGGCCACGCCCCCTTCCACCCCCGTAAATCGAAAAAACATTGATTACAACCGCAATACTGCCATATTGTTCATTTTCGGTTTACATGATAACTATAGCTAGCAAGACGATCTCTGAAAATTTGGTAACAATCGGATAATAAACACAGAAGTTATTCAGCTTAACGTTTTCCATAGCTGTAAGCAGCGCTGCCGGCAGCGCTGCTTGCAGCATTGTGCCGAATCGTGTGTGCGTGTACGGTGGTGAAATGGGTTAAGTTGTGGACTGCAAAACGAACAGTTCTATTATGCATTTACGGGTTCGAGTCCCGCCCGCATCAAAAATTAAATGTGTGCAAAAATGTTTTTTTTTTTTATACCCGCTACTCATAGAGTAGAAGGGTATTATAACTTTGTTCAAACCGAAAATGTATGTAACAGGCAGAAGGAGACACCTCCGACCCCATAAAGTATATATATTCTGGCTCAGGATCAACAGCCGAGTCGATATAGCCATGTCCGTCTGTCCGTCTGTACGTCTAGATCTCAGCTATCACAAAAAGTAGAGACACCTAATTTCCTGTATACCATAGGTAGATCGAGTTTATTTTCAATTTTCGATGTCGCGCCCACCGCCCACGCAAAACGATAATTACGATTATTAGGAAAAATATTGAAGTTATGGCTTTCTGCGTTGGCATAAATATAGATAATTACAATATAAATCTATTTTCAAAATTACAATCCGATCGAACAATAAACACAGAAGATATTCATCTAAACGTTTTCCATAGTTACACTCTTTGCGCCTTTGCAGCATATCGTGACGTCATCGTCAAATTTCCACATTTTTCCTAAATTTGCGTATTATTTAAAATTCATTAAGAATATTTAAAGCTTTTAAAAATGTTTTCAAAATATTAACTGTCATTTAAAAATTTAAAAATTTCTATAATTTATTAAAATTTTTTTTTTATACTTCCCACTTTTCCGAAGTTCCATAATTTTTAAAATTGCTTATCAATGAAAAAGGGATTAACTCTTTGTTTCCCTTTTGATTTTTTTTGCCTTTCTTATCATTTCTAATATTCTAATATTCTATTCTAATATTCAGTTACCACTGTATTTAGTTAGTGGTTTCGGCACCTTTATAAGAGATGTTGTGCCAGCGCTGACACTTTTGATTGAATTCCCAGCAGCATGCGTTGCAAGACTCCCCATACAGCGCCAACTGCCTGCGCCAACTGACTGTGCCTGCATCTGCGTGTACGTCGGCGTCTATTGTAATCAACACGCTGGGATCAATCAGCAAACTTTAAAACTGAACGCCACACAGCAGTCAGCTCGAATGAATCCATCAAACGTATCAATCATGATGACAGGTTACAGTGCGAGCACAGTATAACTGGAAAAGACCAGGCCAGACCAGACACAGGCAGGACCAGGGAACAGGCAGCAGGTCCAGTTTTAGCTTTTCCTAACATGTCTGTGAAACGTCTCAGTTGTTGTTTTTGTTGTAGTTGGCGTTGCCTCACTTGTGAAGTCTCCACGCGCGTTGCGCCCATTAAATTCGAATAATCTTAGTTGTTGTTGCTTTTTTTTTCATCAATCTCCTCACTCTGGACTCGAGTTGCAACTGTCGCATATAGCAGCTGGACACGGTGCTTGTGTGAGATGCTGCAGGCAGGCAGGCAGCATCAGCCCAACTGATTTGAAATTCTAAAGTGATTTTGATTACTTGAGGTATTGATATTTTGACTTGTACGTTGATTAGATAGTTGAAGGCTTGTTAGATGCATGTCAGCAGCAGAAGCGGCCTCAGACCGGTCTCACTGGCTGCATGTCTTGGTCTTGGTCTCTACGTCTCCATTTTCGTCTGCATCTGCGTGATGCGCCTGGCTTGATGTTGATTATAATTTAATTATAAGCAATCTGTAACAAGTAAATGGCTTGCCTGGTGCTCTCACTCCATGGCACTCCTGGTCATGGCGCATAATTTAGCAGGCAGGTGTGAAAAAGCTTCATTAGCTTAAACGTCTCAGTCCGAGCCCGCTGCATGACTAATAATAGTCATGGGCCGGTCACATTCTGCTCTCTTGCCACATTTGCCACCGGCACAAACCATACTTATTCTCAATCTGCTTGGCTTGGACAGCCACGATGTCTGCTAACGAAAGTTGTATGTAACAGGCAGAAGGAGACACCCCCGACCCCATAAAGTATATATATTCTGGCTCAGGATCAACAGCCGAGTCGATATAGCCATGTCCGTCTGTCCGTCTGTCTGTCCGTGTGAAAATCTAGATCTCAGCTATTATAAGAGCTAGAACTACCAAATTTGGTGGCAATATGTGTTATTATTGCACGCTGATCAAGTTTATTTTGGATTTTGGCCACGCCCCCTTCCACCCCCGTAAATCGAAAAAACATTGATTACAACCGCAATTTTACTGCCATATTGTTCATTTTCGGTTTACATGATAACTGTAGCTAGCCAGATGATCTCTGATTTGGTAACAATCGGATATTAAACACAGAAGTTATTCAACTTAACGTTTTCCATAGCTGTAAGCAGCGCTGCCGGCAGCGCAAATACTTTGTTTGTACAGGAAATAACTAGAAAGCCTTACAATGCAAATTTTTGCAGTTGTTGGATAACAGCGTCAGTAGCTTAGTGAAAAAGCGATGAACTCTCGAACCGACTCTGATTCCCAGTTCATGCCGCTTAAGCTTTTTCATTTTTTTTTTAAGAACTTATACTTTAATTTTTGAATATGCATTAATTGGTTGTCGTGCATTTTATTTAAAATTTTTGAATGGCTCACAATGAACTTAGTTAACAAGTGGAGAAGTGACAGTCTCTTAAATCAGCTGTGTGCGATTGTTAGAGCGCAGCTTTTTCTCATATTTTTATACCCGCTACTCATAGAGTAGAACGGTATTATAACTTTGTTCAAACCGAAAATGTATGTAACAGGCAGAAGGAGACACCCCCGACCCCATAAAGTATATATATTCTGGCTCAGGATCAACAGCCGAGTCGATATAGCCATGTCCGTCTGTCCGTCTGTTTGTCCGTGTGAAAATCTAGATCTTAGCTATTATAAGAGCTAGGACTACCAAATTTGGTGACAATATGTGTTATTATTGCACGCTGATCAAGTTTATTTTGGATTTTGGCCACGTCCCCTTCCGCCCTCGTAAATCGAAAAAAATTGATTACAAGTGCAATTTTGATGCCATATTATTCATTTTCGGTTTATATGATAACTATATCTAGGCAGATGATCTCTTAAAGTTTGGTAACAATCGGATAATAAACACAGAAGTTATTCAGCTTATTGTTTTCCATAGCTGTAAGCAGCGGTGCCGGCAGCGCTGCTTGCAGCCTTGTGCCGAATCGTGTGTGCGTGTACGGTGGTGAAATGGGTTAAGTTGTGGACTGCAAAACGAACAGTACTATTATGCATTTACGGGTTCGAGTCCCGCCCGCATCAAAAATTAAATGTGTGCAAAAAATTATATTTTTTATTTTAGATTTTGACTTTGGATAAATATTGTAAGTCCATGGCCTGTTATGGTCAAAATATGATTGTAGCCGTTCTTTATTGTTCCGCAAATAATTTTGATGTACGAGCAGCTTGGTAGCGGGTATATTACAGTCGAGCATACTCGACTGTAGCTTTCTTACTTGTTTTGATTTATAATTAATAAGTTTTAATACAGATAATTTAATTTTTAGTAATATGGAGCGAAACGATATCTTGGCATTGACAGTTGCGGAGTTGCGTGATAAGTTGATAGCCTTAAAAATTAATTCATCTGGATTAAAGACAGACTTGCAAAATAAGTTACTGGCTTATTATGGCTTGCAATTGACTGAAGACTTAGTGGATATAGAACAGCATGAGCATCAGGCTCAGGATGATGAATCGTTTGCTAGTGTAGAAGGAAACAACCCAGCATATACTAATCGAACTAGAGGAGAGTGTGTAAGTGAGTCTAGGATTAACACTGAAGGCATATGCGAAACATCCCAAAATAGTCAAAATAGATAGTGGTTTATACTAAAGGACGTGGAAGGTAGTGTGTCACAGTTTTCAGGTTCAAATAACCTTGATGTTATGCAGTGGATAGAGGAGCTTGAGGAATGTGCACTTACTGTCGAATCGAGTCAGTTGGAGTTGTTTATCTATGCAAAGCAGTTGCTTAGTGGGGCAGCGAAGTCATTCATACGCAGTCAGCGTGATATTCGCGATTGGAATATTTTAAAAAGGTCGCTAGTTGAAGAATTCGGGGTCAAAGTTTCATCTGCTGAAATTCATCGTAGATTGGGCAGACGCAGTCAGAAAAAAAAAAAATGAAACATTAAAAGAGTATTTGTATGCACTGATGGAGATAGCAAAGCCAATAGACTTGGAGGATGAGAGTTTAATTTAGTATTTTGTAAATGGATTACCAGATTCTAGGACGAATAAGGCATTACTTTTTCAGGCAAAGACTATGAGACAATTAAATGTTCAAATTGTAGCGTATGAGAAGATGCGAGGTTCGTCTAAGCAGTTTAATAAGTATGGATCGTCAGGAGTAAAAGCTGAGACAAATGAAGAGAGCTCAGGAACTTATGTAAGAAAACGTTTCAAGTGTGGTGAACAGACCTATATAAAGAAAGATTGTCTAATGATTAGCAAGGAGCTTAAGTGCTTTAAATGCAATCAGCCTGGGCATAGAGCTGCTCAGTGTAAAGTTGTTGTTCCTGAAAAGGGAGAGAAGGCGGCTAATCTTGTTCAAGAAG
Source organism: Zaprionus ghesquierei (assembly GCA_018904095.1). NCBI lineage: Eukaryota > Metazoa > Arthropoda > Insecta > Diptera > Drosophilidae > Zaprionus > Zaprionus ghesquierei. Next base: position 181,073 of record JAEIGP010000570.1, read on the forward strand.
AGGTTCGTGCAAAGTCTAGAAGCATGTTTACTAAGTCGGGACTTGAATTAAAGAGTGTGACATGTTATCAGTTCGGTTTTCAAGGTCTTGTAGATACAGGTGCAGCTTTGTGTTTGGTTCGTAGAAAAGTGTTTCTTAAGCTTCGTAATGTAAAGTTGAGAGGTGCAGAGAAGTGTTTGACAGGTATAGGCGAAAGTCAAATTGTGACTTTGGGCAGCTTTGTAGCTTGTGTACCCATTGATAGAATAAAAATACAAGTAGAATTCCATGTAGTTGCCGATGAGTATATAGCTTTTGACTCAATTTTGGGCAGAACTATTATTGACAGCGTGGATATGAATGTTACTAAGTTTGGTACCAAATTGGTTAGCAAAAAAGTCGACAAAGACAAAGGTATGCATAATATAGGAAAAGTAGATGAACCGTGCATAGATTTATTAAAAGAGTTTACAGACTTGTGTATTAATTTCAACGACGAAATATGGCTGATGAAATTGTTTTAACCCATTTATCTCAAGAGCAGGCTAGTAAAGTCAAAGCTATGGTTAACAATTATCAACCTAGACGCAATATAGAGAGCACTTTTCGAATGAAACTTCTGTTAACGGACGAGTTACCGGTATATCAACATCCAAGGCGTTTAGCTTATTGTGAGCAGAAGGTGGTTGATGCTCAAGTTAATGAGTGGCTTGAGGAAAACATCATAAAGCCGAGTACCTCAGAATATGCTTCACCAGTTGTCCTAGTGGCAAAAAAGAATGGAAAGAAACGTCTCTGTTGTGATTATAGAAAGCTGAATGATAAAATAGTGAGGGACAATTTTCCTATGGTACAAATGGATAGTGGATAGTTTCTGGAATATGTGATTGAGAATGGTACTATAAGACCCAGTGATGAGAAAACGCAAGCAGTAGCTAATTTTCCTCTACCAGGCGATAAGAAAGCAGTACAGCGATTTCTGGGCTTGACATCGTATTTTAGGAAGTTTGTTGGCGGATATGCAAAACCATTGACAGATATGCTTCGGAAAGATTGTCAGTTTCAGTTTAAAGAATTGCAGCAAATTGCATTTGAGCAGTTAAAAACAGCGTTGGTTAGTAAGCCTGTTTTTCAGTTGTATAATCATGGTGCGACTACAGAAATTCACTCAGAAGCATCTAAGTTTGGGGTTTGGAGCGGTAATGCTTCAGAGGAACCAGTATGATAATTTGTTATGTACATGAGGCGTAAAACAAAACCTTGTGAGGACAAATACCAGGATTTTGACTATGAGATCGAACATAGATCTGGTGTGAAAATGAGGCACGTTGATGCGCTGAGCAGTGTATTTTGCTATGTGTTGACTGAGAGTGTGGTTCACAGGTTAAAAGAAGCACAATTGGCAAACGATTGGATTAAAGTGGTTAAGAGTCTAGTTGAAAGTAAGGGATATGAGGTTTTATATATTTTCAACCAAGTGTTGTTTAAGGACCCCAACAGGGAATTACTTGTGGTTCCATCAGGTATGGAAGTAGAAATAATTTAAATCGCACATAAGCAAGGTCACTTCTCGGCAAAGAGAACTCAGGATTTATTAGAAAAGTCTTATTATATTCCTAAGATTAAGGAGAAAGTAGCTAGAGTTGTTGGTAGTTGCGTTAAGTATATTTTGGTAAATGCAAAGGCCGGTCGTGTGGAAGGATTTCTTAATCCGATTGATAAGGGAGATACACCATTGGTTACCTATCATATCGATCATGTGGGTCCAATGGAGATCACTCAGAAGCGATACAATCCCATTCTGGTTATCGTAGATGCATTTTCTAAGTACGTTTGGTTATATCCAACTCGAAGTACAGGAGTTGAAGAGGTCATCAATTGTTTGGAAAAGCAGGCAGTAAATATCGGAAATCCATGTAGAATTGTGTCAGACAGGGGAACAGGACAGGTAGAGAGGATGCATAGGATTGTTGTGCCCATGTTGTCCAAATGGAGTATGGAGAGCCCTGGTTCATGGTATAAGTACGTAGGTCGTGTACAACAGCTGATTAACAATACTGAACCACGTAGTAGGAAAATCACTCCATTCAAGCTATTGACAGGTATTGATATGCGTTACTCTGAGGATCCTGAGATGAAACAGTTAGTCCAGGAGTCATTATTTTAAGAATTAGATAAAGAGCGTCAGGAACTACGAACACTGACTAGGAATAATATCACAGAGTTACAAAATGAAAATCAAAAAGCATTTAATCAAAAACGTAAAGCAGAAAAAATCTATAAAGTGAACGACCTGGTAGCAATAAGGCGTACACAATACAGGGTAGGATATATATATATACATATATCTTGGACCGTAAAAGGTAGTGAAAGTCCACAAACACGGCAGGTATAATGTTGAGCAGATAGGCGAGGGGGGTGGCCTATTCAAAATTTCAACTGTGGCAGAATATATGAAGATATTCGGGACGATAATAGCGTCAGGAGGGCCGAATGTAGGAATTGGTCAGCAATTCGTGACACTCGGAGTGGTCAGCACTATTAAGAGCCAGAAACTAATTCACAATGAAACATATCGGTTAACCAACTATTGAGTCGTTAAGAATTATCGATAAAGTCGACACTTTACGCCAGAATCTCACACACCATTCATTTTAAAATTGTTAATTATAGGACAAGTAAATATACTACAATAAAAACTATTTGTTTGTACACAAAACCGGAACCTACAAATTTACTTTATGGGGTCGCAGATGCCTCCTTCTGCTTGTTACGCACATTTCGACAAACACAATATTTACTATTTACTTGTTTTTAGACCATGGATTTTAAAAAAATACATGGTCTAAAAACAAGTAAATACGGCTACAGTCAAGTGTTGACTGTATAATACTATGGATTTGTTAAGATTATGAAAATATTCAGATTGAGAAAACGGTTATTAAACGTGTTTTTCAAAGAAATATAATAAACAACTTACGCAGGCAAGCAGTATTTTTTTCAAGCAGTGTTTTTTTTCAACTGCTTGGCGTCTAACTAAAAATTATATTTGTTGTTTATTATATTTCTTTAAAAAATGCGTTTAATAACAGTTTTCTCAATCTGAATTTTTTCATAAACTTAAAAAATCCATGGTCTTATACAGTCAACACTTGATTGTAGCCATTCTTACTTGTTTTTTTTTATAGCTTCTGTGTTTATTGTCCGATCGGATTGTAATTTAAGGATTGGATGCATATTATCAGCATCTTTACGTGTTCCAAAGAAAACTGTAACCTTAATAATTTCCTCAATATTCAAAAATAATCGATTATCGTGGGCGGTGGGCGTGGCATTAAACAGTTTGCAATAATCTTGATCTGCGCATGATTTACAGGAACAATCATGACAAATTTGGTTCTGTAACTCTAATATTTTCCTTAATATTCGTAAATTGTCGATTTGCTTGGGCGTTGGGCGTGCCACTCAAATTTGAAAAAAATTTCATCTGCGCATGATTTATAGGAACCATCATGCCAAATTTGGTGTCTGTACTTTCCATAATATTCGTAAATTATCGAGTTGCGTGTGCGGTGGGCGTGGCACTTCAAAGTTGAGATAACCTTGATCTGCGTATGGTATACCATAATGTCAATTTTGGTATCTCTAGTTTTTGTAATAGCTGAGATCTGTGTGTTCACACACACGCCTGACGGACAGTCGGACAGACAGACGGAGAAGGCTTAATCGACTTGGCTAGTGATCCTGAGCAAAAATTTATATACTTTATGGGGTCTGCCACGCACACGTATACCCCGTACACAACGACGTCACAACTGGCCACTCGTGAGGATAGGATACACTGCATAATTGGCGCCCAACGCAACAAAACCTACCTACCTACCTAAGTAGAAAACCATGTAAGTTCATTCAAGAAGTTTTCAAAACGTAAAAACATATAAAAGAGAAAAGAAAAGTTGCCATAAGTTGGCTTGATTGAAAAAATATAATTGTGAATAATCACCACATAGTGTTTCATGCTCATGCGTGATAATAAATAACATAAACAACTAATTCAACTAGTTGACACAAAAGCAGGCATATGAGCCGCTTTGATTTTTATAGAGACATAAAAGTAGAGTGTGACAGCGACGAAGAAGGCGGCTGGGAGACAGACAATATTAGCCACGGACAGAACCATAACGATTCCCAAGTCCAAGACCCAGAGTCATATTCTAGCCAAGCACCAAACCAAAACTTTACCCAAGTACCAAACCAGAACCTTACTGAAGTGCCAAACCATAACTTTAGCCAAGCAATCATGGACGCGAACCAGGTACAGGCCTTGATACAGAGCGCTATTAGCCAAGCTTTGGCCCAGCAAGAAGAGAGGTTTCAGTCACAGCTGAACGCAATGACAGTCGAACTGAACAGTTTGCGCGTCCAAGCTCCTCAAGTGGAGAGCTTCAAGCGAATTGTCGTTCAGCCAGATGTCAGATGCGACATCCCTCTAGATATAATCAAGTCCGTTCCCGAATTCGAGGGGGGCTCTGACGAGTACGTAGCATGGAGGCAATCAGCCTGCGATGCTTACGAGTTATTCAAACCTTTTAATGGTAGCTGCGCTCACTACCAAGCTGTAACCATAATTAGGAACAAAATCAGAGGGGCCGCAACAGCCGTTCTGGTATCACATAATACAGTGCTTAATTTCGATGCTATAATAGCTAGATTAGATTGTTCTTATGCCGACAAGACATCACTACGGTTGTTAAGGCAAGGACTAGAAATGGTCAGACAAGGCGACTTGAGCCTCATGGACTACTATGACGAGGTTGAGAAAAAGTTAACACTTGTCACAAACAAAATAGTCATGACCCACGAAACCGAGCAAGCCACACTGCTCAACGAAGAAGTTAGGTCAGACGCGCTACACGCGTTTATTTCGGGTATGAAGAAATCTATTAAAGCAGTAGTTTTTCCGGCACAGCCGAAGGACTTGCCATCAGCTTTGGCACTGGCCAGAGAAGCTGAAGCAAGCATAGAACGAAGCATATTTTCTGCTACATATGCTAAGGCTATGGCAGAAAGGGATCAAGCAAGGGAAGAGAATAGAAACCGCCCACAAAATTCAAAACAGGGAAAATACAATAAGCCCGAACGTGGACAACAACAAAATCCACATTACACTAAAAAACCACAGACCAACAATAGTAACAATTCCCAGGAGAAAAATGAAAGGGAGGAAGCAAATCAAAAGCCAGAACCAATGGAGGTCGACTCCTCTTCCAAATTTAGGCAGCGTACTCTTTACGGAAAAACCCAAGAGGAAGTAGAACATGCACAAAAAAGGTCAAATACTTCCGATAGAGCCACAGGCCAAAGACGCCAACGGTTCAATAACATTGTTCAGAATGCCTCTCAAGAGCAGGACTCCAGTTACGCAGACGTGGCAGAGGCCGCTGTAACGCAAACTGAAGAAGATAGTGAGGCAGGTTTCGAAAGCGATTCTGTCAATTTTTTAGGGAGCGCTCCCGGCTGCCATTCATCAAGCGGCAGTTGGGTGGGAGGACAATAAAAATACTTATAGACACAGGGGCGGCAAAAAATTACGTCAAGCCTTTAAAGGAATTAAATGGCGTAGTTCCTGTCAAAAACCCTTTCACCGTAAGCTCGATACACGGTTCGAGTGAAATAACGACAAAATGCCTTATGAAAGTATTTGGTCAGGTTTCCCCATTTTTTACGTTAGATACTCTCACTTCATTTGATGCTATTATAGGCTTCGACTTGCTAGCGCGAGCAGGAGTAGCATTAGATTTACAAGAGAACAAGCTCAGCTATCAGGACAAATCCGAGCAGTTACAATACCACACTTGTGAAAGCGTAAATTTCACAGATGTTAACGATATTGTAGTACCGAGCATCGTCAAAAAGAAATTCAAGGCTGTGATGTTGAAGAGGATAAAGGCATTTTCGACCTCTAACGAGGCGCTACCCTTTAACACCTCTGTCATTGCCACCATACGAACCATAGATAATGAGCCGGTATATTCAAAGCTATACCCGCATCCTATGGGAGTTTCAGATTTTGTAAGTAACGAAATCAGACAATTGCTAGATAATGGTATAATCAGGCCGTCCAAGTCTCCATACAACAGCCCATCCTGGGTTGTCGACAAGAAAGGATTCGACGCTTACGGCAACAAAAATAAGCGGTTAGTTATCGACTTTAGGAAGCTAAACGAGCGCACTATAGCAGATCGATACCCAATGCCGAGCATTCCTATGATTTTAGCGAATCTAGGGAAAGCAAAATTTTTCACGACCTTAGATTTAAAATCGGGTTACCACCAGATTTATCTGGCAGAACATGATCGAGAAAAGACCTCTTTCTCAGTCAATGGTGGAAAGTATGAATTCTGCCGACTACCCTTCGGACTCAAAAACGCTGGAAGCATTTTTCAGAGGGCCATCGATGATGTCCTCAGAGAGCATATAGGGAAATTTTGTTATGTGTACATCGACGATGTAATAATTTATTCCACTAACGAAGCTGAACATGTTCGCCACATAGACACGGTATTGGAATGTTTGTGTAATGCCAACATGCTTGTGGCTCAGGAAAAGACCCAATTTTTCAAAGAAAGCGTCGAATTTCTAGGCTTCGTAGTAACCAAAAACGGGGCCACAACTGACCCTGAAAAGGTTAAAGCCATACAGAATTTTCCCGAACCCAAAAACTTATTCAGTTTGCGATCATTTCTTGAATTGGCCAATTATTACAGAAACTTCATCAAAGATTTTGCAGCAATAGCAAGACCGTTGACCAACATTCTCAAAGGAGAAAACGGCTCCGTGAGCAAACATATGTCCAAAAAAATCCCAGTTGAGTTTAATGAAACTCAGCGCAATACCTTCGAGACACTGAGGAATATTCTAGCATCAGAAGATGTAATCCTCATGTACCCAGATTTCAAAACGCCATTTGATCTGACAACCGACGCATCCCTGGACGGCGTTGGTGCTGTCTTGTCTCAAGGAGGTAGACCGATAACTGTGATTTCCAGAGCATTGAAAGATAGTGAAACTCATTACGCTACGAATGAAAGAGAGTTATTAGCTATAGTCTGGGCTTTAGGGAGGTTACAAAATTATTTATATGGAATAAAAGAAATAAATATATTCACTGACCATCAGCCTCTTACCTTCGCGGTCTCTGACAGAAACACGAATGCAAAAATTAAAAGGTGGAAAGCATTCATTGACGAACATAACGCCAAAGTGTTCTATAAGCCGGGTAAGGAAAACTTCGTAGCTGATGCCTTGTCTAGGCAAGTCATTAATGCTACACAAAACGAACCCCCATCAGACGTTGCAACAATTCATAGTGAGACCTCACTAACCTACACGGTTGAGACAACCGACAAACCATTGAACTGTTTTAAAAACCAAATTGTCCTGGAAGAGGCACTCTTCCCACTGCAGAGAAAAATGATACTCTTCGGCAAGAAAATTCGCCACATCATTAATTTCGTAAATAAAAATTCTCTGTTTGACATATTAAAACCACTCATCATCCCAGATGCAGTTAACGCAATTCATTGCGATTTCCCAACACTTGCTAGCTTTCAACACGAACTGGTGTTAAACTTCCCAGCCACCAAGCTGTGGCATTGCAAAACGTACGTGTCAGACATTACTGACAGAAACGAGCAAATAGAAATTATCACAGCAGAACATAACCGCGCGCACAGAGCCGCACAGGAAAACGTTAAACAAGTCCTTCGTGACTACTATTTTCCCAAAATGAATAACTTAGCAAGTGAAGTGGTCACCAAATATGATAGGCATCCACAGAAACAAAAGCTTGGAGTCTCACCCATTCCATCATATGCTGGCGAAATGCTGCATATTGATATTTTCTCCACCGAAAAAAAATATTTCCTCACCTGTGTAGACAAATTTTCGAAATTTGCTGTAGTACAACCGGTTTCGTCCCGGACAATCGTCGAACTAAAAATACCTATCATTCAATTGGTCAATCTATTCCCAAAGACGAAGACAATATTCTGCGATAATGAGGCAGCATTTAATTCCGAAACAATGGTATCGCTGCTCAAAAATAGCTACGATATAGACATTGTTAATGCACCACCATTGCACAGCGTTTCCAACGGTCAAGTATAAAGATTTCACAGCACGCTGGCAGATATAGCCAGAAGCTTAAAAATGGACAAAAAAGCCAGCGACACAGTGGAGCTTATTATGAGAGCTACTGTAGAGTATAACAGATCAATTCACTCGGTCACCAACCAAAGACCGTTGGATGTTATACACGCCGCATCCCCTGAATTTAGACAATATATACAGGAAAAAATCCAAAAAGCACAGCAAGCTGTGCTTGATAGGTGTAATGCAAACAGGCAGAACCGAATATTCGAAGTAGGTGAAAAGGTGTTCGTCAAGAATAACAATAACACATGACTAACCGCACAAACTTGTTTCTCTATTACAGGATGCAAGTTGCAATTTTGTTAATGTTAGGGATGGTACAAAGTCGGATTATCGACTATTCACATTCCAATTATATTCCAATAATAGACGGAAAGATATTGGTATGGGAACAAAGGGACTATTTAAGGCACTCCAGTAATTTGACGGAATTTGGTGTTATTGCAGACGAGACTGAAAAATTAATTGAATTATTTCCACAATCACATATGCTGAAGTTATTAGATGCAGATATAGATTACATTAGGAGTTTATTGTCCGTTATTCAAATACACCATAGAATGGCTAGAAGCTTAGACTTCTTAGGCTCAGCACTGAAGGTCATAGCAGGCACACCAGATGCGTCTGACTTTGAGAAGGTGAGGTGGTCCGAATCGCAACTAATCGATGCAAGCAATAAGCAAATAGTTATCAACTCAAGAACAGATCAACAAACTAACCGACGCAGTAAATGAAATAATTAAAGCGAAAAAGAATGACATAGTAGATACTCCGCATTTGTATGAAACACTGTTAGCAAGAAATAGAATTCTGATAAATCAGATATCAAACCTAATCCTCACAATCACATTGGCTAAAGCCAACATAATCAATCCAACTATTTTCGAACATAACGATTTGAAAATATCTTAAATGAACACCCGTTAGAAATTCCCATAGTTAGTCTCACAGAAGCGTCCAAAATAAAAGTCCTCAAGTCCGAAAACATAATTCATATCCTAATAGCGTATCCCAGGGTGAAATTCAGTTGCAAAAAGGTCGCCATATACCCTGTATCCCACCAACATGTCGCATTGCAACTATCAGACGACACCGTAGCCGAATGCAACGATGATGTACTAGCAGTCACTGAGTGCGTAGCGACAACTTACGCCTCCGTTTGCAAATTTGCCGCACAAGACTCATGCGCCCGAGCACTGCACGCTGGTAGCGCCGCCTCATGCCGAACACAACCGAGCCATCTCAATCCGATCACATTCGTGGACGACGGCGTCATCATAATCAATGAAAGTGCCGCTAAGATCAGCACAGACGACGGCCCAGAAGTCATCACAAACGGAACCCACCTCGTCACCTTCCGATTCTCCGCCACCATCAACGGGACGAAATACGTGAACGAGCGTGGGATCATAGAGAAGGCACCAGGCATCGCCGGGTCTCCATTGCTCAACATCATCGGCCACGACCCCGTGTTAAGTATGCCCCAGCTCCACAGGATGAATAATCTCAATCTACAAATCATCAAGAACTTTAAGGGAGAACTGGCGGCCACCAAGGCATCTAGGAACTTAGCATCGATCGGCATCATCCTCAGCATCATCTTCAGTAGTCTCATCTTCGTGTGGCTACTTATAAGGAAATGGCAAGCATCGAGGAAGGTGAAAAGGATCATCAACAGTTACAAAGTGACCGAGGTCGGCCAGCAACTTGAGGGGGGAGTAGTTAACACATAAGGGTAGCATAAGAAACATAAGCAATTACACATTGTTGCTCCAAGTGAATTCCGCTGACGTATGAGTAGTTCATCGCCCCGGCCGTTCGGTCGGCAATGGTAACCTGACACTTGAATATATTGCAAGTGGCTGCGTTATCGTTTATGCTGAGTCGGCTTGCCGACGATTCGGCACAAGGCTGCAAGCAGCGCTGCCGGCAGCGCTGCTTACAGCTATGGAAAACGTTAAGCTGAATAACTTCTGTGTTTATTATCCGATTGTTACCAAATTTTCAGAGATCATCTGCATAGATATAGTTATCATGTAAACCGAAAATGAACAATATGACATCAAAATTGCACTTGTTATCAATGTTTTTTCGATTTGCGGGGGCGGAAGGGGGCGTGGCCAAAATCCAAAATAAAATTGATCAGCGTGCAATAATAACACATATTGTCACCAAATTTGGTTGTCCTAGCTCTTATAATAGCTGAGATCTAGATTTTCACACGGACAGACAGACGGACAGACGGACAAACGGACATGGCTATATCGACTCGGCTGTTGATCCTGAACCAGAATATATATACTTTATGGGGTCGGAGGTGTCTCCTTCTGCCTGTTACATACATTTTCGGTTTGAACAAAGTTATAATACCCTTCTACTCTATGAGTAGCGGGTATAAAAAGGGATTTCGCTCATCGACCATCCTCCGTATTCGGCTGATCTATCACCATGTAACTATTTTTTTTTCCAAAACTGAAAACCAAGATGAAGCGAACATTTTATGATGATATCGCAGCCATTCAAGCAGCCGTCAAATTTCAGGCCGCTCCGATAATAATTACAAAAGTTATTCAATTAATCGTTTTCAGTAGTTCCGCTGCTTGCGCCTTTGCAGAATATCGTGAAGTCCTTGTCGCGATGCTTCGAATCAGCCGTAGCGTCCATAAAGCTGATTGCTATGACGGTTTTATATGTCGATGGTGCTTTTCAAAGATAGATCTAATGTAAACAAAAGGTGGCATTTGAATTTCAAAAGTGTGATAATTTCTTTCGAAACTGGGCGAATGGTATCTTACTGTTGGGTGCGCTCGACTGTAGCTTTCTTTATTTATTTCAGTATTAAAAGTCTTGAGGTATTTACACATTTTATTAAAAATAGTCCTTAGACAGGTTTAAAAATGTTTATACCATTCTACCATTGACCCCATAAAGTATATGTATATATTCTGGCTTAGGATCAACAACCGAGTCGGTTGAGCCATGTCCGTCGATCCGTCTGTTCGTCTGTCTGTCTGTCTATCTGTCTGTCCGTCTGTCTGTATGAACGTCGAGATCTCAGCTATTACTAAAGCTAGGCACACCAAATTTGACATGATGGTTCCTGTATATCATACGCAGATCAAGTTTATTTTAAATTTGAGGTGCCACGGCCACCGCTTACGCAAATCCATAATTTACGAATATTAAGGAAAGTATTACAGCTACAGACACCAAATTAGGCATGATGATTCCTTTAAATCATACGCAGATGAAATTTATTTCAAATTTGAGGTGCGCGCCCACCGCCCACGCAAATATAAAATTAACGAATTTTAATGAAAGTATTACAGTTACGGACACCAAATTTGGCATGATGGCTTCTATGAAACATGTGCAGATAAAAAATTTATTTCAAATTTGAGGTGCCACGCCTACCGCCCACGCAAATCGATAATATACGAATATTAAGGAAAATATTTAGGTTACAGATTTCTTTAAAACACGTAAAGATGCTGATAATATGCACCCATTCCCAAAATTACAATCCGATCGGGCAATAAATACAGAAGTTATTAAAGAAAACGTTTTTCATAGTTCCGTTGCCGCTTCATGACAGCATTTCGTCTGCATCGTTTAAGCCTTTGTGTGTGTGTCTGTATGTGTGTGTCAGAGCGAGTTAATACTAGTTAGAGTGTGAATGTGTGAATGGTATCTTACGGTCGGGCGCGCTCGACTGTAGCTTTCCTTACTTGTTTCTTTTTAGTGTATCTTAAATACAAATTGAACTAATTTATTATTTAATTCTGTGGGTAATATATATATTAAAATTTAAAAATAAATTTTCTTTTCTTCATTTTTCATTCTTAGTTAGAGTATTTCAGCTTTAGTATAAACTTTCTACATCTTCTTCACTTTAACGATGTTTTGCCAGATTTTGCTCCATACTTCTTTACATTCCATATGCTTATTTATATACTATTGAATGCAAGGAAGCATGGAACTCTCAAAGGCCAGCAAAGCAATTTTAAAACCATTACATCTAACACACACACATTTAACTTTTGTCTTAGCTGCGTTGTTGCGTTTGCATTTACCGCTCTTTCGCCTTTCTTTTGGCTGCTGATCCTCAAAATAATGACAATGCATTGCAATGGCGAGCATAATTGGGACAATAGTTGCAATACATTTTGCACAATTCTCCTTCTCGACTGCATTTCGGGGCAATTATTACCCAACTATTCCATTTATGGTTTACAGCCTTCTCTTTCCTCCCCTCCTTTCGTTCTTTTTGGTTTTTGTTTTAAAACTAAATCCTTGGCATCCTTATGCTTCTTGCACGACCGGCTGTTGCTAGCAAATTTTCCTGTTTCTCATGGGATTTTCTTGAAAAAGCGAGTTTACTTTTTTTAGAAAGGGTGTCAGGCTGTGGGAGGGAAGTAGGGTATGCGTTGCAGGTTTAACATTTCTGCCTGGCGTTTTTTATAGTCCAACTGCAATAAATCAATTTTTAAGCGTATTGAAGTCTAATTATATGTAACTGGGCGTAGTCCAGGCAGCAGAGGGAGGCAAGCAGGCAAAAGGGCCCTTCGTAGTATCTGCTTTTGTTCGCTACTTCGTTTCGTTTTGCTTTTTTTTCCTGACTTTTTTTTGTTGTACAATATTTTTTGCATCTCTTACGCGCCTGCTCAAAAAATCCATAAACTTTTTTAACAGTTACTGTTGTTGTTGTTGATTTGTTGTATGTGGCGGCGCGTCGCGGCGCATGCAATAAAAGTGCGCCCCTGCTCTTTTTATATCCGATACTCATAGAGTATAAGGGTATTATAACTTTGTTCAAACCGAAAATGTATGTAACAGTCAGAACGAGACATCTCCGATCCCATAGTGTATATATTCTCGCTCAGGATCAACAGCAGAGTCGATATAGGCATGTCCGTCTGCCTGTCCGTATGAACACCGAGATTTCAGCTATTATAAGAGCTAGGACTACCAAATTTGGTTTTATTATGGCAGCTTGATCGTTTATTTTGGATTTTGAACACGCCCCCTTTCGCTTCGGAAATCGAAAAAAATGGATCACTGGCGCAATTTGGTCGAATTGTACGAGGGTCGTTTGATAAGTCCGTGACTTTTTGAATAAAATATATTTTTTTCGTCAAAGAAGCGTTTTATTTCTCAACATAATCTCCTTTTAGCTCTATACATTTAGTCCAGCGTTTTTCCAATTTTTTTATTCCTTCCAAATAATAGGTTTTCTCAAGGCCCTCAAAATAGTCGTTTGTTTCTGTGATGACCTCTTCATTTGACCCGAATCTCTTACCGCCGAGCCATTTCTTCATGTTTGGAAACAAAAAATAGTCACAGGGGGCTAAATCTGGAGAATATGCTGGATGGGGTAGCAGTTCGTAGCCCAATTTATGAAATTTTGCCATGCTGACTACACACGTGTGCACCCGTGCATTGTCCTGATGGAACAGCACTTTTTTTTCGCCAAATGCGGTCGTTTCTGCTTCAAATCAATATCGAATCTGTCCAAAAGCTCTGAATAATATTCGCCGGTGATCGTTTTACCCTTTTCAAGGTAATCGATGTGAATGATACCTTGTGCATCCCAAAAAACTGTGGCCATGACCTTGTTGGCCGACAGACCCACCTTGGCCTTCTTTGGTGCACGTTCACCCGGAGAAACCCACTGTCTTGATTGTTCTTTGGTCTCTGGTGTGGTGTGGTGGATCCATGTTTCGTCTACGGTAACGAAACGGCGCAAAAATTCGTTTGGATTGCGGTTGAACATCGCCAAACACTCCTTTGAAATGGTCACACGGTTGCGCTTATGGTCGTGTGTGAGCAATCGCGGCACCCATCGCGCGGAAAGCTTTTTCATGTCCAAATATTCATGTAAAATGTGATGTACCCGTTCAGTTGAGATGCCTACAGCCTCAGCTACCTCACGCACTTTCATTCTCCGATCATCCAATATCATTCCATGGATTTTGTCGACGATTTCTGGCATGACGACCTCTTTTGGGCGACCTGAACGTTCGGCATCACTTGTACTGGTACGACCACAACGGAACTCAGTAAACCATTTCTTAACCATTGAAATTGATGGTGCAGAGTCCCCATAATATTTATCAAGTCTTTCCTTGGTTTCGGTGATGGATTTTTTACGCAAAAAATAATGCTTAATTAGCACACGAAATTCACTTTTTTCCATTTTCGTTAAAATTCACGAGATCGTCTGCTTTCAATGCCTATAAAACGCAAACCAAAAAACGCAGCTTTCTCAAAATTTTACAGTCAGCTGTTAATCGATAACTGCTGACAGGAGCAGTGTTGTATTTAGAGCAGGTGCGCGGCAAATACAAAAAGTCACGGTCTTATCAAACGACCCTCGTATCTTACGGTCGGGCTCGCTCGACTGTAGCTTTCCTTACTTGTTATACCATTCGACCATTGAAAATGGTCAAAAATGGTATGCTAAGTTTGTCCAAAACAAGTAAGAACGGCTACAGTGAAGTGTTGACTGTCTAAGACCATGGATTTTTCAAGGTTATTAAAAAACTCTGATTTTGAAAACTGTTATTATTCAAAGAAAAATAATAAACAACACATAATTTTCAGTTAGACGCCAAGCAGTCCAAGCAGTTGGAAAAAAACACTGCTTGCTCGCTTGCAGTGGGCGCAGTGCAAATCTATATAAAACGCCGAATAACTTTTATGTTCCTATCGGAACCAAATTTTCAGCGATCGTTTACGTGGTGATAGTTATCATTCATACCAAAACTGAATACTCTAGCTTTATTATTGCGCTTGCTATACGGTTTATCGATTTGCGGGGGCGGAAGTAGGCGTGTCCCAAATTTTAATAAAAATTATACAGCGTTGGTTTTTATATTTTTTTCTACTTTGTGTTTTTTATGCTCATTTTTTTCGCCAGATGGCCGCTTCCCCAGCAGAAGCAGTCCCACCACTTTTGACTTTTTGCTTAAACGATTTTTTTTTCTCGTCGAACTTTGGTCACATTCCGCACACGAAATATGCCACAGAGTGCACAAAATCCGCGCTGCGCACACACACAGAGTGTGCAATTCCGATTTATTATACACAACTCAAAGTCGAACTCGAACTGAAACTAAATCTAAAACTGCAAGAACACCTGAGGCATCTCTCGCTCGGGATGGGAAGTGCACGGCGTGCGCTGATAACCGCGACTGTTCTCTAAGCGCATTGTAAACAGACGTTTATTTAGGTGCCTATAATTAAAACCAAAACTCCATATGAAGCGTCGCTGCTGACCCAGAGCCGTAGTCACTTGGTCGCAGGTTAAGTCGAAGCCGGCACAAGTGCTCTGTTATAATTTTTACCTACTTGAAGCGGCAATACCCACGCGGCGTCGTCGCCGACTTCTTCGATATGGGCTGTGGCACATAGATGCAATCTGCAGGGGATGATGCACTGCAGGCGTTTCCCAGGGACCGCCATAAGTGTATCGAGAGAGCGGAGTGCAGACCATGTGGTGTGCACCTTTACAACAAACAAACAGCAGGAATGTCAAATGTTAATCATTTATATTTAATTTGTTGCAGTATAAAATCTGCAAAGAAGCTGCCACATATTTCTCTTTTATGACTATGCAAATCTCTAAATTTCAATTCTATGTTCTATGTGCTATGTTCTATGTTCTTTTTTCTTTTTTCTTTTTTCTATGTTCTATGTTCTATGTTCTATGTTCTATGTTCTATGTTCTATGTTCTATGTTCTATGTTCTATGTTCTATGTTCTATGTTCTATGTTCTATGTTCTATGTTCTATGTTCTATGTTCTATGTTCTATGTTCTATGTTCTATGTTCTATGTTCTATGTTCTATGTTCTATGTTCTATGTTCTATGTTCTATGTTCTATGTTCTATGTTCTATGTTCTATGTTCTATGTTCTATGTTCTATGTTCTATGTTCTATGTTCTATGTTCTATGTTCTATGTTCTATGTTCTATGTTCTATGTTCTATGTTTTATGTTCAATGTTTTTTGTTCAATGTTCTATGTTCTATGTTCTATGATCATTCTCAGGAAAAAGGATCAGGATAAAGACGAGCCACCAAAGGCTAAATCGACTGGCCCAAAAGAGGTTCTTGTTTTTGGATCGACAAATGTTGTATCACGTAAGTTACGGAATTGAGGAAAGTACCTGCTCAACTCTCTTCTTCCTCTCATACCATTTGCAGATACATATGTCAATGAGTTACCCAAACCTCGCACGGACACCGAGTGTGCTCTGATTGTCAAAATGGGTAACGATGACCTGGGGAAGATGTACTTTATCCATTTGAAAGCTCTTAACATCAACCTTCAGCACATGCAACTGTAAAATAATGAAACGACTGACTAAAATCAATATGGATGAAAATGTAGAGAATACCAGAGACCTACAAGGATGCCAAAAGCTCCAAGAAGCTGTTTAAGCAAGCCAAAGTGCTTCTCTGCCAGCTCGAGTGCGATCCAAATACGGTGCTTTCTGCTCTCAAACAGTTCAAGGGTGTCTCAGTACTAAATGCTTCCCCCATTCCCAAAAAACCCATGCCCGAAGAGCTGATCTTGGCACCGAACATTCTCTGTGTCAATGAGATTAACCGATCGCGAGGAGATGAAAACGATCTATCAGGCCAAGGCAGGGCGCCATTCATTTGTCCAAAGTCACAAGACCGTTGCATACACTGTCCGGCTGCACCAGTCTGATATTCGTCCGATAGTTCAGGAGCCGGTGCTGCCTTTCTGGGCAGCCTATCCTATCATATCGCTTGATATCCGAATTTTGAACGCGTATATCATATCTATGCGGCGAACATCTATGCCGTCTTCTCCGTGGGTTTTCCAGGCCCTGATCTGGCGCAAATGGATCTATGTCATAAAAAGCTTATTTTCCATTTGGTTCTTGACCATGATCTCAACCCGGAAAGCGCACGCAGGGGATCATTGAAGACGGGCACTAGGGCATCTGCAACTAAGCTGACTGTAATTTAAGTAGTGTCTAAAACGTTAGTACCGGAATCTAAGAGCATCTCGTTGGTGGATGTACTTGAGCTGGCAAAAAGTCTTAAGCTACAACCCGCGTTAACATAACAGGCACCCTACTACCAAAAATGAGTGTAGTTGATCCTTCTAAAAACATTGAAGAGTCTGGCCCCGAGGCTAGAGCATCGGCAACAAAAACTAACCAAGAATCTACAGCATTAGGTAAACCTAGCTACTGCAGCTAAAAAACCTAACCAAGAACTTGAGGCAGCTAAAAAAGATAGCTAAGAGTCTGCAACAGCAAAGATTAGCCAAGAATCTGCAGCGACAGCAGCCAAGGCTATGCAAAAGACTGCAACAGCAGCTGAAGTAGAATCAAAAGCTTCTTCAACAAATCGGAATCCCAGGCTATTGATCGCTTGACCCATATCTGAGGCCCAGTATGCAAGGAGTTTTACATAAAAGAGCAAAAGATCCTTTACATAATAAAATATATGCCAAAGGCTGTGCCAGCACAAGTGGATCCTCCTCAAGCTCATGTGGAGCCAACGGCTAGGACCTCCAGTTGCCGACCGACGCAACTATAGCCCATCTTTAACGCAGAAAACAAATAGGCTTAGGCACAAGAAAAATGCTACTACAATGAAGAAAGTATACACGTGAATGCGTTGCCTGACATTTGTCAGAATAAACTTCACAATGGGATTCTGCTTTAACTCTTTCACAACTAGATAGTGGCCTAATTAAAATTAACGTTTCACTGAAATGTTGCCACAATTTAGATTTTCCATCCCTCCCCTCTTGCAATGGGAGTTAATCCAATTGTAATGAAAATTGTCAACATGTCAACGCTACTACCCTACCATACCTACTCTAAACAATTGGGGAAGGTCATAGACGCATAGAAGCACATAACTTTTTAAGCTGACCGAACGATCTAAATGGTTTTTGGGGTAACCTAAGTGAATTTGATGTGCATTAAGACCGAAACACAATGTTTGTATGAAACACAAACAATGTCTAAAATGTAATTATTAACAAGTAAGAACGGCTACAGTCAAGTGTTGACCGTATAAGACCTTGGATTTTTTAAGGTTATGAAAAATATCAGATTTTGAAAACTGTTATTGGTAAACGTGTTTTTCAAAGAAAAATAATAAACAACACACATAATTTTCAATAAGACGCCAATCAGTCCAAGCAGTTGGAAAAAAAACACTGCTTGGAAAAAACTCTGCTTGCTTGCTTGCAGTGGGCGCAGTGCAAATCTATATGAAACGTTGAATAACTTTTATGTTCATTATCCGATCGGAACCAAATTTTTAGCGATAGTATAGGTGGTGATAGTTATCATTCACACCAAAACTGAATACTCTAGCTTTATTATTGCCCCTGCAATACGGCTTATCGATTTGGGGGGGGGAAGTAGGCCTGTCCCAAATTTTAATAAAAATTTTACAGCGTATGATTCACATAAGTGTTGTCACAAAATTTTGTGGTTCTAGCCTTTTATACCCGCTACTCATAGAGTAGAAGGGTATTATAACTTTGTTCAAACCGAAAATGTATGTAACAGGCAGAAGGAGACACCTCCGACCCCATAAAGTGTATATATTCTGGCTCAGGATCAACAGCCGAGTCGATATAGCCATGTCCGTCAGTCCGTCTGTCCGTCTGTACGTCTAGATCTCAGCTATTACAAAAAGGTAGAGACACCTAATTTCCTGTATACCATAGGTAGATCGAGTTTATTTTCAATTTTCGATGTCGCGCCCACCGCCCACGCAAAACGATAATTACGATTATTAGGAAAAGTAGTGAAGTTATGGCTTTCTGCTTTGGTATAAACATAGACAATAACAATATAAATCTATTTTCAAAATTACAATCCGATCGAACAATAAACACAGAAGATATTCATCTAAACGTTTTCCATAGTTACACTCTTTGCGCCTTTGCAGCATATCGTGACGTCATCGTCAAATTTCCACATTTTTCCTAAATTTGCGTATTATTTAAAATTCATTAAGAATATTTAAAGCTTTTAAAAATGTTTTCAACATATTAACTGTCAATTTTCTTAATTTCAAAATATTTAAAAATTTCTATAATTTATTAAAAATTTATTTTTATACTTTCCACTTTTCCAAAGTTCCAAAATTTTTAAAATTGCTTATCAGTGAAAAAGGGATTAGCTCTTTGTTTCCTTTTGATTTTTTTTGCCTTTCTTATCATTTCTAATATTCTAATATTCTATTCTAATATTCAGTTACCACTGTATTTAGTTAGTGGTTTCGGCACCTTTAGCAGTAAGAGATGTTGTGCCAGCGCTGACACTTTTGATTGAATTCCCAGCAGCATGCGTTGCAAGACTCCCCATACAGCGCCAACTGCCTGCGCCATCTACCTGTGCCTGCATCTGCGTGTACGTCGGCGTCGATTGTAATCAACACGCTGGGATCAATCAGCAAACTTTAAAACTGAACGCCACACAGCAGTCAGCTCGAATGAATCCATCAAACGTATCAATCATGATGACAGGTCACAGTGCGAGCACAGTATAACTGGAAAAGACCAGGCCAGACCAGACACAGGCAGGACCAGGCAACAGGCAGCAGGTCCAGTTTTAGCTTTTCCTAACATGTCTGTGAAACGTCTCAGTTGTTGTTTTTGTTGTAGTTGGCGTTGCCTCACTTGTGAAGTCTCCACGCGCGTTGCGCCCATTAAATTCGAATAATCTTAGTTGTTGTTTCTTTTTTTTTCATCAATCTCTTCACTCTGGACTCGAGTTGCAACTGTCGCATATAGCAGCTGGACACGGTGCTTGTGTGAGACGCTGCAGGCAGGCAGGCAGCATCAGCCCAACTGATTTGAAATTCTAAAGTGATTTTGATTACTTGAGGTATTGATATTTTGACTTGTACGTTGATTAGATAGTTGAAGGCTTGTTAGATGCATGTCAGCAGCAGCAGCGGCCTCAGACCGGTCTCACTGGCTGCATGTCTTGGTCTTGGTCTCTACGTCTCCATTTTCGTCTGCATCTGCGTGATGCGCCTGGCTTGATGTTGATTATAATTTAATTATAAGCAATCTGTAACAAGTAAATGGCTTGCATGGTGCTCTCACTCCATGGCACTCCTGGTCATGGCGCATAATTTAGCAGGCAGGTGTGAAAAAGCTTCATTAGCTTAGACGTCTCAGTCCGAGCCCGCTGCATGACTAATAATAGTCATGGGCCGGTCACATTCTGCTCTCTTGCCACATTTGCCACCGGCACAAACCATACTTATTCTCAATCTGCTTGGCTTGGGCAGCCACGATGTCTGCTAACGAAAGTTGCAGACATTTGAGTGACTGAAGCAAGGCAAAATGCTGTAGAAATTTCCCCTTGCGATTTGCGGCTAATCCCATGGAAAGTAATATAGACACAGAGGTATTCTCTCTTAAGACTTGCTGGCTTTATATGTAGAATTTGTAGCAAGGAGGTACCAAGCGATACAATTCTATTAAAACGATTCAAGTAGGCTGAGTTGCTTCTGTCTTAATTTCTGACTACGTAAGCTCTCAATGTGTTCGGATTTTCATTCCGCTCTCAGCTCTCAATTGAGACTGGACTGGGTTTTTATACCCGCTACTCATAGAGTAGAAGGGTATTATAACTTTGCTCAAACCGAAAATGTATGTAACAGGCAGAAGGAGACACCCCCGACCCCATAAAGTATATATATTCTGGCTCAGGATCAACAGCCGAGTCGATATAGCCATGTCCGTCTGTCCGTCCGTCTGTCCGTGTGAAAATCTAGATCTCAGCTATTATAAGAGCTAGAACTACCAAATTTGGTGACAATATGTGTTATTATTGCACGCTAATCAAGTTTATTTTGGATTTTGGCCACGCCCCCTTCCACCCCTGTAAATCGAAAAAACATTGATTACAACCGCAATTTTACTGCCATATTGTTCATTTTCGGTTTACATGATAACTGTAGCTAGCCATGATCTCTGATTTGGTAACAATCGGATATTAAACACAGAAGTTAACGTTTTCCATAGCTGTAAGCAGCGCTGCCGGCAGCGCAAATACTTTGTTTGTACAGGAAATAACTAGAAAGCCTTACAATGCAAATTTTTGCAGTTGTTGGATGACAGCGTCAGTAGCTTAGTGAAAAAGCGATGAACTCTCGAACCGACAGGCCAGTGGTTCGATTCCCAGTTCATGCCGCTTAAGCTTTTTAATTTTTTTTTTTTTAAGAACTTATACTTTAATTTTTGAATATGCATTAATTGGTGGTCGTACATTTTATTTAAAATTTTTTAATGGCTCACAATGAACTCAGTTAACAACTGGAGAAAAGACAGTCTCCTAAATCAGCTGTGTGCGATTGTTAGAGCGCAGCTTTTTCTTATATTTTTATACCCGCTACTCATAGAGAAGAACGGTATTATAACTTTGTTCAAACCGAAAATGTATGTAACAGGCAGAAGGAGACACCCCCGACCCCATAAAGTTTATATATTCTGGCTCAGGATCAACAGCCGAGTCGATATAGCCATGTCCGTCTGTCTGTGTGAAAATCTAGATCTTAGCTATTATAAGAGCTAGAACTACCAAATTTGGTGACAGTATGTGATATTATTGCACGCTGGTCAAGTTTATTTTGGATTTTGGCCACGCCCCCCTCCGCCCCTGTAAATCGAAAAAAATTGATTACAAGTGCAATTTTGATGCCATATTATTCATTTTCGGTTTATATTATAACTATATCTAGGCAGATGATCTCTTAAAGTTTGGTAACAATCGGATAATAAACACAGAAGTTATTCAGCTTAACGTTTTCCATAGCTGTAAGCAGCGCTGCCGGCAGCGCTGCTTGCAGCCTTGTGCCGAATCGTGTGTGCGTGTACGGTGGTGAAATGGGTTAAGTTGTGGACTGCAAAACGAACAGTACTATTATGCATTTACGGGTTCGAGTCCCGCCCGCATCAAAAATTAAATGTGTGCACAAATGTTTTTTTATTTTAGATTTTGACTTTGCATAAATATTGTAAGTCCATAGCCTGTTACGGTCAAAATATGATTGTAGCCGTTTTTATACCCGCTACTCATAGAGTAGAAGGGTATTATAACTTTGTTCAAACCGAAAATGTATGTAACAGGCAGAAGGAGACACCTCCGACCCCATAAAGTATATATATTCTGGCTCAGGATCAACAGCCGAGACGATATAGCCATGTCCGTCTGTCCGTCTGTCCATCTGTCTGTCCGTGTGAAAATCTAGATCTCAGCTATTATAAGAGCTAGGACAACCAAATTTGGTGAAAATATGTGTTATTATTGCACGCTGATCAAGTTTATTTTGGATTTTGGCCACGCCCCCTTCCGCCCCGCAAATTTGATGCCATATTGTTCATTTTCGGTTTACATGATAACTATAGCTAGCCAGATGATCTCTGAAAATTTGGTAACAATCGGATAATAAACACAGAAGTTATTCAGCTTAACGTTTTCCATAGCTGTAAGCAGCTCTGCCGGCAGCGTGTCCCAAATTTTAATAAAAATTTTACAGCGTATGATTCACATTAGTGTTGTCACCAAATTTGGTGGCTCTAGCTTTTTTAGTTTATAAGATAAAGGCCCTTGTAATACGGTTTTTCGATTTGCGGGGGCGGAAGTAGGGGTGGCCCAAATTTTAATAAAAATTTTACAGCGTATGATTTACATAAGTGGTATCACCAAATTTGGTGGCTCTAGCTTTTTTAAGTTTCTGAGATATAGGCGTTCATACAGACGGACAGTCAGACATGGCTTAATCGACTCGGCTAGTGATCCTGAGCAAGAATATATATACTTAATGGGGTCGTAGATGCCTCCTTCTACCTGTTACGCACATTTCGACAAACACGTATTTTTTAAAATCCATGGTCTAAAATTTAATTTTATTTTATTTTTAAAGTAGTCAAAGCACCCTTACATTTATTAATTACATGTGTTTTAGGACTGAAACTCGATGTTTGTATGAAACAAGAGAAAAATCGAAAATATAGTTATAATTATAGTTATAAAGTTATAAAGTCACAGGACCAAAATATACTCAAGTACAGCTATCAGAAGACCGTATTGCGCAATATGCTCCACGCACTTTTTTAATGTGCTTTTTTAATGTACTTCGAGCAAGTCTTATGCACTTTTATTAAACTATAAATGTACCATTCGATCATTGAAAATTGTCAAAAACGGTATACTAAATTTGTGCAAATGTATGTGGAGGCAGAGGCAGTATGAAGGCAGAAGGAGGCGTGGCAGACCCCACTAAGTATATATATATTTGCTCAGGATTACTAGCTGAGCCTATTGAGCCATGTCCGTTTGTCCGTCTGTCTGTATGAGCGTCTATATCTCAGCTATAAGAAAAGCTACACCAAATTTCACACGAAGGTTTCTGTATACCATAGGTAGATCGAGTTTCAATTTTCGATGTGACGCCCACCACCCACGCAAATCGATTATTTTAGATTATTAGCAAAAGTATTGAAGTTACAGTTTTGTGCTTTGGTATGAACATAGATAATTGCAACATAAATCTATTCTAATACAATCCTAACGGTCAATAAACACAGAAGTTATTCATGTTTACGTTTCCGGTATTTGCCCCACACCAAGCTCGTCACACGACCGCAAGGAGGGCTCCCATCTTGAGCTTGGAGGCTAGGGAGCTGCTCTCCCACAAAAGGCGTCTCAGGAGACGGTACATCGCAACAGGAGATCCTAGCATCAAGCAGCTATACTCTAGCATTACTAACAGACTGCACCGTTTGCTAGCCAGGACCCGACGAGAAAATCTGGATACCCTGCTGGAGGGTACTGGCCCAGAAAACAACAGCAATTTCTCGTTATGGAGGCTCACAAGAGGAACCTAGAGACAGCCGTTGTTTCAATCACCCGTCCTGAGTCATAGTGGCCTCTGGCTCAAGACGGACGATAAAAAAGCGAGGGCATTTGCTTCGCACCTGACCTCCACCTTCATGCCCTTCAACCTAACGGATGACTCAAACCGCGTAGCCATCAATAATTTCCTAGACACTCCGACTGCACCGGCTCGCCCCATTAGACATACCACACCGCAGGAAGTCATGATGCAGCTGAAGGCGCTGCAAGTTAAGAAAACCCCTGGCTACGATGGCATCGACAACCGTGCTGCAAAATCTCTGCCACGCAAAGGAGTCCTAGCCTTAGTAAAAATATTTAATGCCATGCTAAGGCTAGGGCACTTTCCAAGGCAACGGAAACGTGCACGTATCATCATGATACCTAAAGCCGGAAAGCCGCCAACGCAGATCGATGCATATCGCCCAATCAGCTTGCTATCAACTTTCTCCAAGATTTTTGAGAGAATACTCTTAGCCCGACTGATGGAACTGCCGCAGGTAGTGAGCCACTTACCTCGACACCAATTTGGTTTCAGGAAGTCCCATGGCTGCCCTGAACAAGTACATCGACTGGTAAACCAGGTGACGCATGGCTTCGAGCACAAACTGTACACGGTCGGCGTCTTTCTAGACGTGAAGCAAGCGTTTGACAGGGTGTGGCATGAGGGCCTCCTATTCAAGATGAAAGCTCTCCTTCCTGCTCCCTACTATGCCATCCTGAGATCCTTCACCTCTTATCGGACGTTCGACGTTGCAGTGCGTGATGCTCGGTCCAGCCTGGAAGAGATTCATGCAGGAGTTCCACAGGGAAGTGTTCTTGGGCCCTTCCTGTACACCCTGTACACTGCCGACTTGCCATCTCCCGCCAACAATACCGAAGTTTCCCCGGCTCAGCTGCTCCTGGCCACTTACGCCGATAACACCGCCATGCTGGCGTCTCATTCTTCACTGCAAACTGCCTCCAATGCAGTCCAGGAATGGCTGCATGCAATTGAAGAATGGACTGCCAAATGGAATGTGGCCATTAACTCCTCAAAGTCAGCCTGTGTAACTTTTTCCCTGCGGCCCGCAACTTGCACAGGTCTGACTTTTAATGGAAACCCCATCAGCAATGTCACATCGCACTGCTACCTGGGAGTACACCTGGATCGGAGACTGACCTGGAGGGCCCACATCACGTCGGTTAAATTTAAGTCCCTGGCGAAGCTAAAAAAGCTCGACTGGCTCTTCCACTTCAGCAAGCTACAAGCGAGCTCTAAGGCCCTTCTAATCAAAGCCATACTAGCTCCAACGTGGAATTATGCCATCCAGGTGTAGGGAACTGCCGCCAAATCCCAGCTCAATAGGCTCCGAGTGGTCCAGTCGAGAGCTGCACGTCACGCATCTGGGCTCCCCTGGTACGTGACGAACAAGGTCATCGAAAGAGATCTGAAAGTTACCCTTCTTGGGGATCAGATCAACTTTCACAGCAGCCGTTATGCCGACAGGCTTGTGGTCCACCCGAACCGACTGGCAAACATGCTAGTAAACCCCATCTCCCTCAGAAGGCTGAAGAGGGTACACCCCAGCGATCTCCCTACCCGGAAGATAATATAACACACCTTGTAATTAATAACTAGATTAATCTTTACTTTCTGTACTTAGTAATTAAGAAACCACTTGGTCTCATATACCCTTTATATACTCAATAGGTTAAGTTCAGAGGAATTTACTGAACGATTCCTTTTGGAACCCAAATAAATGAAGATAAGAAAACCCGGTATTTGCACTGCGCGCGACCTTGCAGCATACATCACGGTGCTTCGTTTCAGTGGTAGCGTGGGTAAAGCTGATTGCTATGACGATTACGTATGTGGATGGCGCTTTTTAACGATAGATCTAATTTGAACACTAGAAGGCAAATGAACTTAAGTAGAAATGTCTGATGCAATAAATAAGCGTGATAATTTTTTCAAAAATGGGCGAATGATGTCTTACTGTCGGTTGCGCTCGACTGTAGCTTTCCTTACTTGTTTTCTCTTTAATCACATCGCTTATAAGTACGAAAGAGTGCTGAAAAGGGGGGTAACGTTTTCCAACAATCATAATAAAAGTATTGAATTACAAGAACTGGGTTTAGGTGGTGTAACTAATTATTTAAATGCTAATATTGCCATTAATGTGTACATATTTTAATTGAAATTAATTAACGAGCTGTGCACAAAACGGGTTAAGTTAATATGTTCACAACGCTCTTAGTGGCCTAAGTTAAAGTTAAATTGGTAATAACATTGGCAGAATACGAATTGAAATATTCCGAAATTAAAAGTCGACATAAATTTGCAGTAGCGACTGTATGAAAACGGCATTGGTTATGTAAATGAAAGGGAGGAGAATAAATCGACAGAATTACTTTCGGTTTCTCTGGCAGGCGGCTGGGAGAAGAAAATATAATGGCTAGATTTGATATAATTAGAGCAAAAACATTCACTTGTTAGCAGCTGCAAAATGTATATATTATATGTACATACGTACATATGTATATGTTTATATATATATATATATATATATATATATATATATATATATATATATATATATATATATATATATATATATATATATATATATATATATATATATATATATATATGTATAGGCACGAAAATAGCGATGGGCAAGTGTCTCGTATTATTCACCATTCATATACCAAGAACTCTTGCTCTCTTCTCCCTTTCTTTTTCTCTCTTTCTCCCTCTCTCTCTCTTTCTCTTTCTCTCATACACAGACATACACGTAAGCAAATCTCTGGCGATTTCTGTGCATTTCTTTTCCTCTCATTTTGTATTTATAGCGATTGGCGGCATTCTCCATAAATAGACAACGAGACTGCTTCGTCTTCGCTTAGCCTTTTTTCTAGCTTTTATCCAGATTTCGTTTCACATTAAACAATCGAACACTTTCGCGTTTTGATATCTTTGTTTTTTTTTTTTCTTGCAAGAATATTAAAAAGCTTTTAAGCGTTTTTTAAGCACTGCGATTGGTCAGAGCTTGTATATCAGTTTCTTAAGTTATTCTTTTATTCTTTTTCTGATAATATTAGCGGCGAGACCAGGCCGAAATCAAGCGATCTGCACTGCTCGAGAACGGAATCGGTAATGCACTAAAGGATTCAAAAAATATTCTCAAATTAATTCTTGGCGCTGGGCTGCGGCCCTTAACGCGATGTCCGACTATAACTGTTCCGTCTAGCCAAACTAACTAACGACCAAGCAAACGTACGATCGCTACCCCAAAGATCGAGTACGCCCCCTTACGTTTCACTGCCCTCAGCTCTTATCCCTCTCTAACGACCTGGTGCTTCTTCTGGCGCTGACCATGATGTGAACTTTCATTTCGCTTATATATTTATTTCGGAAATATTTATAGCTTTGCCTCGTCTTCTTGTCTTGCTGCTCATATACAGACTGTCTCGAGTGTATGTGTGCGTGTGTGACGGTTATATGGTTTGTTATTCAGCCAAGATTGGCTGCCCAAAATACACTTTGTTGCGTTGTTCTTGTGCTTTTGGTTCCACATTTCGCCTAAAATGATACACGCCGATGATCCTCTTACGCAGGCGCGTAACTTACCCACACTCAAGCATTTATACAGACATACAAAGCAGCGCGCTGCAGCGTCTATACTCAGCCGCTTTGGTATATACGAAAGATCGATCAGAGCATCGCCAATTCAGCAAACGTTGTGCTACAAAAATAACAAAAACCAAGAACAATCCCCGAGTACGATCTAACATTACGATCTCCTTCGGCTTTCTGGCAAAGCATCGACAATCGACGATCGCGTATCGGCCAGGCATCAGTTTTGTTTTCTTATTTTCCCAAGTTTACCCCCCTTCCATGTTCCTTCCTTTTTTTCGCACTCGTACATTTTGGGTTGGCATATTTTTGGAAATGCCAAAATGCATTCGAATTGCTAATAACTTTTTATGTGCACACACACATTCGATTGGCCCGTTTCCAGTCGGAAAGCGATCTTTTTATCCCACTTTCTGCTTTCTTTGGCAAACAATTATCACGATCTGCTGCTGTTGTTGTTGGCTAGAAAGAAGCAAAAAATTTGCTAGGCAAACATCAGAGATCTATTTCAGCATGTAACGATCAATTTGTTCCCTTAGTAGGGTTGATCATGTAGAAGCAAATACACTATATGTTCACATACAAGCATACATCATGCAATTTTCAACATTTGCGTGCGATGCTATCCTCATTTTAGTTTTGCGCTTACAAGCTACTATTTTTAGCAAATCAATTTTATCGACTTGAGGTAGTATGCACTATAATAATACTATTGTACATTCCCTACACACAATCAAAAGATTTTGAATAGTTAGTTTTATAAACATCTCGAAATTTTAAACAAGATTAGGGTAAAAGAAATCCTAGAAACAACAAGTAAGAACGGCTACAGTCAAGTGTTGACTGTATAAGACCATGGATTTTTCAAGGTTATGAAAAATATCAGATTTAGAAAACTGTTATTGGTCAACGTGGTTTTCAAAGAAAAATAATAAACCACACATATTATTTTCAGTTAGACGCCAAGCAGTCCAAGCAGTTGGGAAAAAGCTCCTAAATATTGTAAGTTCATGGCCTTTTACGGTTAAAATATGATTGGGGCCGTTCTTTATTGTTCCGCAAATAATTTTGATGTACGAGCAGCTGGGTAGCGGGTATATTACAGTCGAGCAATCTTGAATGTAGCTTTCTTACTTGTTTTATTTTGAAAAATTTGAATAACGTAAATAGTTATTTTTAGTTCACAAAAAAGTTGAGATATTTATAGAAATCGATGCGACGAATCATGAAAAAAGAGCTCGAATTTTCCTTATCATTAGTGCCGCCCCTTATTAACCAAATGCTCTGTAGAAGTTCTGTAGTTCTTTTAAACAGACTGAAATTCTTAAATATAATTGCGGCATGCAGAGGCAAGCTGCATGCAGAAAGGCAGCATGCGGCAAGCGATTTCTTAAAATGTATTTTTGAGGGGTAAAAATAGCTGAGGCTTGTCCTTGTCGTTTAGCTTGATAAATTTGCCACTCTCTCTCGCTCTCTGCCATTAAAACATGGCCAACAACTGTTGTCTACAAATAAATTTCTTTGAGCGGGAGGACACTGGAATCCTATATATGCGTTATGCCACTTATGTAGATATCAGATACAACGACAGATACAAAAATACAAGAAAATGATGACTATAACAAGTAAGGAAAGCTACAGTCGAGCGCGCCCGAACGTAAGATACCTTCGACCTACTTCGTAGTTGCACTAACTAGTATTAGCTCGCTCTCACACACACAAAGGCTGAAACGATACAGACGATATGGTGTAATGACGCGGGCAACGGAACAAACATTTTCTTTAAAAACTTCTGTATTTATTAGACCATGGATTTTAAAAAAATACATGGTCTATTGTGTTTGTCGAAATGTGCGTAACAGGTAGAAGGAGGCATCTACGACCCCATTAAGTATATATATTCTTGCTCAGAATCACGAGCCGAGTCGATTAAGCCATGTCTGTCTGTCCGTCTGTATGAACGCCTATATCTCAGAAACTAAAAAAGCTAGAGCCACCAAATTTGGTGACAGCACTTATGTGAATCATACGCTGTAAAATTTTTATTAAATTTTGGGCCACCCCTACTTCCGCCCCTGCAAATCGAAAAACCGTATTACAAGGGCCTTTATCTTAGAAACTAAAAAAGCTAGAGCCACCAAATTTAGTGAAAACACTTATGTGAATCATACGCTGTAAAATTTTTATTAAAATTTGGGACACGCCTACTTCCGCCCCATCAAATCGATAAACCGTATAGCAGGCGCAATAATAAAGCTAGAGTATTCATTTTTTTTGTGAATAATGACTATCTATGACTACTACCTAAACGATCGCTGAAAATTTGGTACCGATCGGATAATGAACATAAAAGTTATTCAACGTTTCATATAGATTTGCACTGCGCCCACTGCATGCAAGCAATCAGTGTTTTTTCCAAGCAGTGTTTTTTTTCAACTGCTGGGACCGCTTGACGTCTAACTGAAAATTATATGTGTTGTTTATTATTTTTCTTTGAAAAACACGTTTACCAATAACAGTTTTCTAAATCTGATATTTTTTATAACCTTGAAAAATCCATGGTCTTATACAGTCAACACTTGACTGTAGCCGTTCTTACTTGTTGTTGTCCGATCGAATTGTTATTTTGGGATTAGGTGCATATTATCAGCATCTTTACGTGTTCTAAAGCAGAAATCTGTAGACTAAATACTTTTCTTCTGTATACCATACGCAGGTCAAGTTTATTTCAAATTTAGAGTGTCACCGCACACCGCCCACGCAAATCGATCATTTCTGAGTATTAAGAAAAGTATTACAGTTACAGACACCAAATTTGGCATAATAGTGCCTGTAACTCATGCCCAGATGATGTTTCTTTCAAATTTGGAGTGCCACGCCCACCGCCCACCCAAATCGATAATTTAGGAATATTAAGGAAAGTATTAAAACTACAGACAACAAATTTGGCATAACTTTCAATCCTTATTATTCCACTTGGGAACTTAGGGCCTCTACTCAAGCCTTCCATCGAACTCTGTTTTCCACCGTCTGTTTAGCTCTGTCCCACGTTGTGCTCGATTGGGTCAGTTCTTGGAGAATGATTCTTCTCAAGGTTATCCTTGGTCTTCCGATATGTCTGCTGCCTTGGGGATTCCAGTCCAGGGCCATCCTGACTATACTGTTTGGGTTCCTTCTGCCACGCCCACCGCCCACGCAAATTGATAATTTTCGATTATCAGGAGACGTTTTGAAGTTACAGCTGTTGAAGTTCTGCTTTGGTATGAACATAAATAATTGCAATATAAATCTATTCCCCAACTTTCAATCCAATCGTACGATAAACACAGAAGTTATCCATGTTTACGATTTCCGTACTTCCACTGCTTTCGCCTGTGCTCGTGTCGTGACGTCATCGTCACGATGCTTCGTTTCAGCCGTAGCGTGTGTAAAGCTATGCCGTTTTAACATGTAGATGGCGCTATTTAAAAATGGATCTAATTTAAACAATAGGTGGCGGATAAACTTGTGCAGCTTTTTTTTGATGAAATTAAATGTGTGATAATTTGTTTCGAAACTGGGCGAATGGTATCTTACTGTAGGGCGCGCTCGACTATAGCTTTATTTACTTGTTTCTTCCTTATTTGGAGGTGTATAGGGGCTCACTTCTGACCCGAGCCAGCTCTGCATTGGAAATTCTGAATATCCCGCATATAATCCTCAAGCATTTGTTGCTGAAGACTCTATGTCATTTTCTTGGTAGTGAGCTATGTCTCACTACCATTTAGTAGTATGGACTTTACGCAGGTATTGTAGATTCGGAGGTTTGTTCGCCTGCTTATTATCTTGTTGCTCCAGATGCGGTAAAGTCTCCCAAATACTGATCGGGCTTTGGCAAGTCGGTTTGTGACGTCATCTTCCACTCCGCCATTGTTGGAGATGATGATGCCAAGGTATGGGAAGCTTGTGACGAACTCTATTGCGTTTCCATATATGGTGATGTTCCCTTGACTAGAGTGGTTGAAGAGCATTGCCTTGGTCTTGGCTTCGTTAATCTCAAGTCCGATCTTGCTTGCTAGCCTGGCGAGGTCATCAGTCTTTCTCTGGATGTCGCAGAGTTTGAGAGAGGTCAGACAAATGTCGTCTGCATAATCCAAGTCCTCAAGGTGTCTGGTGAGGCTCCATGTGATTGCACGCTTGGGGTTACACACTTCTTTCATAAGTTCGTCGACCACGATGTTGAAGAGTAGTGGCGACAATGGACAGCCTTGCCGAATTCTAGTATTCGTTTGGAAAGGTGCACTTCTTTTCCCGTTGTGCAAGTTGGCATTATCATACATCGACTTGATGATAGTAATGATGTTGGTGGGTACTCCATTCCTTGCCAGTGCTCTCCATATTGCCGCTCTGTCCTCTGAATCAAACGCCTTCTTGAAGTCTATGAACAGGAGGTAGAGCGGTGCTCTCGATTCCACAGCTTGTTCGGTAATTATGCGTAGTGTGTTTGCCTGGTCTACGCAGCTCCTGTGTGGTCTGAATCCCGCCTGTTCATCTCGGGTTGTTGGCTTGATCTTTTCTTGAAGGCGCTCGTTCAGTAGAGTGGCCAACACTTTGTAACTGGTCTTAAGAAGTGTGGTTCCTCTCCAGTTATTGCAGTCACTAAGGTCCCCTTTCTTGGCAAGCTTTACAATGATACCGCCCTGTTTCAGCCATCAGCTGGGTATCAACTTGTAGAAGTTCAGCTGGTATGTTGTCTTCCCCAGCTGCCCTATTTTGCTTTAACTTCTTAATTGCATCTCCGATTTCTCGTACAGATGACGACGAAGATGATATCCTGGCGCTCCCACTTGATAGGGCGATGCTTCGGAAGTCTGTAGCCACAGTTGTTGTCGAGACGTGGCTGATTTCCATGAAGTGTTGCCGCCATCTCCGGATTTGTGCGTCATCATTGGATATTATGTTGCCTGCTAGATCTCTGATAGGTTGGGACTATTTTTTCTATCTTCCGGTGATCCGTGCAATCAACTGGTATAGCGAGCGCATGTTGTTTTGTCCTTCCGCTCGTTCCGCGTTGTCCGCAAATCTATCCAGTAGCGCTCTCTTGTCGTCTCTGGCGAATCGTTTCACAGCTTTGCACAATGTCCGATATTCGTCGTGATTATGCGCCAGCTGATCCGCCATGGATTTAAGATTGTTTCTCCGTCTGATTAGGTCCCACGTTCTCTCTGATATCCAGCCGGTCCTTTCGCGTTGTTGTGTGCCAATTGTTTGCTCCGCGGTGGTCCAAAGTGTCCTGCAAGTGTGTTCCCATGGGCGGTCTTCGTCTGGGATCAGCTGTTCTCGCAACGAGGATGCCATCCTTGCAGTCAGGTTGCTGTCCCTCAGTAGGTGCTGATTTAAGGGGGGCGCCCTACGATGATGTCTGTTGGTTCCGATCCTCGAGTGGTTGCGGTTCAATTTTATTAAAAGTTCTCCAATGACCAACTCGTGATCGCTATCTATAGCTGCTCCCCTTTTATTCCGCATATTGAGTAACGAATGCTTCCATTTTCTGCTGATGCATATATGGTCGATCTGGTTGCGCGTGTTGCCACTTAGAGATGTCCATGTGTATTTATAGACTTCTTTATGCGGGAACAACGTGCCCCCAATAACTAGTTTAAACAACTGACATATTTCAACTAGTCTTTCACCATTGTCGTTGCGAGTCCTTATACCGTGCTGTCCCATTACTGGTTTGAGTCCGATGTTGTTGGAGCCTATCTTAGCATTGAAGTCACCCATGAGAATAGTGATATCACCTTGCCGTATCTTAGTGAGGGTCGCTGTGAGCGCAGTGTAGAAGTCGTCTTTAAGGTCTTCATTGGCGTCTTCTGTCGGGCCATAGCATTGAATGATGTTTATGTGTCTAGCCTTGCACTTGAACCTAGCGGTAATGAGTCTGTCAGATATGGGTTCCCAGGAATGGACCGTCTTCTTGATCTTTCTGGCTACAAATATTCCTACACCATGTCTACTGCCTTCATTACTGCCACTGTGCAAGACTAGATTGCTATTGGCTGTTGTTGTTTCCCCACTGCCAGGCCACCTCATCTCCCTAATGCCAGCTACCGCTACCTGCAGTTTCTTCAGTTCTACCTCGAACTGTGCTAATCTGGAAGGTTCCTTTAGAGTTCTAACGTTCCATTGTCCAATTCGTGTCC
Source organism: Zaprionus ghesquierei (assembly GCA_018904095.1). NCBI lineage: Eukaryota > Metazoa > Arthropoda > Insecta > Diptera > Drosophilidae > Zaprionus > Zaprionus ghesquierei. Next base: position 214,985 of record JAEIGP010000570.1, read on the forward strand.
GTTTTTAAATGCCTATGGTCGTCAACGAGTTAGGGGAGCCGTTTATGTTTAGTTCTCTTGTATTGGTTTATGTAATCATTTGAGTTGTCGTTCCAACTGGTGATTGGCAAGATGCGACTTATCCCAGAGGTGGGGCTGCCACCTGACGCCTACTGGGAGTGGCGTCCACGGTTATCATTGGTTTTTCGTGTTATTGTAAGGATAACACGTAGAATAGATAAAAATGGAGATGCGATACAGTCTTTATTTTGGCATCATTCATAACTGGTGTTGTTGTTGCTGTACGCAGAGAAGCAATGAATGGTGCTTGGTTTTATGTGAGGGGGATGGGAGATTTGGACAAGGGTGGTTGCCGAAAAATGTTGAAAAGGCATTGTGCAATTTAGAAAATGCCTTCTATTAAGTAGAGAAGCATTTGTAAGAGGACGATTGAAGGGTCATGTCTCTTGCCATGAGCAGGTTGCGAACCTGCGACGTCATGTTTAGCAGACAAGTGTATTGTCCACTAGGCCATGCGGCGCCTATTCGGCATGATAGTTCCTGTAAATCATGCGCAGATGATGTTTATTTCAAATTTGAGGTGCCACGCCCACCACCCACGCAAATCGATCATTTTTTTACCATTCGACCATTGGAAATTGTCAAAAATGGTATACTAAGTTTGCCCCACTATTGCGCGAAAGTTAAATTGCTAGGGATCTTCATTTGGTTAAACCCGTTTTCTCCCCTGGCCCCGATGGCATTCCCGCCTGCGTACTAAGATTCTGTGCCACCTTTCTGAGTAAGCCATTGCGTAAACTTTCATATTTCTTTCCTTCTTAAATGAACCGTTAATAAACCCCTTATTTTAAAAGAGCAATAAGGAATTTAAAAATTGTCGACTTTCCCTAAATTATTTGAGATTGTCCTAACTCCTCACTTGCAACATTTTCAAGATTCGTCATTATCGAATTGTTAGAGCTAACGACCTTCGTTATAAAGGGCTTTCAGGAACATCTTTACACCGACGTTATTTACACTGATTTCAGTAAAGCGTTTGATTGGGTAAATCATTCACTCCTAGCACTTAAAATAAACTTTCTTGGTTTCTTACCAAAACTTCTTAGTTGGATGGTGAGTTACATGACTGAAAGAACTCAAAGAGTCCTCTTTAAAAATTGTCTTTCAATCTCACTTCATGCCTCATCCGGGGTTCTTCAGGAGAGTCATTTGGGTCCCCTACTTTTTCGCTTTTCATCAATGACCTTCCGTTAGTCATACGCAACTCCTGTACCCTTATGTACGCGGATGATGTCAATCTATGTTCCCAATTTAAAGACGACCTCTTTCACTCTTACCTGCATCTCGGTGTCCGTTGTGACCCAAAGCCGAAGTTTTTGGAACATATTTTCACTATTATTTACAATAAGGCCATAATATCAGTACTCTCTCTTAAAACTTTAACTCCTCGAAACAACAATACTATTCTTATTCCTATCTGCTTGTTTTCTAGGTCTTTGAGTAATGGCCCCTCGGTCGTTTGGGTCCATCCGTCCTAACATACTAACTCCAACACTTTTGATTTGATTGGGTTTTTCTGGGTTTCCCCAATTCATTGCAACAAATGTTGGATCAGTTAGTCCTTTTACCCCAGTTTAAGTTTAAATTTAAGAGATGGCGGTATTGTCCATAGTACTAGTGTTACGTGTCGCATCCTATCATACCATACGGCGATGAAAACCTGTTTACTCGCGCTAAAAGTTAGTCTTTGACAGATTATCGATTAATTGACTCTATACGTTGTGAGAGCTTGTCAAAGATGGACACCAGCAAAGAGAAAATTTGCTGAAAGAATTCGGCTGAAAGAATTAATTGAGTTTATGGGCCCGATAGTGTAAACGAACGTGTAGCAAAAAAGTGGTTTGACCACCCGATTGTCAGCCAGGAAGGTTTTCTGTGTGTTTGGTGGGATTGGCAAGGAATCAGGACCTGGCACCAAGTGATTATCATCTTTTCCTGTACATGGAAAGCGGCCTTAATGGTGAGAAGTTGGCCTGTGAAAATTGGCTCTCCGAGTTTTTTGCCAACGCCCACGCAAATCGATAATTTTCGATTATCAGGAAAAGTATTGAAGTTACAGCTTTCTGCTTTGGTATGAACATAATTTCCGTATTCCCGAAATTACAAGTCAATCAGACGATAAACACAGAAGTTAACCATGTTTTCGAACGTAAAAAGCTATGGACTTACAATATTTATGCAAAGTCAATATCAAAAATAAAAAAAAAAAACATTTTTGCACACATTTAATTTTTGATGCGGGCGGGACTCGAACCCGTAAATGCATAATAGTACTGTTCGTTTTGCAGTCCACAACTTCACCCATTTCACCACCGTACACGCACACACGATTCGGCACAATGCTGCAGGCAGCGCTGCCGGCAGCGCTGCTTACAGCTATGGAAAACATTAAGCTGAATAACTTCTGTGTTTATTATCCGATTGTTACCAAATTTTCGGAGATCATCTGGCTAGCTATAGATATCACGAAAACCGAAAATGAACAAAATGGCATCAAAATTGCGCTTGTAATCAATGTTTTTTCAATTTACGGGGGCGGAAGGGGGCGTGGCCGAAATCCAAAATAAACTTGATCAGCGTGCAATAATAACACATATTGTCACCAAATTTGGTAGTTCTAGCTCTTATAATAGCTGAGATCTAGATTTTCACACGGACAGACAGACGGACATGGCTATATCGACTCGGCTGTTGATCCTGAGCCAGAATATATATACTTTATGGGGTCGGAGGTTTCTCCTTCTGCCTGTTACATACATTTTCGGTTTGAACAAAGTTATAATACCATTCTACTCTATGAGTAGCGGATATAAAAAATTTAACGACTCGTCTAGGTGAATAAAAGAATAATTAAAATTCTATTTGTTTAAAATGATCCAACATTTGTTGCAGAAGGATTGGGGAGAACCCAGAAAAACCCAATCAGATCAGATAAGATTGTTAGGTGTTAGTTGTTAGTATGCTACATCGACCAGAGAAAGCGTAAAAGAAAATCCGACTTAAGATAGTGAATAAAGATTTATAGTTTATTACATTAATAAGGACTAATTTCTACACAAATGAGAAAGAATTAAAGATTTTCAGTCTACAGAATTTGAATTAACTATGATGATATATAAGTTGTTATAGTAAGAGCATAATGCCCTAAAAGGTTCATGCAAGGCATAGTTCGACCTACAGTGAGAAAGTGTTAGAGGTAGGAAGTTACGAGAGTTTCTTAAAGGGACAGCGAAGTATAACTGGCTAACCAAGTCTTCACTATCAATGTCACCTTAAATAAGGTTATTTAAATAGTACACCAAAGATGGTTCTACGATTGGCTAAAGACGGAAGATTTAAAAAGAGGAGTCTACTAGAGTAAGAAGGTAATCTTAAGTTTGCATTCCAATTAAGGCCTCGTAGGGCAAAAATTAAAAAATTCTTTTGAACAGATTCATTGCGGTCCTTGTAAAACGGACAAGAGAGGTATAAAGCGTTTTTGTGACATAAGGGTCGTTGAATTCCTTAGACCACCGCTTTATAAAGCCCAGGACACCCATGGCCTTATTGACCATTGAAAAAATGTGATCAGTAAATTTAAGCTTCCGATCCAATCGGACGCCCAAATCATCAGCCATGGTAATTCTCTTCGGGGGGGAAACCACAAAAAGTGTATGAGGCGTACTTAGGACTGGCCCAAAGTTTAATTGATTTGCACGGCACCAACTATGAAAACGGTCAAGGTCGTCTTGAAGAAAAGAATGACAAGAGACATTTTTAAATTGATAGCATAGCTTAACATCGTCTACATACATAACAGTATGAGAGTTACGTACGACCGAAGGTAAATCATTAATAACAAGTTAGAAGGGCTACAGTCAAGTGTTGACTGTATAGGACCATGGATTTCTAAAGATTATGAAAAAATTCAGATTGAAAACACTATTGGAAAAACACTGCTTGCTTGCTACTTGGAAAAAACACTGCTTGCTTCCTTGGGCGCACTGCAAATCTATATGAAGCGTTGAATAACTTTTATGTTCATTATCCGATCGGAACCAAATTTTTTTAAAATCCATGGTCTAAAAATACATTGTCTATTGTGTTTGTCGAAATGTGCGTAAAAGGCAGAAGGACGGATTTGCGACCCGATTAAGTATATATATTCTTGCTCAGGATCACTAGCCGAGTCAATTAAGCCATGTCTGTCTCTCCGTCTGTATGAACGCCTATATCTCAGAAACTAAAAAAGCTAGAACCACCAAATTTGTTGACAACACTTATGTGAATCATACGCTGTACAATTTTATTTAAAATTTAGAACACGCCTACTTCCGCCCACGCAAATCGAAAATCCGTATTGCAAGCGCCTATATCTTAGAAACTAAACAAGTAAGAAAGCTACAGTCGAGTGTGCTCGACTGTAATATACCCGCTACCTAGCTGCTTGTACATCATTTATTTGCGGAACAAAAAAACGGCTACAATCATATTTTGACCGTAAAAGGCTATGGACTTATAATATTTATGCAAAGTCAAAATATAAAATAAAAAAAAAAAAGTAAGAAAGCTTCAGTCGAGTGTGCTCGACTGTAATATACCCGCTACCCAGCTGCTTGTACATAATTTATTTGCGGAACAAAAAACGGCTACAATCATATTTAGACCGTAAAAGGCTATGGACTTATAATATTTATGCAAAGTCAAAATATAAAATAAAAAAAAAAACATTTTTGCACACATTTAATTTTTGATGCGGGCGGGACTCGAACCCGTAAATGCATAATAGTACTGTTCGTTTTGCAGTCCACAACTTAACCCATTTCACCACCGTACACGCACACACGATTCGGCACAATGCTGCAAGCAGCGCTGCCGGCAGCGCTGCTTACAGCTGTGGAAAACGTTAAGCTGAATAGCTTCTGTGTTTATTATCCGATTGTTACCAAATTTTCAGAGATCATCTGGCTAGCTATAGTTATCATGTAAACATGAACAATATGGCATCAAAATTGCACTTGTTATCAATGTTTTTTCGATTTGCGGGGGCGGAGGGGGGCGTGGCCAAAATCCAAAATAAACTTGATCAGCGTGCAATAATAACACATATTGTCACCAAATTTGGTTGTCCTAGCTCTTATAATAGCTGAGATCTAGATTTTCACACGGACAGACAGACGGACAGACGGACATGGCTATATCGACTCGGCTGTTGATCCTGAGCCAGAATATATATACTTTATGGGGTCGGAGGTGTCTCCTTCTGCCTGTTACATACATTTTCGGTTTGAACAAAGTTATAATACCCTTCTACTCTATGAGTAGCGGGTATAAAAAAAAAACATTTTTGCACACATTTAATTTTTGATACTGGCGGGACTCGAACCCATAAATGCATAATAGTACTGTTCGTTTTGCAGTCCACAACTTAACCCATTTCACCACCGTACACGCACACACGATTCGGCACAATGCTGCAAGCAGCGCTGCCGGCAGCGCTGCTTACAGCTGTGGAAAACGTTAAGCTGAATAACTTCTGTATTTATTATCCGAATGTTACCAAATTTTCAGAGGTCATCTGGCTAGCTATAGTTATTATGTAAACCGAAAATGAACAATATGGCATCAAAATTGCACTTGTTATCAATGTTTTTTCGATTTGCGGGGGCGGAAAGGGGCGTGGCCAAAATCCAAAATAAACTTGATCAGCGTGCAATAATAACACATATTGTCACCAAATTTGGTTGTCCTAGCTCTTATAATAGCTGAGATCTAGATTTTCACACGGACAGACAGACGGACAGACGGACATGGCTATATCGACACGGCTGTTGATCCTGAGCCAGAATATATATACTTTATGGGGTCGGAGGTGTCTCCTTCTGCCTGTTACATACATTTTCGGTTTGAGCAAAGTTATAATACCCTTCTACTCTATGAGTAGCGGGTATAAAAAGTTTTAAGTTAAATACACGACCACCAATTAATGCATATTCAAAATTTGAAGAAAAAGTTCTTACAAAAAAAAAAGAAAAAGCTTAAGCGGCATGAACTGGGAATCGAACCACGGGCCTGTCGGTTCAGGAGTTCATCGCTGCTGGCAGCGCTGCTTACAGCTCTGGAAAACGTTAAGCTGAATAACTTCTGTGTTTATTATCCGATTGTTACCAAATTTTCAGCGATCATCTGGCTAGCTATAGTTATCATATAAACCGAAAATTAACAATATGGCATCAAAATTGCGCTTGTAATCAATGTTTTTTCGATTAACTGGGGCGTAAGGGGGCGAGGCCAAAATCCAAAATAAACTTGATCAGCGTTCAATAATAACACATATTGTCACCAAATTTGGTTGTCCTAGCTCTTATAATAGCTGAGATCTAGATTTTCACACGGACAGACAGACGGACAGACGGACATGGCTGTATCGACTCGGCTGATGATCCTGAGCCAGAATATATAAACTTTACGGGATCGCAGGTGTCTCCTTATGCCTGTTACATACGTTTTCGGTTTAAACAAAAGTAATAATACCCTTCTACTCTATGAGTAGCGGGTATAAAAATATAAGAAAAAGCTGCGCTCGAACAATCGCACGCAGCTGATTTAAGAGACTGTCACTTCTCCACTTTTTAACTAAGTTCATTGTGTGCAATTAAAAAAGCTTTAAGTTAATGCATACTCAAAATTTTAAGTAAAAGTTCTTACAAAAAAAAAAAAAGAAAAAGCCTAAGCGGCATGAACTGGGAATCGAACCACGGGCCTGTCGGTTCAGGAGTTTATTGCTTTTCCACTAAGCTACTGACGCTGTTATCCAACAACTGCAAAAATTTGCATTGTAAGGAATTCTTATTATTTCCTGTACAAATAAAGAATTTGCGCGGCCGGCAGCGCTGCTTACAGCTATCGAAAACGTTAAGCTGAATAACTTCTGTGTTTATTATCCGATTGTTACCAAATTTTCAGCGATCATCTGGCTAGCTATAGTTATCATATAAACCGAAAATGAACAATATGGCATCAAAATTGCGCTTGTAATCAATGTTTTTTCGATTTACTGGGGCGTAAGGGGGCGTGGCCAATATCCGAAATAAACTTGATCAGCGTGCAATAATAACACATATTGTCACCAAATTTGGTAGTTCTAGCTCTTATAATAGCTGAGATCTAGATTTTCACACGGACAGACAGACGGACATGGCTATATCGACTCGGCTGTTGATCCTGAGCCAGAATATATATACTTTATGGGGTCGGAGGTTTCTCCTTCTGCCTGTTACATACATTTTCGGTTTGAACAAAGTTATAATACCATTCTACTCTATGAGTAGCGGATAAGGTTATAGTAAGAGCATAATGCCCTAAAGGGTTCATGCAAGGCATAGTTCGACCTACAGTGAGAAAGTGTTAGAGGTAGGAAGTTACGAGAGTTTCTTAAGGGGACAGCGAAGTATAACTGGCTAACCAAGTCTTCACTATCAATGTCACCTTGAATAAGGTTATTTAAACAGTACACCAAAGATGGTTCTACGATTGGCTAAAGACGGAAGATTTAATAAGAGGAGTCTACTAGAGTAAGAAGGTAATCTTAAGTTTGCATCCTAATTAAGGCCTCGTAGGGCAAAAATTAAAAAATTCTTTTGAACAGATTCATTGCGGTCCTTGTAAAACGAATACTGAGGGCATCAAATACATAAACCGAGTCAATTAAGCCATGTCTGTCTCTCCGTCTGTATGAACGCCTATATCTCAGAAACTAAAAAAGCTAGAACCACCAAATTTGTTGACAACACTTATGTGAATCATACGCTGTACAATTTTATTTAAAATTTAGGACACGCCTACTTCCGCCCCCGCAAATCGAAAATCCGTATTGCAAGCGCCTATATCTTAGAAACTAAACAAGTAAGAAAGCTACAGTCGAGTGTGCTCGACAGTAATATACCCGCTACCCAGCTGCTTGGACATCATTTATTTGCGGAACAAAAAAACGGCTACAATCATGTTTTGAGCGTAAAAGGCTATGGACTCATAATATTTATGCAAAGTCAAAATATAAAATAAAAAAAACAAGTAAGAAAGCTACAGTCGAGTGTGCTCGACTGTAATATACCCGCTACCCAGCTGCTTGTACATAATTTATTTGCGGAACAAAAAAACGGCTACAATCATATTTTGACCATAAAAGGCTATGGACTTATAATATTTATGCAAAGTCAAAATAGAAAATAAAAAAAAAAAACATTTTTGCACACATTTAATTTTTGATGCGGGCGGGACTCGAACCCGTAAATGCATAATAGTACTGTTCGTTTTGCAGTCCACAACTTAACCCATTTCACCACCGTACACGCACACACGATTCGGCACAATGCTGGAAGCAGCGCTGCCGGCGGGGGCGGAAGGGGGCGTGGCCAAAATCCAAAATAAACTTGATCAGCGTGCAATAATAACACATATTGTCACCAAATTTGGTTGTCCTAGCTCTTATAATAGCTGAGATCTAGATTTTCACACGGACAGACAGACGGACAGACGGACATGGCAATATCGACTCGGCTGTTGATCCTGAGCCAGAATATATATACTTTATGGGGTCGGAGGTGTCTCCTTCTGCCTGTTACATACATTTTCGGTTATAATACCCTTCTACTCTATGAGTAGTGGGTATAAAAACATTTTTGCACAAATTAAATTTTTTTTTTGATTATAAAAGGCTAGAGCCATCAAATTTGGTGACAATACTTATGTGAATCATACGCTGTAAAATTATTATTAAAATTTGGGACACGCCTATTTCCGCCCTTCATACTTCATATGCACTGCGCCCACTGCAAGCAAGCAAACAGTGTTTTTTCCAAGCAATGTTTTTTTCCAACTGCTTGGACTGCTTGGCGTCTAACTGAAAATTATATGTGTTGTGAAAAACTCGTTTACCAATAACAGTTTTCTAAATCTGATTTTTATTATGACTTTGTTCAAACCGAAAATGTATGTAACAGACGGAAGGAGACACCTCCGACCCCATAAAGTATATATATTCTGGCTCAGGGTCAACAGCCGAGTCGATATAGCCATGTTGGTCTGTCCGTCTGTCCGTCTGTACGTCTAGATCTCAGCTATTACAAAAGGTAGAGACACCTAATTTCCTGTATACCATAGGTAGATCGAGATTATTTTCAATTTTCGATGTCGCGCCCACCGCCCACGCAAAACGATAATTACGATTGTTAGGAAAAGTATTGAAGTTATGGCTGCTTTGGTATAAACATAGATAATTACAATATAAATCTATTTTCAAAATTACAATCCGATCGAACAATAAACACAGAAGATATTCATCTAAACGTTTTCCATAGTTACACTCTTTGCGCCTTTGCAGCATATCGTGACGTCATCGTCAAATTTCCACATTTTTCCTAAATTTGCGTATTATTTAAAATTCATTAAGAATATTTAAAGCTTTTAAAAATGTTTTAAAAATATTAACTGTCAATTTTCTTCATTTCAAAATATTTAAAAATTTCTATAATTTATTAAAATTTTTTTTTATACTTCCCACTTTTCCAAAGTTCCATAATTTTTAAAATTGCTTATCAATGAAAAAGGGATTAACTCTTTGTTTCCCTTTTGATTTTTTTTGCCTTTCTTATCATTTCTAATATTCTAATATTCTATTCTAATATTCAGTTACCCCTGTATTTAGTTAGTGGTTTCGGCACCTTTAGCAGTAAGAGATGTTGTGCCAGCGCTGACACTTTTGATTGAATTCCCAGCAGCATGCGTTGCAAGACTCCCCATACAGCGCCAACTGCCTGCGCCAACTACCTGTGCCTGCATCTACGTGTACGTCGGCGTCGATTGTAATCAACACGCTGGGATCAATCAGCAAACTTTAAAACTGAACGCCACACAGCAGTCAGCTCGAATGAATTCATCAAACGTATCAATCATGATGACAGGTCACAGTGCGAGCACAGTATAACTGGAAAAGACCAGGCCAGACCAGACACGGGCAGGACCAGGCAACAGGCAGCAGGTCCAGTTTTAGCTTTTCCTAACATGTCTGTGAAACGTCTCAGTTGTTGTTTTTGTTGTAGTTGGCGTTGCCTCACTTGTGAAGTCTCCACGCGCGTTGCGCCCATTAAATTCGAATAATCTTAGTTGTTGTTGCTTTTTTTTTCATCAATCTCCCCGCTCTGGACTCGAGTTGCAACTGTCGCATATAGCAGCTGGACACGGTGCTTGTGTGAGACGCTGCAGGCAGGCAGGCAGCAGCAGCACAACTGATTTGAAATTCTAAAGTGATTTTGATTACTTGAGGTATTGATATTTTGACTTGTACGTTGATTAGATAGTTGAAGGCTTGTTAGATGCATGTCAGCAGCAGCAGCGGCCTCAGACCGGTCTCACTGGCTGCATGTCTTGGTCTTGGTCTCTACGTCTCCATTTTCGTCTGCATCTGCGTGATGCGCCTGGCTTGATGTTGATTATAATTTAATTATAAGCAATCTGTAACAAGTAAATGGCTTGCATGGTGCTCTCACTCCATGGCACTCCTGGTCATGGCGCATAATTTAGCAGGCAGGTGTGAAAAAGCTTCATTAGCTTAGACGTCTCAGTCCGAGCCCGCTGCATGACTAATAATAGTCACGGGCCGGTCACATTCTGCTCTCTTGCCACATTTGCCACCGGCACAAACCATACTTGTTCTCAATCTGCTTGGCTTGGACAGCCACGATGTCTGCTAACGAAAGTTGCAGACATTTGAGTGACTGAAGCAAGGCAAAATGCTGTAGAAATTTCCCCTTGCGATTTGCGGCTAATCCCATGGAAAATAATATAGACAGAGAGGTATTCTCTCTTAAGACTTGCTGGCTTTATATGTAGAATTTGTAGCAAGGAGGTACCAAGCGATACAATTCTATTAAAACGATTCAAGTAGGCTGAGTTGCTTCTGTCTTAATTTCTGACTACGTAAGCTCTCAATGGGTTCGGATTTTCAGTCCGCTCTCAGCTCTCAATTGAGACTGGACTGGGTTTTTTTTTTTCTCTGGGTGAGACTGGAATCTCTTTTTTTTTCTCAGGGTGGGACTGGAATCTCTTTTTTTTTATAACTCTTTTTTTTTTTGTAGTGCATTTGCATTAAAGTATGCCTTTTTTTAACAAGTAGAGCAATTCTCTTCATTTTTGGATAAGTACACAAAAATGTTTCATATCATCGTTTTTTTTTTTATACCCGGTACTTCTGCAGCAATGGCTTAAGCTTGCGCATGCTCTTGACGCTCAACTTGTGTGTCTCAAAGAGTGAGATTGTCGCCTGCGAATAATCGTTGCCATAGAGTTTGCCCATGGCCAGAGCCACATCGCGCTGGGTAAAGCCGAGCTCGATGCGACGCTGCTTGAAGGTCTTCGCAAACTGATCGAGCTCCATAACTATTCAACAAATTATTTAATTTCTTTTTTACACTAACTGAATTTTTTTAATTTTTAGTCTTGGTTTACTATATTGTTTGTTTCCTTGTTGGCTTTGTTTTCAATCTATAGTAATGTTTGCTTTGTTTTCAATCTATAGTAATAATATATTTAATTTAATTTCTTTTCTATAACGACTTTTAAGTATATTTGGTAAAACTTTAACCTAAATTTTAAATATATATACAGTGGTGGGCTTTTATTTAGCACACTATTTAGCAGCACACTTCAACATGAATTTTTACCGATTGTATAGTGAATACTTCACCAATTTTTTTTCTGGTTGTTGCCTTATTAGTTGATAAGATGTACCGTTACTTTCAGCCTATTCCCTTTCGTCGTTTTTTTTCTGCGTTGGTTTGAATGAATTAACTATGATTTTCAGCTGGACATGAGTTTAGCACACTTATACTTTTTTTTTATTAATTTATTAAGTAGAATGAGAAAACATAAGAAAGGGGACTAATATTTTGTTGGATATCCTTTGTTTTTGATAACTACATCCAATCTTCTGTGCTGACTCTCCACTAAAGCAGCGCATCTGTTCTGCGGAATACTGTACCACGCTTCTCGGATAACTATCCACAAATCATTCAAACTGCCCAGATTTTTGGTGCGAATGTGCTGCTCAACATCATTCTAGAGATTCTCTATCGGATTGAGGTCCGGTGACTGAACTGGCCACTTCAGCGTAACAACTTGATGCTCCTAAAGGCAACTTTTCATAAGCCGTGAAGTGTGCTTATGATCGTTGTCGTGCATAAAACGCCATGATAATGGCATATTGTCCTCGGAATATGGCACCATTATATCCTCTATAATTTCTTTATAGACGTATTGGTCCATACGAGTGTCTACCCGGTAAATCATTGATACATATTTTTTAATAACATTTAAATTTTTAATTAAAATAAATAGGTAATACTAAATATGCGAGTCCTTAAAAGAAAGAACAAAGAAAATAAAAAAAAAGAAACGAAAAAATAGAAAACAAAAAGAAAGAAAACTTCTTTCTTTTCTAGAAAGAAAAAGAAAATTTGGTAACAATCGAATAATAAACACAGAAGTTATTCAGCTTAACGTTTTCCACAGCTGTAAGCAGCGCTGCCCGCAGCGCTGCTTCCAGGATTGTGCCGAATCGTGTGTGGGTGTACGGTGGTGAAATGGGTTACGTTGTGGACTGAAAAACGAACAGTACTATTATGCATTTACGGGTTCGAGTCCCGCCCGCATCAAAAATTAAATGTGTGCAAAAATGTTTTTTTTTTTATTTTATATTTTGACTTTGCATAAATATTATAAGTCCATAGCCTTTTACGGTCAAAATATGATTGTAGCCGTTCTTTATTGTTCCGCAAATAATTTTGATGTACGAGCAGCTGGGTAGCGGGTATATTACAATCGAGCAAACTCGAATGTAGCTTTCTTACTTGTTTTTTATACCCACTACTTATAGAGTAGAAGGGTATTATAACTTTGTTCAAACCGAAAATGTATGTAACAGACGGAAGGAGACACCTCCGACCCCATAAAGTATATATATTCTGGCTCAGGGTCAACAGCCGAGTCGATATAGCCATGTTCGTCTGTCCGTCTGCCTGTCTGTCTGTCTGTTCGTCTGTCCGTCTGTCTGTCCGTGTGAAAATCTAGATCTCAGCTATTATAAGAGCTAGGACTACCAAATTTGGTAGCAATATGTGTTATTATTGCACGCTGATCAAGTTTATTTTGGATTTTGGCCACGCCCCCTTCCGCCCCCGTAAATCAAAAAGCATTGATTACAAGTGCAATTTTGATGCCATATTGTTCATTTTCGGTTTACATGAAATCTATAGCTAGCCAGATGATCTCTGAAAATTTGGTAACAATCAGATAATAAACACAGAAGTTATTCAGCCTAACGTTTTCCATAGCTGTAAGCAGCGCTGCCGGCAGCGCTGCTTGCAGCATTGTACTGAATCGTGTGTGCGGTTACGGTGATGAAATAAGTTAAGTTGTGGACTGCAAAATGAACAGTACTATTATGCATTTACGGGTTCGAGTCCCGCCCACATCAAAAATTAAATGTGGGCAAAAATGTTTTTTTTTTTTATATTTTAGTTTTTGACTTTGCATAAATATTGTAAGTCCATGGCCTTTTACGGTCAAAATATGATTGTAGCCGTTCTTTATTGTTCCGCAAATAATGTTGATGTACGAGCAGCTGGGTAGCGGGTATATTACAGTCGAGCACACTCGAATGTAGCTTTCTTACTTGTTTTTTTCATAACCTTGAAAAATCCATGATCTTATACAGTCAACACTTGACTGTAGCCGTTCCTACTTGTTTTAAAATCCATGGTCTAAAAACAGATAACACACATACACATTTACAATTTGTTCAAAATCAATCAAAAAATTGGCAAAAGACTATAACAAGACAACACGTTCTATATTAGGAGCTCAAATCGATACCACATTTCGTAAATAAGTTACCTGTTCCAGTACCCGAATCTGCCCTAACCTTCCTAAATCCGACAAACCTCTCAACGATCTTATCGTTCAACTCATTTTACAAATATCACCAGACAATAAACACTTAACAGTTACACCCTTTAAACAGAAAACACCTCTTAAACATTAAAGCCAAATAAAACATCCGCCGTCTTTGCCGACGGAACCATGCTTAAAATACTCGAATAAGTTTACGCCGTAGACTTTTCCAATCACCCAGCATTTAAACTAATTAGCTGTTCTTTCCCTGCGGAAATAGTAAATACTCAAGAACATGATAAAATTATCTCCGATTATCACACCAACAATAATCACAGAGGCATTGACGAGACTTTTCTTTACTTAAAACATGAATACTTTTTCCCCCACATGAAGAACAAAATTTCACAGTTAATTAACCACTGTGAAACTTGCCTAAGACTTAAATACGACAGACACCCCCAGAAAATCTCATTCTTAATTCCTCCAACCCCTGATAAACCCTCCCTGAATATAGTAAAATCACTAAAACACTTCATAAGTTTATTCGGAATCCCCGGACAGATAGTTTATGACCAAGGTACCGAATTCTCCGGGAACATATTCAAAACATTTTGCTCACAATTGAAAATACTCTTGCACGAAACAATCTTCAAGCAATTCCCCCGCTTACATTCCACCCTTCAGAAATCTACAGAAAACTCCTTAACACTCGCAAAGACCAAATACTACCAATCGAACACGATGAATTACTGACGGAAACCCTAATTACCTATAATAATGCGATCCATTCCGCAACCAAGCTCACCCCATACGAACTGTTCACTGGCAGAACCCATTTATTTAACAAAAACACCGAATTTAGTACCAAATGTGATTATCTAGAAAAACTACATACTTTTCAAGGAAAACTCCACCTAATCGTAAAAAAAAACTTGAAACTATCGTAAAAACAAATATAGAAAAACTTAATGAAAATAGAGAAGATCCCATTCCAGTAGAACCTGAAAATATAGTTTTGAGAAAAGAAAACAGGAGGAAAAAAGTAACACCCAAGTTTTCTCTACACCACGGCACGGCTAACGTCCACGGCACTACACATATCAAAGATCAGAAAACTAATATTAACAAGTAACGAAAGCTACAGTCGAGCGCGCCCGACCGTAAGATACTTTTCGACCACCTTCGTAGTTGCACTAACTAATACTTACTCGCTCTCACACATACATACAGACACACACACAAAGACTAAAGCGTAGCGCGACGATATGCTGCAATGACGCGGGCAGCGGAACTGTACAAAACGTTTTCTTGAATAACTTCTGAGTTTATTGTCCGATCGGATTGTAGTTAAGGGATTAGGTGCATACCATTAGCATCTTTACGTGTGCTAAAGCAAAAATCTGTAACATTAACAATTTCCCTAATATTCGTAAATGATCGATTTGTGGCACCTTGAAAATTTGAAAAAAACCGTAATCTGCGCATGGTTTACAGAAATCATCATGCCAAACTTGGTGTCTATAACTGTAATACATTCCTTAATATTCAAAAATTATCGATTTGCGTGGGCGGTGGGCGCGGCACCCCAAATTTGAAAAAACGCATTCCGTCTATAGTTTATAGGAACCATTACCATTTGGTGTCTGTAACTGTAATACTTTCCTTAATATTCGTAAATTATTGATGGCACTCCAAATTTGAAATTAAATAGACCTGCGTATGGTATACAGAAACCATCATGTCAAATTTGGTGTCTCTAGCTTTTGTAATAGCTAAGATCTCGACGTTCATACAGACAGACGGACAAACGGACATGGCTCAAGCTGAGCCAGAATATATATACTTTATGGGGTCTGCCATGTCTCCTTCTGCCTGTTACATACTTTTGCACAAACTTAGTAAACCGTTTTTGACCACTTTCAATGGTCGAATGGTATAAACACTATAATAGAGGTACTCAGCCTGGAAAGACTACACCTTGATGCTCTACACACTTCAAATATAATCCTGAAATCCGAAAGTCAATCCGCACAACTTCCCACAGCCCTCTACATACTGTTCCTGCTTCTGGCAGTCATAGCCGTTTTCTTCTGAACATTCCGGCCCAACAAACACATCGTCAACCTGCCAACAGAATGTCAGCTGACTATTGTCGCTCCGGTCATCCCACCCATATGGCCTTCGCTCAATTCTAGGGGGGGAAGAGTCACCAACCCGGCACCGACAGATGCCATTCCCCCCTTAAAAACCCCTCGTTCCATCACAAGCTTAACGCAGTGATTAGCAACGGCCAATATATGAATCACATTTGTTTAGGCTAAGAAATATCCGATATGTTGCCGACTCTGCAACCAGAGGCATTCGCGTGGGAGTTTACACAACAGGAATAATCCTCTTTTATATGTTAGCCGCTAAGAATGATCTGAAATAAATTTTACTTCTGTCTCGACTTTGAAACTGTGCAGTTGATCTTTTATTGTGAAAGGAACGAAAAATACAAAACTTACTCCAAACGTACTAAAGGGGACTCAAGAAAAGCTCAATCATCCCCTCTAACCCTCTTCATCAGCTCCACCACTTAAGTCACGAGTGGTAACTCTCTCGTGCCAGTCACTTCCCTTGACAACAACAAAACGCTCCCTTGCATACACACTCACGCATATACAACAAATACAACAAAAACAAGTAAAGAAACCTACAGTCGAGCGCGCCCGACAGTAAGATACCATTCGCCCAGTTTCGAAACAAATTATCACACATTTAATTTCATCAAAAAACTCTGCACAAGTTTATCCGCCACCTATTGTTTAAATTATATCTATTTTTGAATAGCGTCATATACATGTGAAAACTGCATAGCTTTACACATGCTACGGCTGAAACGAAGCATCGTGACGATGACGTCACGACGAGAGCACAGTCGCAACCAGTGGAAGTACGGAAAACGGAAACACGGATAACTTCTGTGTAATTTGGGAAATAGATTTATATTGCAATTATTTATGTTCATACCAAAGCAGAAAGCTGTAACTTCAATACTTCTCCTGATAATCGAAAAAATCAATTTGCGTGGGCCCACCGCCCGCGTGGCATCAAAAATTGAAAATAAACTCGATCTACCTATGGTATACAGGAACCTTCATGTGAAATATGGTGTCTGTAGCTTTTGTAATAGCTGAGATCTAGACGTTCCAACGGACAGACGGACAGACAGATGGACATGGCTCAATCGACTCAGCTAGTGATTCTGAGACAGAATATATATACTTTCTGGGGTCTGCCACGCCTCCTTCTGCCTGTTACATACATTTGCACAATCTTAGTATACCATTTTTGACCATTTTCAATGGTCGAATGGTATAAAAAGTCAGCACCCCAGGCACTTGCGGAAACAAAACTCTTGCATACATACACGCACAAAGCGATTCTTGATTTAGGCGCTGGGCATGCAAAATTGCCCATTGCTAAATTTCACAAGCAGCGCATACAAACGTAAGCGAGCATGTGCATACATAGCATTGGAACGATCACAGCGCGCAGAAATACGTTCGAGCTTATCGTTCCGCTATCATTGTGCGACTGAATGTTGTTGTTTTACGCTGCTTCGGGTTCTGTACAGGCAGAAGGCCAAGCGCTGCGCCTATGTCACTGGGGTTGTGAAAATTAGCCAGACGCTATTTGGCTTGTCTATAGCAGTTGTGTAGTTTATGATAAGACCTTTGAGCCAGACGCGGACGAATGCTTGAGATATATCGAGGAATATCGGGGTGAAATATTCTCTTAGCTCGAAGGCCGTGCGAATCTTCGATGTTATTCTGTTAACTTGCTTTCCAGTTCTATGTCTTTCTCTTAAGCAAAATTGATGGGCTGGGAAAATGTTGTGAGCTCCCATATAAATATGTTATTATGCGCGTTAGAAGGCATTTTTCAAATAATGTGGAAGGGCATGATAATAAAGATATTGGTGTGTAAGATGACGGAATCGTGTGATCATTTCCAGGCTTCGGTATTATAATAATTGATTATTTCCATTTACCTTGGCTTAACTTAATATTCCATTGAAAAGTTTGCAGATGAGCTCAACAGCACAGTACGGAAGTTCCATTATCATTTTTATTAGGTAACCGCCTGAAGCCTTTTTTGGTTTTAGCTCCCTAATGACTTTTGTAATCTCGTTCGGCCAAAATGAAGTTGGCTTAGATTCCATTTCAGAGAGGATTTGCAAAAGAACATAAGCATTTTCTGCTGGCTTACCACGCCCGTCGCAGACGCCTCTTTTCCAGAACTAGCTGTTCAATTTGCAGACTGCTTTTGAACATCTTATTTTCCACATCCTTTCGTTTTGGTCTTGAGATCCCGGCCGCTGCGGCGCGTACCTCTTCCAGAGCGGAGGTAGAGCCGTAGAAAACTTATTTCTCTGTGAGGTGCGTTTCAACCAGCAGCATGGCGTCCATGTGAATTACATTTAGGAATTGCGTTATTTTAACTTTGTGCCGTGAGATGCCGGTTCGCATTTCACATGCAAATACGTAGGTTAGACATTTATTAATTGGATTGTTGTGCTACAAATAACTGAATAACCATGTTCTGGTTCTGAAGCAGGGTTTGCATTGTTATTTTCATAAATGACATGAGTTCCATCATACTTTGTTGAATGGTAAACATCATAGTTTCCAAATTACTTTGCGGCTGCCTTGGGACCTGCTGAGCGTTTTCTGAGTGTGGCTGGATAGATTTTCATGGCTGTTCGCATTTGCGAACGGGATGCCCTTATTGGTTTTTTTTTATAGACTCTGTACTTATATTAAAATCAAAGCTTTTTTAACTACAAGCTAAACTAGATTCATTTAACCCCCTTAATATACAAACAAGTAAGAAAGCTACAGTCGAGTGTGCTCGACTGTAATATACCCGCTACCCAGCTGCTCGTACATCATTTATTTGCGAAACAAAAAAACTGCTACAATCATATTTTGACCGTAAAACGCTATGGACTTACAATATTTATGCAAAGTCAAAACATAAAATAAAAAAAAAAAACATTTTTGCACACATTTAATTTTTGATGAGGGCGGGACTCGAACCCGTAAATGCATAATAGTACTGTTCGTTTTGCAGTCCACAACTTAACCCATTTCACCACCGTACACGCACACACGATTCAGCACAATGCTGCAAGCAGCGTTTATTATCCGATTGTTACCAAATTTTTAGAAATCATCTGGCTAGCTATAGTTATCATGTAAACCGAAAATGAACACTATGGCATCAAAATTGCGCTTGTAATCAATGTTTTTTCGATTTACGGGGGCGGAGGGGGGCGTGGCCAAAATCCAAAATAAACTTGATCAGCGTGCAATAATAACACGTATTGTCACCAAATTTGGTAGTCCTAGCTCTTATAATAGCTGAGATCTAGATTTTCACACGGACAGACAGACGGACAGTCGGACATGGCTATATCGACTCGGCTGTTGATCCTGAGCCAGAATATATATATGTCGCATTACGAATCTATTTTGACCACTGTACGTGGCTGTCACATTATTACCATAGTTTTACCACTGCGCTTGCAAGGCGCTGCTGCGCAATGAGTTTGGTATATTGTGAAATCATTCTTAGAATTTGACTACGACGAATAATATGACTGGCGCCAAAGTACCGAAAAGAGTGAGGCGACGGCGTTGTCGCGCTGTCGCCAAGTGTAGTCCAGCTAGCGTGCGTAAAGCATAGATCGATGCGTAGAAAATGCGAGCAGTTGCATGCGGACAATTGCACACGCCGGTTGGAATTCGCTTCACTCGAAAAGTTTGTGTGTCGACATGGCAGATCAGACGCAAGAAAATAACAACACTGCGACATCAGAAGTGGGATCTGCTTTGCCTACAAATATCACCGATGCATACCTGGCAGCTTTACAAGTGCAAAACAACAACCTATTGGAGATCATCAAAAATATGCAGACACCAAAGGCATCGGCAACTGATGAAAAGGGAAAACATATAACTCTACCAAAATTTCATCCTGAGGGAGCTGGTGCAGATGCCTCAGCTTGGTGTACAACAGTGGATCTCATTTTTGCTGATAAAATGCCCGAAGGAAGCAGCCTGATGATAACTTTAAGTAAGGCGCTAGAGGGAAGTGCATCGCAATGGCTGTCCCAAATATGCTTTGCTGGCATCACATGGCCACAATTTAAAGAACTCTTCGTTCAACGTTTTGTTGGCATTGAAACGTCTGCTGCCACACTGATGAAAATTTTGAACGGGCGACCAAAGTCTGGAGAAAGTTACACCGAATATGGGAGCCGAATTGTCACCTTACTTATGTCAAAATTTAAATCTATTGATCTGGAGGAAATTGCGGTTTCACTTACTCTGGCTCACATGGCACAAATTGATGACAAATTGTCGCGCTGGGTTTTTACAAACAATATTAAAACTCGAAATGACATGCAACAACAACTACAAGCGCACACTTTTCAAAAACGGAACCTTGATGACGACGCTTCTACAACAGGCCCGGAGCGTAAAAAGTCTAAGTATCTCTCTCAAGTGAAATGCAATTATTGTGGAAAGACTGGACATAAATATGCCGAATGTCGTGCTCGGCAGAGGACACAAAATCAAGGAAAAAGCCACAACGGAAGTTCATCGCAAGGATCAAAAGACCGGTCAACAGTCAAATGTTTCAAATGCGACGAGCTTGGGCACTTCGCATCCGCTTGTCAAAAAGGACGATCACGAGGAAACGACCAAGTAACCGAGAAACGTGTTGACATCTGTACTGTAGCTCCACCATCAGGAACAATAAGAAGTTCAACCGGTGAGTCTGTTCCATTTTGCTTCGACTCCGGCGCTGAATGTTCCTTGGTTAAGGAAAGCGTCGCCGATAAATTTAGTGGCAAAAGAATTAATAACATTGTTAAATTAAACGGCATATGTAATGATTCAATATTCAGCACTCAACAACTATTATGTAATATAAATATTGATCAATGTTATTTAGAGATTTTGTTACATGTTATTATGGACAAGTATTTGAAATTTGATGTACTAATTGGTCGTGAAATTTTAAGCCAGGGCTTTGGCGTAACCATGGACGCTGACAAATTTCAAATTTACACAACCAAAAGAGTAGAATCGTTAGTAATTACCAATTATGAAGATGTCATAGAATCAAATCGTGAACTTGATGATCTTGATAAGGCAGCCTTGAAAAAAATTCTAAAATGTTATTCAGATTGGTTTATTGATGGAATACCAAAGACCAAGGTCACCACAGGACAGTTGGAAATTAGATTAATAGATCAGCAAAAGACCGTACAACGGCGGCCATATAGGCTTAGTGAAGAAGAGAAAATTAAAGTGCGGGGTAAAGTTGACGAATTACTAAAAGCTAAGATTATTCGGTCAAGCTGCTCACCTTTCGCTAGTCCCATGATGCTAGTTAAAAAAAGAATGGCACCGATCGACTGTGTGTGGACTATCGCATGCTAAACGAAAACACAGTGGCTGACAAGTATCCATTGCCCCTCATCTCAGACCAAATTGCTAGGCTTCGGGGTGCTAAATATTTTTCGTGCATAGATATGGCAAGCGGCTTTTACCAAATTCCAGTCCATGAGGACTCAATCGAACGAACTGCATTTGTAACGCCAGAAGGTCAATACGAGTTCTTGACAATGCCATTTGGTTTGAAGAACGCACCATCTGTGTTCCAGCGGGCTATAATGAAGGCCCTAGGAGCTTTAGCTTACACTTATGCAATTGTGTATATTGATGATGTTCTCATAATAGCAGAAAGCAAAGAAGATGCGCTAGTTAGATTGCAGACAGTATTGGAGACA
The DNA here is from genome assembly GCA_018904095.1 of Zaprionus ghesquierei. Lineage (NCBI taxonomy): Eukaryota > Metazoa > Arthropoda > Insecta > Diptera > Drosophilidae > Zaprionus > Zaprionus ghesquierei. The sequence goes on from JAEIGP010000570.1 coordinate 236,823, forward strand.
TTAAGTAAGGCTGGATTTTCATTCAATGTCACTAAGTGTTCCTTTCTCACCACAAAAATAGAGTATCTCGGATTTGAAATAAGCAACGGAGAAGTCAGGCCAAATTCACGGAAAATTCAAGCTTTAAAAGAATTACCACCACCCCAAAATGTCTCACAGCTAAGACAATTCATTGGTTTAGCCACATATTTTCGGCAATTTGTGTTAAATTTCTCCCAAACACTTAAACCTCTGTATCTTCTCACATCTAAGAAAAACACTGACTTTGTTTGGTTACCAGTGCATGAACAGGTACGAATAAAAATAATAACTATATTGACTCAGACGCCAGTTTTAATCATATTCGATCCGCAATACCCAATAGAGCTGCATACTGACGCAAGTTGTATTGGGTATGGAGCGATCCTGTTACATAAAATTGACAATAAACCTCATGTGGTAGAGTATTACAGTAAGTGTACGTCTCCCGCCGAATCTAAATACCATTCATACGAACTGGAGACGTTAGCAGTAGTAAATGCTATTAAACACTTCCGACATTACCTGCAGGGACGAAAATTTATAGTTTATACTGACTGTAATTCTTTAAAGGCCAGCCGTACAAAACTAGATTTAACACCGAGGGTTCATAGATGGTGGGCGTTTTTACAGGCATTTGATTTCGAAATAGAGTATAGAAAAGGCGAGCGCATGGCGCATGTGGATTTTCTCTCTCGGAATCCAGTGCTTAAACAACACAAAAGTTTGAATAAGATTCCAGAGTTACGAATCAATTTGACCGAGATATCTGATAACTGGTTGGTTTCAGAACAACAGCGAGATACTGAGATACAAGAAATAATTTTAAACTTAAAGAATAATGAGTTTCCAGGAAATCTGGATAGAACATATGAATTGCGAAAGGGAATACTACATAGAAAAATACAGCGAAATAGTAAGACCAAATGTTTGCCGGTAATACCAAGAGGTTTTCGATGGGCCGTCATAAATCACGTCCATGAAGCTATTATGCATCTTGGATGGGAAAAGACGCTGGACAAAGTCTATTGTTATTACTGGTTCGAAAATATGTCTAAATATGTGCGTAGATTTGTAGAGAATTGCATTACATGTAAAGTATCTAAGCCACTTGTGGGAAAAGTGCAGGCTGAGCTGCATCCTATTCCTAAAATAGAAATACCGTGGCATACGATTCATATTGACATCACTGGCAAATTGAGTGGTAAAAATGATTTGAAGGAATACGTCATCGTCCTTATAGATGCCTTCACCAAATTTGTTTATTTTTATCACACACTTAATATAGATTCTGATAGCTGCATTAAGGCTGTAAAATCAGCTGTGTCCTTGTTTGGTTTGCCCACTCGAATTATAGCAGATCAAGGACGTAGTTTCGTAAGTAAAAGTTTTCGCGAATTTTGCTCCTCTCAAAAATTAATCTACATTTAATTGCTACTGGTGCAAGTAGAGCAAACGGTCAGGTAGAACGTGTCATGAGTACCCTGAAAGGTATGCTAACGGCTGTCGAAACTAGTCAGAGATCATGGCAGGATGCGTTGGCTGAAGTGCAGCTAGCAATGAATTGCACGATTAATCGTGTGACTAAGTTTAGCCCTTTGGAATTATTAATTGGTAAAGAAGTTCGACCTTTTGGCTTGTTGCCGCTAATCGAAGATAACGATGATGAGGTAGACAAAGAAAATTTGAGAAAGGAGGCTAAAAAGAACATGGATACTCAAGCAAAATACGACAAAGATAGGTTTGATAAAAATAAGGCTAAAATAGTAAATTTCAAAGTGGGTGATCACGTTTTGCTCAAAAACGAAGAACGTCATCAAATTAAACTTGATCCTAAATTTAAAGGGCCATTTGAGATAATTGAAGTATTGGATGGAGATAGATATACGCTAAAATCTTTAACATGTAATCGAACATATAAGTATTCTCATGAATGTTTAAAAGCAATACCAAATAATCAGATACTCGATGAGTTATGTAAAGATAGGGACAGCACAATAGAAGTTGTGTCTGTAGCGCAATAGAGAAACTGAAGACCGCACCATAGCAGAAGAGACTTGTTATGGCGGGGGTCGTATGTGTTAAAGGACCTACACAAATCATAAGTTAAGTATGTGATAAAGGAACTTCACAGATGATAAGTTAATTATGTGTAAAAGGAACTACACAAAATATAAGTTAATTATGTGTAAAAGGAACTACACAAAATATAAGTTAATTATTTGTAAAAGGAACTACAAAATTTGTTTGGTTTAAAAGATTAAGAAAAAAATGTGTTAAAGGAATTACACGAATGGTATAATTTATTAAATTTAAATTATGTTACGAAAATTTAAATAATTTAATCATGTTATGATAAGAATGAAGATTTGGATCAGTAATAAATTGAATGAAGATAATTCTTTGAAATATCTAGAGTATAGAATATCCTGAAGTATTGTCACTTAAGTGGTACATTTAAGACTACACACGAGGACGTGTATTATGTCAGGAAGGCCGTGTCGCATTACGAATCTATTTTGACCACTGTACGTGGCTGTCACATTATTACCATAGTTTTACCACTGCGCTTGCAAGGCGCTGCTGCGCAATGAGTTTGGTATATTGTGAAATCATTCTTAGAATTTGACTACGACGAATAATATGACTGGCGCCAAAGTACCGAAAAGAGTGAGGCGACGGCGTTGTCGCGCTGTCGCCAAGTGTAGTCCAGCTAGCGTGCGTAAAGCATAGATCGATGCGTAGAAAATGCGAGCAGTTGCATGCGGACAATTGCACACGCCGGTTGGAATTCGCTTCACTCGAAAAGTTTGTGTGTCGACATGGCAGATCAGACGCAAGAAAATAACAACACTGCGACATATACTTTATGGGGTTGGAGGTGTCTCCTTCTGCCTGTTACATACATTTTCGGTTTGAACAAAGTTATAATACCCTTCTACTCTATGAGTAGCGGGTAAAACAAGTAAGAAAGCTACATTCGAGTGTGCTCGACTGTAATATACCCGCTACCCAACTGCTCATACATCAAAATTATTTGCGGAACAATAAAGAACGGCTGCAATCATATTTTGACCGTAAGCCGTAGACCGTATCCTTTTAATTTTTCATGCGGGCGGGACTTGAACCCGTAAATGCATAATAGTACTTTTTGTTTTGCAGTTCACAACTTAACCCATTTCACCACCGTACACGCACACACTATTCGGCACAATGCTGCAGGCAACGCTGCCGGAAGCGCTGCTTACAGCTATGGAAAACGTTAAGCTAAATAACTTCTGTGTTTATTATCCGATTGTTACCAAGTTCAGAGATCAACTGGCTAGCTTTAATTATCATATAAACCGAAAATAAACAATGTGGCATCAAAATTGCGCTTGTAATCAATTTTTTTTCGATTAACGGGGGCGGAAGGGGGCGTGGCCAAAAATAAAATAAACTTGATCAGCGTACAATAATAATACATTTTGTCAACAAATTTGGTAGTCCTAGCTCTTATAATAGCTGAGGTCTAGATTTTCAAAGATTTTTCAAACCCGTAAATGCATAATAGTACGGTTCGTTTTTCGTGGAAAACGTTAAGCTAAATAACTTCTGTGTTTATTTCCCGATTGTTACCAAATTTTCAGAAATCATATGGCTAGCTATAGTTATCATATAAACCGAAAATGAACATATGGCATCAAAATTGCGCTTGTAATTAATTTTTTTCGATTTACAGGGGCGGAAGAGGGCATGGCCAAAATCCAAAATAAACTTGATCAGGGTGCAATAATAACATTTTGTCACCAAATTTGGTAGTCCTAGCTCTTATAATAGCTGAGAACTAGATTTTCACACGGACAGTAAGACAGACAAACGGACAGACGGACATGCCTATATCGACTCGGCTGTTGATCCTGAGCCAGAATATATATACTTTATGGGGTCGGAGCTGTCTCCTTCTGCCTGTTACATACATTTTCGGTTTGAACAAAGTTCTACTCTATGAGTAGCGGGTATAAAAAACAAAAACACCTTGCACCTGGTTGTTTTAGCGAAACGAAAAAAAAAAGGGAATTGAATTGCATTTTAGTTGGTATCGATAAAGACCCGTTTCATTGCCAACATACTAGGGGGGAATTGCTTTCCCGTGGAAAGATGACTAGGCACAATTACCGCGTTATTAGGGCTTGTGGGAAAAAGGCATCAAAAAGGTTTCCTGGTTTCCTCCACAGTTGCAACATTTTGTCTTCCTTGTTTGCGGCGCAGAATACGGAATTGTGGAGGTCTCCGCAGGCAACGCAGACTGCCCGAAGTGTGCAGTTTGTCTTGGTGTGTCCATATTCCTGGCAGTTGTATAGGGCCGTTGCATTTGTGTAGATCTTCCACGGAGATCCTTCGATGCAGTAAGAGCTGCAGCTTGTAGATCGGGTCATACACCATAAAATTTTTATTAAAGTTTGGGCCACGCCTACTTCCGCCTCCGCAAATCGATAAACCGAAAACCAAGCGCAATAATAAAGATACAGTTTTGGTGCTTATGATAACTGTGACCACCCAAACAATCGCTGAAAATTTGGTAAGCAGGATTCCTCAACGCGTTTGTCGTAACTGCGTCGGGCATTATGCTTCCTGAGAAGTAGGGGTGGAAGAGAGGAGGTGAAGCCTGCTATGCACACCTGCCTGGCTGTCGCTTGCTGTCGCTGAACGCTGATCGACACAACCAAGGAGGCAACGCACACTGCTGGTACTATCTGATGTGCGCGTGTGTGTGCCAATTCCTTATTACAATTGAATTGACATGACATTAGTAGCTGCCACTACTGCAGCGCCCTGAGCTCCTCTGAGCTTAATTAATTTCCAGATATTCAGCTAGTGCGAAAGCGCTTTGGTAGCGCTTTCAAGCGTATCCAGATAAGTATCAATGAGTGTCAATTTGACTTGCAGAATTCTATATTATTATTTAAAGTATTTTTTAATTCATTGGAAAATCTTTTTTGCTTTGAATGTTTATTTTATTTCACTTACAAATTGCGTAAATAAACATTGCTTTTAATATCTTTTTACAAAAAAGCTTCGCTTTTCTTTCCTCATTTTTCATTTTTCATTCTTTATTCGTATTGTTAATTAAATCAAACTGTTTTATAATATGTTGCATTTCGCACAAAATATTCCACTCATAGGCATTTTTAGACCATGGATTTTAAAACAAGTAAGAACGGCTACATTCAAGTGTTGACTGTATAAGACCATGGATTTTTGAAGGTAATGAAAAAAATGAGATTTTGAAAACTGTTATTGGTAAACGTGTTTTTCATAACAATAAACACAGAAGTTATCCATGTTTCTGTTTTCCGTACTTCCGCTGCTTGCGCCTGTGCTGCGCGTCGTGACGTCATTGTCACGATGCTTCGTTTCAGCCGTATCGTATGTAAAGCTATGCCGTTTTCACATGTAGATGGCGCTATTCAAAAATAGATCTAATTTAAAGAATACTTGTGCAGCGTTTTTTTGATGGAATAAAATGTGTGATACTTTGAATTCGAAACTGGGCGAATGGAATCAACTGTGGGGCGCGCTTGACTGTAGCTTTCTTTACTTGTTCAGCTTAACGTTTTCGATAGTTGCATTGTGCCGAATAGTGTGTGCATGTGGGTGGTGAAATGGGTTACGGGTTCGAGTCCCACGCGCATCAAAAATTAAATGGCGTGGAAAATTTGGTTACCAAACAAGGTTATATCGATTGCCTTAACATAAGCTTACGATCACTCTTTGGCCTCGTATTATGGTATCAAGAAACCTTAGAGAGGATGCGGAGATATTACTTCTGGCCAAATCTGGTTGCTGACGTTAGAAAATATTTCAATAACTGCGAAATATGCTAATGCACGAAGCACCCAAGGTATAGCCTGAAACCAACATTTGACCAGACAGGCGAGACGAGACGTTTCTTTCAGAAGCTACATATAGATTTTTTAGGTCCATACCCACGTTTTCGGTCTGGAAATGTAGAGATTTTTGTAGTTCTAGACCATTTTTCTAAATTTTCGTTCTTAAAGCCAGTGAAAAAATTTACTTATACATAAACAAAGAGATGTCGGTAGCATAGGCAGAAGTGAAGTGCACAGTGCAAGGCAACAGAAAGAAAAGCGACCTTTGCTCCCCGCTATCGATGGAATTCCCAGCTGCCAAATTTTTATTTTTTTTGTGTTATTTTAATTATGTTTTTTTTTATACCCGCTACTCATAGAGTAGAAGGGTATTATAACTTTGTTCAAACCGAAAATGTATGTAACAGGCAGAAGGAGACACCTCCGACCCCATAAAGTATATATATTCTGGCTCAGGATCAACAGCCGAGTCGATATAGCCATGTCCGTCTGTCCGTCTGTCTGTCCGTGTGAAAATCTAGATCTCAGCTATTATAAGAGCTAGGACTACCAAATTTGGTGACAATATCTGTTATTATTGCACGCTGATCAAGTTTATTTTGGATTTTGGCCACGCCCCCTTCCGCCCCCGCAAATCGAAAAAACATTGATTACAAGTGCATTTTCATTTTCGGTTTACATGATAACTATAGCTAGCCAGATGATCTCTAAAAATTTGGTAACAATCGGATAATAAACACAGAAGTTATTCAGCTTAACGTTTTCCATAGCTGTAAGCATTGTGCCGAATCGTGTGTGCGTGTACGGTGGTGAAATGGGTTAAGTTGTGAACTGCAAAACGAACAGTACTATTATGCATTTACGGGTTCGAGTCCCGCCCGCATCAAAAATTAAATGTGTGCAAAAATGTTTTTTTTTTTTATACCCGCTACTCATAGAGTAGAAGGGTATTATAACTTTGTTCAAACCGAAAATGTATGTAACAGGCAGAAGGAGACACCTCCGACCCCATAAAGTATATATATTCTGACTCAGGATCAACAGCCGAGGCGATATAGCCATGTCCGTCTCAGCTATTACAAAAGGTAGAGACACCTAATTTCCTGTATACCGTAGGTAGATCGAGTTTATTTTCACGCAAAACGATAATTACGATTATTAGGAAAAGTATTGAAGTATTTCTGCTTTGGTATAAACATAGATAATTACAATATAAATCTATTCTCAAAATTACAATCCAATCAAACAATAAATACAGAAGTTATTTATCTAAATGTTTTCCATAGTTACACTGCTTGCGCCTTTGCAGCATATCGTGACGTCACGATGCTTCGATTCAGCCGTAGCATGTGTACAGCTGATTGGTAGGATGTTTTCATAAGTAGATGGCGCTGTTCAAAGATAGATATAATTTCAACAATAGATGGTGGATAAACTTGTGCAGACTATGCAATCTGCTCCTGGTTATCGGCTGCGCCAGTTATAGATGGGCCGTAGCACCACGTAGTCACTTGGTCGATGGACAGCGTGACGTGACATAAAAATCGCAGTCCTGAAGCAAAATGCTAAATCGTGACGAGCCCCAAGAAGCGAAGCGAGGCTAGCTGCAACTTCAGAGTCGAAGCAATGCGAAATAAGGTGCGGCGAATGTAATTTGAGCGCCATGTGCTTATGTCTAAATTTAGTAGCTCCATTCAAGAGAGCGAGCCAGACAGGACCCGCTCTATACACTATCGCTGTACATGCCCGGGGTCTAATGACTTCATTTGCTCCCGTCTCTTGCCCCGCAGGGTTACTCCACTGGGTTACTTGATGCGCGCTGCAATGTGTGGGCACTTGACTTCGCCTGCTGCGATTTTATCGTTTAAAACTATCATAAAATTTTCCCTACGATCTATCTTTCTATCTCTCTCTTTCGGTCTCTCTCTCTGTCTCTCTCCTGCTATAAGCCTGTCTCGTTCGCATTGCGTTGGTTTCTATAAATACCTAAGTGTTTTTTTTTTTCAACAAGTAACAAAAGCTACAGTCGAACGTGTTATCCCGAAACCGTCCAGACCCCGCTGAATGACAACGGCAATAAGGGCCCCAGTTCAGGAGTCCACATATTCTAGGGAACATACACGAATAACAACATATTGTGAAATAAACCTATGCACATGTTGACACACACACTTTGAGAATACAAAAATATCGAAAATTCTAGAAATAGATTTTACCACAATGGTAATGTTGCAGCAGCCTTTAAATATGACGATGTCGTCACAATGCTTTGTTTCAGCCGTAGCGTGTCTACAGCTGTTTGCTAGGATGTTTTAACATGTTGATGACGCTATTCAAAAATATATCTAATTTAAACAATAAGTGGCGGATGAACTTGTGCAGATTATACAATCTGCTCCTGGTTATCGGCTGCGCCAGTTATAGATGGGCCGTAGCTCCACGTAGTCACTTGGATCCTTCTGTGGTCTGTTCTGGTTCTGAACCAGGGTTTGCATAGTTGTTTTCATAAATGACATGAGTTCCATCATACTTTGTTGAATGTTAAACATCATAGTTTCCAAATTACTTTGCGGCTGCCTTGGGACCTGCTGAGCGTTTTCTGAGTGTGGCTGGATAGATTTTCCAAGCCTGTTCGCATTTGCGTAGGAGATGCCCTTATTGGTATTTAGCGGACTAAATGATGATCTGGCTGCCTTGACGTCTGGCGTACTTTTTGAATTGTATTACGTTTTTTGCGTATTTTGTTCACGCGTAATGTCACTCGTTGCTTCCGACTCTTCAACTCCTTGCAGACCGCACAGCCTCTGTAGTTCGTATATTTTCCTCCACAGTTGCAAAATTTTGTCTTCCTTGTTTGCGGCGCAGAAAACGGAGTTGTGGAGGTCTCCGCAGGCAACGCAGACTGCCCGAAGTGTGCAGTTTGTCTTGGTGTGTCCATACTCCTGGCAGTTGTATAGGGCCGTTTCATTTGTGTGGTTCTTCCACGTGGATCCTTCGATGCAGTAAGAGCTGCAGCTTGTAGATCGGGTCATACGCTATAAAATTTTGATTAAAGCAAGCGCAATAATAAAGATACAGTTTTGGTGTGTATGATAACTGTGACCACCCAAACAATCGCTGAAAATTTGGTAAGCAGGATTCCTCAGCGCGTTTGTCGTAACTGCATCGGGCCCTGTGCTTCCTGGTATTTAAAAAGGGGAATTCTCCTCCTGCCTACGGTGCACCGTATACTGCATGGAGAGGGAGAAGTAGGGGTGGAAGAGAGGAGGTGAAGCCTGCTATGTACACCTGCCTGCCTGGCTGTCGCTGATCACTGATCGACACGACCAAGGAGGCAACACACACTGCTGGTACTATCTGCTGTGCGCGTGTGTGTCCCAATTCCTTATTGCAATTGAATTGACATGACATTAGTAGCTGCCACTCCTGCAGCTCCTCTAATCCCTTTGCTGATGCGACAAACTGACAGGCGCCTCACAGAGGAATCAATTTACTTATTAACTTTACTGAGCTTGGAGGATTCTTTCTTATGAACGAAGTCAAAATGTCGATAGGAATTCAGTTAATTAATTTCCAAATATTCAATTAGTGCGGTTTTGGGGGGAGTGGAGAAGGCGTAGTGGTAACACGCTCGACTGTAGCTTTTGTTACTTGTTGAAAAAAAATCCATCAAAAAACTCTGCCCAAGTTCAGCCGCCACCTATTGTTTAAATCTATGTATCTATCTATGTATGTATCTTTGAATAGCGCCATCTACATATGAAAACGTCGTAGCAGTCAGCTTTACATACGCTTCCCCTAATAATCGTAAATTATTGTCTTCCAGAGGCGGTGGGCGTGGGATCAAATATTGATAATAAACTTGATCTACCTATGGAATACAGGAGCCTACATGTGATTTGGTGTGTCTAGCTTTTATAATAGATGAGATCTACACGTTTAAACGGACGGTTTCAATCGGAGAGCTTAGATTTGGGTGTGCCCTTCATAAGGGATGATTTGTACTAGTAGGTCAGAGTTTTTATACCCGCTACTCATAGAGTAGAAGGGTATTATAACTTTGTTCAAACCGAAAATGTATGTAACAGGCAGAAGGAGACACCTCCGACCCCATAAAGTATATATATTCTGGCTCAGGATCAACAGCCGAGTCGATATAGCCATGTCCGTCTGTCCGTCTGTCTGTCCGTGTGAAAATCTAGATCTCAGCTATTATAAGAGCTAGGACTACCAAATTTGGTGACAATATGTGTTATTATTGCACGCTGATCAAGTTTATTTTGGATTTTGGCCACGCCTCCTTTCGCCCCCGTAATTCGAAAAAACATTGATTACAGGCGCAATTTTGATGTCATATTGTTCATTTTCGGTTTACATGATAACTCTAGCTAGCCAGATGATCTCTGAACATTTGGTAACAATCGGATAATAAACGCAGAAGTTATTCAGCTTAACGTTGTCCATAGCTGTAAGCAGCGCTGCCGGCAGGGCTGCTTGCAGCATTGTGCCGAATCGTGTGTGCGTGTACGGTGGTGAAATGGGTTAAGTTGTGGACTGCAAAACGAACAGTACTATTATGCATTTACGGGTTCGAGTCCCGCCCGCATCAAAAATTAAATGTTTGCAAAAATGTTTTATTTTTTTTATTTTATATTTTGACTTTGCATAAATATTGTAAGTCCATAGCCTGTTACGGTCAAAATATGATTGTAGCCGTTTTTTTGTTCCGCAAATAAATGATGTACGAGCAGCTGGGTAGCGGGTATATAGCTTTCTTACTTGTTCAATATATTTTAGTTGTGCGTATTCAGCATCTTGCTTCAGAGCCTGGTTTAGTCTGCGGGTGGCTTCAGTAAGACGTTGCATTGAGCATGGCGATCTGAGGGTTTGCCACGCCCGTTGCAGACGCCTCTTTTCCAGAACCACCCTTTCAATTTGCAGACTGCTTTTGAACATCTTATTTTCAACATTCTTTCGTTTTGGTGTTCGGATCCTGGCTGCTGTGACGCGGTAGAGGCGTAGAATATTTAGATGAGGGGACTCAATGTAGGAACTCACATACTTTCTGTATTTCATCCAGTTAGTGTCGTGCGACGTCAGCCTATAGTGGTGGTCTGTCAATTCTGGGCTTTGAAGAAGGGTTATCAACAGAGGTGAGTGGTCAGATGAGAGATCCTGTAGATAGCGTGGGATGATTTTGTCATCGCAAAATCAATTAGATCCAGAATCTTTCTGTGGTCTGCAGGCCAATATATCCAAGTCCAATTTATTATATTTTATTATGTGGAAGGGATAACATCTTATATGGAAGTTATATCTCTCTATAAGGTGCGTTTCAACCAGCAACATGGCGTCGATGTGAATTACATTTAGGAATTGCGTTATTTCAAGTTTGTGCCGTGAGGTGCCATTTACATTCCACATGGAAATACGTAGGTTAGACATTTATTATTTGGATTGTTCTGCTACAAATAACTGAATCACCATTTTCTGGTTCTGGGTTTACATAGTTGTTTTCATAAATTACATACTTTGTTGCATGGTAAACATCATAGTTTCCAAATTACTTTGCGGCTGCCTTGGGACCTGCTGAGCGTTTTCTGAGTGTGGCTGGATAGATTTTTCATGTCTGTTCGCTTTTGCGTAGGAGATGCCCTTATTGGTATTTAGCGGACTAAATGATGATCTGGCTGCCTTGACGTCTGGCGTACTTTTTGAATTGTAGTACGTTTTTTGCGTATTTTGTTCACGCGTACTGTCACTCGTTGCTTCCGATTCTTCAACTCCATGCAGACCGCACAGCCTCTGTAGTTCTCATTAGTATGGTTTCCTCCACAGTTGCAACATTTTGTCTTCCATGCTTGCGGCGCAGAAAACGGAGTTGTGGAGGTCTCTGCAGGCCCGAAGTGTGCAGTTTGTCTTGGTGTCTCCATACTCCTGGCAGTTGTATAGGGCCGTTTCATTTGTGTGGTTCTTCCACGGGGACCCTTCGATCCAGCTTGTAGATCGGGTCATGCGCTATAAAATTTTTATTAAAGTTTGGGCCAAGCCTACTTCCGCCTCCGCAAATCGATAAACCGAATAGCAAGAGTAATAATAAAGATACAGTTTTGGTGTGTATGATAACTGTGACCACTCAAACAATCGCTGAAAATTTGGTAAGCAGGATTCCTCATCGCTTTTGTCGTACCTGCATCGGGCCCTGTGCTTCCTGGTATTTTAAAAGGGGAATTCTCCTCCTGCCTACGGTGCACCGTAGGTGGCATGGAGAGGGAGAAGAAGGGGTGGAAGAGAGGAGGTGAAGCCTGCTATGTACACCTGCCTGCCTGGCTGTCGCTGATCGCTGATCGACACGACCAAGGAGGCAACACACACTGCTGGTACTATGCTGTGCGCGTGTGTGTGCCAATTCCTTATTGCATTTGAATTGACATGACATTTACTTATTAACTTTGCTGAACTTGGAGGATTCCTTCTTATGAACGAAGTCAAAATAACGATAGGAATTCAATTAATTAATTTCCAAATATTCAATTAGTGCGAAAGCACTTTGACAGCGCTTTGACAGAGCTTCCAAGCGTATCTAGATAAGTAGCAATGATTGTCAATTTGGCTTTCACAATTCTATATTATTATTTAAAGTGTTTATTTTTTTAGGGGAAAATTATTTTTTGCTTTGAGTTTTCATTTTATTTCACTTACAAATTGAGTAAATAAACATTGCTAAACTTTTAATATATTTTTACAGAACAGCTTCGCTTTTCTTTTCTCATTTTTCATTCTTTATTCGCATTGTTAATTAAATCAAACTGCTTTATAATATGTTGCATTTCGCACAAAATATTCCTCTCGTTAGCATTTTTTGTGTAATATATTTTACAAAAATTTGTATTTGCGGGACATAATAAACAAGTACAAGTGCAGAGAGTGCTTGACTAGCAGATACTCTCCATGGCATGCAACTTATGCTAATCACATTTAACTTTAACAACTTCAAATCATTTACTCTTTGCTATGCCAACCAAGCAACACTCCCACACCTGTCACTATCTACAGGGTATTCTCGGCGGTCGAAATGTTAAATGTTAAATTTACCGACTCGTTTTTTTGGCCGCCTCCAACGATGTCTAAATTTAGTAACTCCATTCAAGAGAGCGAGCCAGACGTGACCCGCTCTATACACTATCGCTGTACATGCCCGGGGACTAATACCTTCATTTGCTCCCGTCTCTTCCCCCGCTGGGTTACTCCGCTGGGTTACTTGATGCGCGCTGCAGTGTGTGTGCACTTGACTTCGCCTGCTGCGATTTTATCGTTTAAAACTCTCATAAAATTTTCTCTACGATCTATCTATCAATCTTTTTTTTCGCTCTCTCCTGCTATAAGCCTCTCTTGTTCACATTGCGTTGGTTTCTATAAATACCTAGCTGTTTTTTTTTCAACAAGTAACAAAAGGTACAGTCGAACGTGTTACCCCAAAACCGTCCAGACCCCGCTGAATGACAACGGCTTCAAGGGCCCCAGCAACAACAGTTCAGCAGTCCACATATTCTAGGGGACATACACGAATAACAACATATCGTGAAATAAGCTTATGCTCATGTTGACACACACACTTTGAGCATACAAAAATATCGAAAATTCTAGAAATAGATTTCACCGTAATGGTAATGTTGCATCAGCCTTTAAATATGATGTGATCGGTCAGCTTTACATTTGTAGCTTAGAAAGGACCGTTAAAGCGAGCCATTGTATCAGACGCCGAATCTACATTCGGAAAAAGTTTTTGCGACTTACTTCAGTTGCATTTTGATCGTGCGTAAGACCACACATAATTAGTCACGAACAATAACTTATCATAAGTGTAATTGTCGAATAAACGAAAAAACAGAATATAAAAATTTGTTGTCCAACCTCCCTTGCGGAATTTCGACATCAACATACCATCGACCAAGTGACTACGTGGAGCTACGGCCCATCTATAACTGGCGCAGCCGATAACCAGGAGCAGATTGCATAATCTGCACAAGTTCATCCGCCACCTATTGTTTAAATTAGATATATTTTTGAATAGCGTCATCAACATGTTAAAACATCCTAGCAAACAGCTGTAGACACGCTACGGCTGAAACAAAGCATCGTGACGACATCGTCATATTTAAAGGCTGCTGCAACATTACCATTGTGGTAAAATCTATTTCTAGAATTTTCGTTATTTTTGTATTCTCAAAGTGTGTGTGTCAACATGTGCATAGGTTTATTTCACAATATGTTGTTATTCGTGTATGTTCCCTAGAATATGTAGACTTCTGAGCTGTTGTTGCTGTGGCCCTTGATGCCGTTGTCATTCAGCGGGGTCTGGACGGATTTGGGGGGAGTGGGGAAGGCGTAGTGGTAACACGCTCGACTGTAGCTTTTGTTACGTGTTGAAAAAAAATATCCACCAAAAAACTCTGCCCAAGTTCATCTGCCACCTATTGTTTAAATCAGATCTATGTATCTTTGAATAGCGCCATCTACATGTGAAAACGTCGTAGCAGTCAGCTTTACACACGCTTCCCCTAATAATCGTAAATTATTGATTTCCAGAGGCAGTGGGCGTGGGATTAAAAATTGAAAATGAACTAAATCTACAAATGGTATACAGGAGCCTTCATGTGATTTGGTGTGTCTAGCTTTTATAATAGATGAGATCTAGACGTTCAAACGACAGACGGGCAGGCAAACGAACATTTTTTTTTTGTATTTTTCCCCTTTCTTCTTATTTATTAAATCTTCTCAGCTTATGAGACTAACAATAAGTTTACGAATCTTAATATAAATTAGAATATAATTTTTTTTTTTTAATTGAGTACCTTCTGCTCTAGTTTAATGGGGGAGTGGGCGTTGATTAGCCAGTGGAGACTAGCTGCCTTGAGCTTCATATTTGTAGTTTTTGCTTCAATATGCCTACGCCATGTTAGCCGTCTGTCTACGTTACCTCGCTAGCTTGTGGAACTGGTGTGTTGTGTAGAACTATTGTAGGGCATGTTCGTCGATTGAGCGTGAATCTTATATGTTTGCTCTTGGCCTTGTTGATGCAGATGCGCCAGTCTGCAAACCATGTTTCCACCAGTAGTAGGTGTCGAGTTAGTTGCGCGGTTGCTTCCATTGGAGATCTGGATCGGCTGAGGATCGCAGTATCGTCGGCGAACGTGTGCGTTGTTAGCTGGGAATTAGTAGGTATGTCCGATGTAAACAGGAGATAGAGGACTGGGCCCAGGACACTACCTTGGGGGACGCCAGCGTTGATGTTATGGTCATGGGACATACTGTTGTTGCATCTAACTGTGAAGGTACGATTCTAGAGGTACGTCTCCAACAGTTTGTGGGTGCTTTGCGGCAACAGTTTCTGGATTTTAAACATAAGTCCGTCAAGCCAGACTCTATCAAAGCTACATCACGGATTTCAAAGGCAGTGCGTATTTCCGTTGTGATTCGGTTCACCTGCTCAATGGTTCCATGCTTCTTTTGGAATCCGAATTGATGCGTAGGAATGATGCCATTGAGATTTATGTACGGGACGTAGCAGAAGCACCTTTTCAAAGAGTTTAAAGTGGGTGGTTAGCAAACTTATTGGTCTGTAGGAAGCTGGTGACGTTTTATCTTTTCCTGGCTTGGGAACCATTATTACAACTGACTTTTTCCATTGTGTAGGAATATAGCCAAGCTTAGCAATTCCGTTGAATAGCTTGCAAATCAGATTCAGCGCACATCGAGGCAGACGACTGATCATCTTGGAAGTAATCATGTCGTGTCCAGGCGATTTTCCAGGGTTTAATTCCTTAACCGTATTCACTATTTCATCTGTCCTGAAAACCATTGGGTCCAGCGGTGCGCAAATGCTACGTGTCAAGGGGATATGAAAGTGTTTGTAGGCGGGTTAGGCTGAAACACTTTTTGAAGGCGGTCAGCAAAGGTGTGGGCTCTTTGTTCATCGCTTCGGGACCAATTTCCATGGGCATCTCGCAATGGTGTGACAGCCTCTGTTGGTACCTGGAGGTGTCGGAGAGCTTTCCACAAAGAGTGTTTTGTGCTGGTTGGTGAGAGCTGCTCGATGTATTCGTAATGTTTTTTTTCTTCCTTTAGCTTGAGTGTTCTGGTCAGTAAACGCGTCGCAGCTTTTAGTTTTTGTTTCGAGGTCGGTAATCGGTGCTTTTGCCACTCTCTGCGCAAGCGACGTTTTTCAAGTACCAGATTCTCGATATCTCTGTTTGTTAGGTTATATTTCATAGTCGATGTGAGAACAGACATATTTTGAGTATTTGGCCCAGTTAGTTTCGTTATTTGTGAGTCTATAGAGCTTCTCAATTAACCGGGGCTGCTGTAGAAAGCTAAAGATGACTGGAGAGTGATCTGAGGACAAGTCTGGAAATGACTCTGCTGTTATGAGGTGCTGTGGAATACCTTAAGTTATTGCGAAGTCAATGAGGTCAGGAATCTTCTTTGGGTCTGCAGGCCAGCGCTCTCCTAGCGTATTAAAGAACTCCAGGAAGTTGTCTTCAGTAAGTATGAACCGCGGAGGGCAGTATACTGCTCCAAGTGTGATAGGGCCATTTCTGGCCTGTATGCTGATCGACGTGGATTGCAGGTAGTTTTTTCCAAACGTGTTTTGAGGATAGTGCTTGAGCCGAGCTCTTATTAGTACTCCAGTACCTCCATGGGCTTTGCCATCTGGCATCTTGTTAAGGAACTGTGTAAGTTCCAGCCTGTGCTGTGAGACGCCATTGGCGTTCCACGTAGCTATTTTTAGGGAAGCCATTATATAGATTTGTTGGATATGAGCGGCTGAATCAGCGTGTTCTGGTTCTTCATAAGCTCTTGCAAAGTGGTTTGCATAAACGACATGAACTTTTCGATTGGTGCGATTGGTGGATGGAATTTACCCGTGGCTTCTAATGCTGAGGTAGTCGTTTTGGTGCCTGACTTTAGGGCACTTGCGTATGAGGTGCTGGAGTCAGTACGTGAAGTAGGCTGATGTTGCGTTTGTGAAGTGGTTGATCTGGCTGATGATTGAATGTTAGAGTGGGACCTTGGTGACGGCGTGCGCTTGTAGAGCCGATTTGTGTTTGAATCCTGGTTTCGCTGATGTATCCTTTTGTTACGGGTACGACATGGAAATTGTTCTCGCCAATGAGCGCGACTATTTTGCTGACCAGGGCAGTTGTTATTTGCTCGCGGACGTAGATTGGCAGCGGTTTTGGACTCTTCGTCACGATTTCTGGTTCATCAATTTGATTCGCTGAGGTGTTGTCTAGGAGTGCGAATCTATTTGAGTATTGTTCTCAGATTCGCTGTTAGTAGCATTATTTTGGTTCTTTTTCGACTTGTTTTCGCTCTCTTTATTCTGCGGGCTCAGCTTGCGCTTGATCTGTATGTACCGATCAATACCAGTTTGCGTCAGTTTCGCTGCTTGAGTTTGTTTTGGTTCCGTTTCACTGTTGTTTTTGTTTTCCTTGTTACAACTGTCCTGCGAGAGAGGCGTCTAAGGCTTTCGGGTTGACGTTGTCGGCTCAGCAGAGACTGTTTCGGCAGTTATCGTTGAGCAGAGCACCGAGGTAGTTGTTGTAGAGACTGTGGGCGCGCTAGTAGTTGACAGAGAGGTCACAGTACTAGTAGCTACAGAGCTTACCAGTATTGGCACTTGCAAATGCAATAGAGGCGCTTGCAAGTGCAAGAGAGAGTTGTTTTGATTACTCTTAGCATCATACTGCGCTGTCATCTGTCATCAGTGCGTCGGCGAGCACGAGCGCGGCCGTTCGCTAAGGAGTTCGTCGACCCGGTTGTTCAAGCTAGGCTTGTCGGGGTGGGGGGATACGATTGTAAAATACGCATTGTTACGGTGCAATGAGAGCCGACGCTCGTCTTGCTCATGTTGTCTCTGAGCACGAATATCGCGTTGACTCATAGCTGCGCGCTCTTTTATTTGTTTGTAGATTCAAAATTTAAGTGTAATTTTGTTTAGAAAAAAAAGAATATACACAGAGATTTGCGAGTTTGCATCGCTTAAGCGTCCTCTCGCTAATTTACAGAGTTTATTTATAGTTGTAGTTTCACTGTAGATAACGATGATAACTGGCAGTTCCCGAAGCACAATACAATAAAAATACGTCTGTTCTCCAGCAACTCCAACTTGCGACAGCAACAACAGACGAACGAGACTAAAATCGACTCGGCTAGTGATCCTGAGTCAGAATACATATACTCTGTGGGGTCTGCCACGGCTCCTTCTGCCTGTTACATACATTTGCAAAAACTAAGTACACCATTTTTGACCATTTTCAATGGTCGAATGGTATAAAAGCGAAAGCGAAGCTTTCATTAGTTAATCTTCGATAAAGACATTTTTTATTGTTTTCAGATTATTATTATTTCAGCAGCGGCGTCTGCTGTGTCCTTATTATGCCAACGTTGCAGGTGGATAAAAAAAAACGAGTCGGTAAATTTAACATTTAACATTTCGAGTGGGAGTGTTGTTTGGTTGGCATAGCAAATAGTGAATGATTTGAGGTTGTTGAAGTTAAGTGCGATTAGCATAGGTTGCATGCCATGGAGAGTATCTGCTAGTCAAGCACTCTCAACACTTGCACTTGTTTATTATGCCCTGCAAATACAATACAAAAAATGCTAACCAGAGGAATATTTTGTGCGAAATGCAACATACAATATTATAAAGCAGTTTGATTTAATTAACAATGCGAATAAGGAATGAAAAATGAGAAAAGAAAAACTGAGCTGTTCTGTAAAAATATATTAAAAGTTTAGCAATGTTTATTTTCTCAATTTGTAAGTGAAATAAAATGAAAATTCAAATCAAAAAAGAATTTTCCCATGAATTAAAAAATACTTTAAATAATAATATAGAATTGTGCAAGCCAAATTAACACTCATTGCTACTTATCTAGATACGCATGGAAGCGCTGTAAAAGCGCTTTCGCACTAATAGAATATCTAGAAATTAATTAATTGAATTCCTATCGATATTTTGACTTCGTTCATAAGAAAGAATCCTCCAAGTTCAGCAAAGTTAATAAGTAAATTGATTCCTCTGTGAGGCGCCTGTCAGTTTGTCGCATCAGCAAAGGGATTAGAGGAGCTGCAGTAGTGGCAGCTACTAATGTCATGTCAATTCAATTGCAATAAGGAATTGGGACACACACGCGCACAGCAGATAGTACCAGCAGTGTGTGTTGCCTCCTTGGTCGTGTCGATCAGTGATCAGCGACAGCCAGGCAGGCAGGTGTACATAGCAGGCTTCACCTCCTCTCTTCCACCCCTACTTCTCCCTCTCCATGCAGTATACGGTGCACCGTAGGCAGGAGGAGAATTCCCCTTTTTAAATACCAGGAAGCACAGGGCCCGATGCAGTTACGACAAACGCGCTGAGGAATCCTGCTTACCAAATTTTCAGCGATTGTTTGGGTGGTCACAGTTATCATACACACCAAAACTGTATCTTTATTATTGCGCTTGGTTTTCGGTTTATCGATTTGCGGAGGCGGAAGTAGGCGTGGCCCAAACTTTAATAAAAATTTTATAGCGTATGAACCGATCTACAAGATCCGTTTTCTGTGCCGCAAACAAGGAAGACAAAATGTTGCAACTGTGGAGGAAACCATACTAATGAGAACTACAGAGGCTGTGCGGTCTGCAAGGAGTTGAAGAGTCGGAAGCAACGAGTGACAGCTACGCGTGAACAAAATACGCAAAAAACGTACTACAATTTAAAAAGTACGCCAGACGTATTTTTCGTCAAAGCAGCCAGATCATCATTTAGTCCGCTAAATACCAATAAGGGCCTCTCCTACTGAAAAGCGAACAGGCATGGAAAATCTATCCAGCCACACTCAGAAAACGCTCAGCAGGTCCCAAGGCAGCCACAATAATTTGAAAACTTTGATGTTTACCATGCAACAAAGTATGTCATTTATTAAAACAACTATGCAAACCCTGGTTCTGAACCACAAAATGGTGATTCAGTTATTTGTAGCACAACAATCCAAGTAATAAAGGTCTAACCTAAGTATTTCCATGTGGAATGTGAATGGCATCTCGCGGCACAAACTTGAAATAACGCAATTCCTAAATGTAATTCACATCGACGCCATGTTGCTAGTTGAAACGCGCCTCATAGGAAGATATAACTTCCATATAAGAGGTTATCCTTTCTACATAATAAAATATAATAAATTGGACTTGGACATATTGACTTGCAGACCACAGAAGGATCCAAGTGACTACGTGGAGCTACGGCCCATCTATAACTGGCGCAGCCGATAACCAGGAGCAGATTGTATAATCTGCACAAGTTCATCCGCCACCTATTGTTTAAATTAGATATATTTTTGAATAGCGTCATCAACATGTTAAAACATCCTAGCAAACAGCTGTAGACACGCTACGGCTGAAACAAAGCATCGTGACGACATCGTCATATTTAAAGGCTGGTGCAACATTACCATTGTGGTAAAATCTATTTCTAGAATTTTCGATATTTTTGTATTCTCAAAGTGTGTGTGTCAACATGTGCATAGGTTTATTTCACAATATGTTGTTATTCGTGTATGTTCCCTAGAATATGTGGACTCCTGAACTGGGGCCCTTATTGCCGTTGTCATTCAGCGGGGTCTGGACGGTTTCGGGATAACACGTTCGACTGTAGCTTTTGTTACTTGTTGAAAAAAAACACTTAGGTATTTATAGAAACCAACGCAATGCGAACGAGACAGGCTTATAGCAGGAGAGAGACAGACAGAGAGAGCGAAAGAGAGAGATAGATAGATAGATCGTAGGGAAAATTTTATGATAGTTTTAAACGATAAAATCGCAGTAGGCGAAGTCAAGTGCCCACACATTGCAGCGCGCATCAAGTAACCCAGCGGAGTAACCCTGCGGGGCAAGAGACAGCGATAGTGTATAGAGCGGGTCCCGTCTGGCTCGCTCTCTTGAATGGAGCTACTAAATTTAGACATAAGCACATGGCGCTCAAATTACATTCGCCGCACCTTATTTCGCATTGCTTCGACTCTGAAGTTGCAGCTAGCCTCGCTTCGCTTCTTGGGGCTCGTCACGATTTAGCATTTTGCTTCAGGGCTGCGATTTTTATGTCACGTCACGCTGTCCATCGACCAAGTGACTACGTGGTGCTACGGCCCATCTATAACTGGCGCAGCCGATAACCAGGAGCAGATTGCATAGTCTGCACAAGTTTATCCACCATCTATTGTTGAAATTATATCTATCTTTGAACAGCGCCATCTACTTATGAAAACATCCTAGCAATCAGCTGTACACATGCTACGGCTGAATCGAAGCATCGTGACGTCACGATATGCTGCAAAGGCGCAAGCAGTGTAACTATGGAAAACATTTAGATAAATAACTTCTGTATTTATTGTTTGATTGGATTGTAATTTTGAGAATAGATTTATATTGTAATTATCTATGTTTATACCAAAGCAGAAAGCCATAACTTCAATACTTTTCCTAATAATCGTAAATTATCGATTTGCATGGACGGGGGGTTTGACATCGAAAATTGAAAGTAAACTCGATCTACCTATGGTATACAGAAACCTTCATGTAAAATTTGGTGTCTCTAGCTTTTGTAATAGCTGAGATCTAGACGTTCAAACGACAGACGGGCAGGCAAACGAACATGACTCAATCGATTCGGCAAGTGATCTAGAGTTAGAATATATATACTCTGTCGGCTCGACTGTAAAATACCCGCTACCCAACTGCTCATACATCAAAATTTTTTGCGGAACAATAAAGAACGGTTACAATCATATTTTGACTGTAAAAGGCTATGGACTTATAATATTTATGCAAAGTCAAAATATAAAATAAAA
This sequence comes from Zaprionus ghesquierei, assembly GCA_018904095.1. Taxonomy (NCBI): domain Eukaryota; kingdom Metazoa; phylum Arthropoda; class Insecta; order Diptera; family Drosophilidae; genus Zaprionus; species Zaprionus ghesquierei. Next base: position 258,607 of record JAEIGP010000570.1, read on the forward strand.
AAAAATCATTTTTGCACACATTTAATTTTTGATGCGGGCGGGACTCGAACCCGTAAATGCATAATAGTACTGTTCGTTTTTCAGTCCACAACTTAACCCATTTCACCACCGTACACGCACACACGATTCGGCACAATGCTGCAAGCAGCGCTGCCGGCAGCGCTGCTTACAGCTATGGAAAACGTAAAGCTGAATAACTTCTGTGTTTATTATCCGATTGTTACCAAATTTTCTTTTTTTTTTCTAGAAAAGAAAGAAATTTTCTTTCTTTTTTTTATTTTTTCGTTTCTTTTTTTATTTTCTTTGTTCTTTCTTTTAAGGACTCGCATATTTAGTATTACCTATTTATTTTAATTAAAAATTTAAATGTTTTTAAAAAATATGTATCAATGATTTACCGGATAGACACTCGTATGGACTATAAAGAAATTATAGAGGATATAATGGTGCCATATTCCGAGGACAATATGCCATTATCATGGCGTTTTATGCACGACAACGATCCTAAGCACACTTCACGGCTTATGAAAAGTTGCCTTTAGGAGCATCAAGTTGTTACGCTGAAGTGGCCAGCTCAGTCACCGGACCTCAATCCGATAGAGAATCTCTAGAATGATGTTGAGCAGCACATTCGCACCAAAAATCTGGGCAGTTTGAATGATTTGTGGATAGTTATTCGAGAAGCGTGGTACAGTATTCCGCAGAACAGATGCGCTGCTTTAGTGGAGAGTCAGCACAGAAGATTGGATGTAGTTATCAAAAACAAAGGATATCCAACAAAATATTAGTCCCCTTTCTTATGTTTTCTCATTCTACTTAATAAATTAATAAAAAAAAGTATAAGTGTGCTAAACACATGTCCAGCTGAAAATCATAGTTAATTCATTCAAACCAACGCAGAAAAAAAACGACGAAAGGGAATAGGCTGAAAGTAACGGTACATCTTATCAACTAATAAGGCAACAACCAGAAAAAAAATTGGTGAAGTATTCACTATACAATCGGTAAAAATTCATGTTGAAGTGTGCTGCTAAATAGTGTGCTAAATAAAAGGCCACCACTGTATATATATTTAAAATTTAGTTAAAAGTTTTACCAAATATATTTAAAAGTCGTTATAGAAAAGATATTAAGTTAAATATATTATTACTATAGATTGAAAACAAAGCAAACATTACTATAGATTGAAAACAACGCAAACAAGGAAACAAACAATATAGTAAACCAAGACCAAAAATTCAAAAAATTCAGTTAGTGTAAAAAAGAAATTAAATAATTTGTTGAATAGTTATGGAGCTCGATCAGTTTGCGAAGACCTTCAAGCAGCGTCGCATCGAGCTCGGCTTTACCCAGCGCGATGTGGCTCTGGCCATGGGCAAACTCTATGGCAACGATTATTCGCAGGCGACAATCTCACTCTTTGAGACACACAAGTTGAGCGTCAAGAGCATGCGCAAGCTTAAGCCATTGCTGCAGAAGTACCGGGTATAAAAAAAAAACGATGATATGAAACATTTTTGTGTACTTATCCAAAAATGAAGAGAATTGCTCTACTTGTTAAAAAAAGGCATACTTTAATGCAAATGCACTACGAAAAAAAAGAAGAGTTATAAAAAAAAAGAGATTCCAGTCCCACCCTGAGAAAAAAAAGAGATTCCAGTCTCACCCAGAGAAAAAAAAAACCCAGTCCAGTCTTAATTGAGAGCTGAGAGCGGACTGAAAATCCGAACACATTGAGAGCTTACGTAGTCAGAAATTAAGACTGAAGCAACTCAGCCTACTTGAATCGTTTTAATAGAATTGTATCGCTTGGTACCTCCTTGCTACAAATTCTACATATAAAGCCAGCAAGTCTTAAGAGAGAATACCTCTCTGTCTATATTATTTTCCATGGGATTAGCCGCAAATCGCAAGGGGAAATTTCTACAGCATTTTGCCTTGCTTCAGTTACTCAAATGTCTGCAACTTTCGTTAGCAGACATCGTGGCTGCCCAAGCCAAGCAGATTGAGAATAAGTATGGTTTGTGCCGGTGGCAAATGTGGCAAGAGAGCAGAATGTGACCGGCCCATGACTATTATTAGTCATGCAGCGGGCTCGGACTGAGACGTCTAAGCTAATGAAGCTTTTTCACACCTGCCTGCTAAATTATGCGCCATGACCAGGAGTGCCATGGAGTGACAGCACCATGCAAGCCATTTACTTGTTACAGATTGCTTATAATTAAATTATAATCAACATCAAGCCAGGCGCATCACGCAGATGCAGACGAAAATGGAGACGTAGAGACCAAGACCAAGACATGCAGCCAGTGAGACCGGTCTGAGGCCGCTGCTGCTGCTGACATGCATCTAACAAGCCTTCAACTATCTAATCAACGTACAAGTCAAAATATCAATACCTCAAGTAATCAAAATCACTTTAGAATTTCAAATCAGTTGGGCTGATGCTGCCTGCCTGCTTGCAGCGTCTCACACAAGCACCGTGTCCAGCTGCTATATGCGACAGTTGCAACTCGAGTCCAGAGTGGGGAGATTGATGAAAAAAAAAGCAACAACAACTAAAATTATTCGAATTTAATGGGCGCAACGCGCGTGGAGACTTCACAAGTGAGGCAACGCCAACTACAACAAAAACAACAATTGAGACGTTTCACAGACATGTTAGGAAAAGCTAAAACTGGACCTGCTGCCTGTTGCCTGGTCCTGCCTGTGTCTGGTCTAGCCTGGTCTTTTCCAGTTATACTGTGCTCGCACTGTGACCTGTCATCATGATTGATATGTTTGATGGATTCATTCGAGCTGACTGCTGTGTGGCGTTCAGTTTTAAAGTTTGCTGATTGATCCCAGCGTGTTGATTACAATCGACGCCGACGTACACGCAGATGCAGGCACAGGTAGTTGGCGCAGGCAGTTGGCGCTGTATGGGGAGTCTTGCAACGCATGCTGCTGGGAATTCAATCAAAAGTGTCAGCGCTGGCACAACATCTCTTACTGCTAAAGGTGCCGAAACCACTAACTAAATTCAGTGGTAACTGAATATTAGAATAGAATATTAGAATATTAGAAATGATAAGAAAGGCAAAAAAAATCAAAAGGGAAACAAAGAGTTAATCCCTTTTTCACTGATAAGCAATTTTAAAAATTATGGAACTTTGGAAAAGTGGGAAGTATAAAAAGAAATTTTAATAAATTATAGAAATTTTTAAATATTTTGAAATTAAGAAAATTGACAGTTAATATTTTTAAAACATTTTTAAAAGCTTTAAATATTCTTAATGAATTTTAAATAATACGCAAATTTAGGAAAAATGTGGAAATTTGACGATGACGTCACGATATGCTGCAAAGGCGCAAAGAGTGTAACTATGGAAAACGTTTAGATGAATATCTTCTGTGTTTATTGTTCGATCGGATTGTAATTTTGAAAATAGATTTATATTATAATTATCTATGTTTATACCAAAGCAGAAAGCCATAACTTCAATACTTTTCCTAATAATCGTAATTATCGTTTTGCGTGGGCGGTGGGCGCGACATCGAAAATTGAAAATAAACTCGATCTACCTATGGTATACAGGAAATTAGGTGTCTCTACCTTTTGTAATAGCTGAGATCTAGACGTACAGACGGACAAACGGACAGACGGACATGGCTATATCGACTCGGCTGTTGATCCTGAGCCAGAATATATATACTTTATGGGGTCGGAGGTGTCTCCTTCTGCCTGTTACATACATTTTCGGTTTGAACAAAGTTATAATACCCTTCTACTCTTTGAGTAGCGGGTATAAAAAAAAACAAACAATTTTGCACACATTTAATTTTTGATGCGGGCGGGACTCGAACCCGTAAATGCATAATAGTACTGTTCGTTTTGCAGTCCACAACTTAACCCATTTCACCACCGTACACGCACACACGATTCGGCACAATGCTTACAGCTATGGAAAACGTTAAGCTGAATAACTTCTGTGTTTATTATCCGATTGTTACCAAATTTTTAGAGATCATCTGGCTGGCTATAGTTATCATGTAAACAGAAAATGAACAATATGGCATCAAAATTGCACTTGTTATCAATGTTTTTTCGATTTGCGGGGGCGGAAGGGGGCGTGGCCAAAATCCAAAATAAACTTGATCAGCGTGCAATAATAACACATATTGTCACCAAATTTGGTTGTCCTAGCTCTTATAATAGCTGAGATCTAGATTTTCACACGGACAGACAGACGGACAGACGGACATGGCTATATCGACTCGGCTGTTGATCCTGAGCCAGAATATATATACTTTATGGGGTCGGAGGTATCTCCTTCTGCCTGTTACATACATTTTCGGCTTGAACAAAGTTATAATAGCCTTCTACTCTATGAGTAGCGGGTATAAAAAAAAACATAATTAAAATAACACAATAAAAATAAGAATTTGGCAGCTGGGAATTCCATCGATAGCTGGGAGCAAAGGTCGCTTTTCTTTCTGTTGCCTTGCACTGTGCACTTCACTTCTGCCTATGCTACCGACATCTCTTTGTTTATGTAGAAGTAAATTTTTTCACTGGGTTTAAGAACGAAAATTTAGAAAAATGGTCTAGAACTACAAAAATCTCTACATTTCCAGACCGAAAACGTGGGTATGGACCTAAAAAATCCATATGTAGCTTCTGAAAGAAACGTCTCGTCTCGCCTGTCTGGTCAAATGTTGGTTTCAGGCTATACCTTGGGTGCTTCGTGCATTAGCATATTTCGCAGTTATTGAAATATTTTCTAACGTCAGCAACCAGATTTGGCCAGAAGTAATATCTCCGTATCCTTTCTAAGGTTTCTTGATACCATAATACGAGGCCAAAGAGTGATCGTAAGCTTATGTTAAGGCAATTGATATAACCTCGTTTGGTAACCAAATTTTCCACGCCATTTAATTTTTGATGCGCGTGGGACTCGAACCCGTAACCCATTTCACCACCCACATGCACACACTATTCGGCACAATGCAACTATCGAAAACGTTAAGCTGAACAAGTAAAGAAAGCTACAGTCAAGCGCGCCCGACAGTTGATTCCATTCGCCCAGTTTCGAATTCAAAGTATCACACATTTTATTCCATCAAAAACACGCTGCACAAGTATTGTTTAAATTAGATCTATTTTTGAATAGCGCCATCTACATGTGAAAACGGCATAGCTTTACATACGATACGGCTGAAACGAAGCATCGTGACAATGACGTCACGACGCGCAGCACAGGCGCAAGCAGCGGAAGTACGGAAAACAGAAACATGGATAACTTCTGTGTTTATTGTTATGAAAAACACGTTTACCAATAACAGTTTTCAAAATCTCATTTTTTTCATTACCTTCAAAAATCCATGGTCTTATACAGTCAACACTTGAATGTAGCCGTTCTTACTTGTTTTAAAATCCATGGTCTAAAAATGCCTATCAGTGGAATATTTTGTGCGAAATGCAACATATTATAAAACAGTTTGATTTAATTAACAATACGAATAAAGAATGAAAAATGAAAAATGAGGAAAGAAAAGCGAAGCTTTTTTGTAAAAAGATATTAAAAGTTTAGCAATGTTTATTTACGCAATTTGTAAGTGAAATAAAATAAACATTCAAAGCAAAAAAGATTTTCCAATGAATTTAAAAATACTTTAAATAATAATATAGAATTCTGCAAGTCAAATTGACACTCATTGCTACTGGATACGCTTGAAAGCGCTACCAAAGCGCTTTCGCACTAGTTGAATATCTGGAAATTAATTAAGCTCAGAGGAGCTCAGGGCGCTGCAGTAGTGGCAGCTACTAATGTCATGTCAATTCAATTGTAATAAGGAATTGGCACACACACGCGCACATCAGATAGTACCAGCAGTGTGCATTGCCTCCTTGGTTGTGTCGATCAGCGTTCAGCGACAGCAAGCGACAGCCAGGCAGGTGTGCATAGCAGGCTTCACCTCCTCTCTTCCACCCCTACTTCTCAGGAAGCATAATGCCCGACGCAGTTACGACAAACGCGTTGAGGAATCCTGCTTACCAAATTTTCAGCGATTGTTTGGGTGGTCACAGTTATCATAAGCACCAAAACTGTATCTTTATTATTGCGCTTGGTTTTCGGTTTATCGATTTGCGGAGGCGGAAGTAGGCGTGGCCCAAACTTTAATAAAAATTTTATGGTGTATGACCCGATCTACAAGCTGCAGCTCTTACTGCATCGAAGGATCTCCGTGGAAGATCTACACAAATGCAACGGCCCTATACAACTGCCAGGAATATGGACACACCAAGACAAACTGCACACTTCGGGCAGTCTGCGTTGCCTGCGGAGACCTCCACAATTCCGTATTCTGCGCCGCAAACAAGGAAGACAAAATGTTGCAACTGTGGAGGAAACCAGGAAACCTTTTTGATGCCTTTTTCCCACAAGCCCTAATAACGCGGTAATTGTGCCTAGTCATCTTTCCACGGGAAAGCAATTCCCCCCTAGTATGTTGGCAATGAAACGGGTCTTTATCGATACCAACTAAAATGCAATTCAATTCCCTTTTTTTTTCGTTTCGCTAAAACCACCAGGTGCAAGGTGTTTTTGTTTTTTATACCCGCTACTCATAGAGTAGAACTTTGTTCAAACCGAAAATGTATGTAACAGGCAGAAGGAGACAGCTCCGACCCCATAAAGTATATATATTCTGGCTCAGGATCAACAGCCGAGTCGATATAGGCATGTCCGTCTGTCCGTTTGTCTGTCTTACTGTCCGTGTGAAAATCTAGTTCTCAGCTATTATAAGAGCTAGGACTACCAAATTTGGTGACAAAATGTTATTATTGCACCCTGATCAAGTTTATTTTGGATTTTGGCCATGCCCTCTTCCGCCCCTGTAAATCGAAAAAAATTAATTACAAGCGCATTTTTGATGCCATATGTTCATTTTCGGTTTATATGATAACTATAGCTAGCCATATGATTTCTGAAAATTTGGTAACAATCGGATAATAAACACGCTGCTTGCAGCATTGTGCCAAATCGTGTGTGCGTGTACGGTGGTGAAATGGGTTAAGTTGTGGACTGCAAAACGAACAGTACTATTATGCATTTACGGGTTCGAGTCCCGCCCTCATCAAAAATTAAATGTGTGCAAAAATGTTTTTTTTTTTTATTTTATGTTTTGACTTTGCATAAATATTGTAAGTCCATAGCCTTTTACGGTCAAAATATGATTGTAGCCGTTTTTTTGTTCCGAAAATAAATGATGTACGAGCAGCTGGGTAGCGGGTATATTACAGTCGAGCACACTCGACTGTAGCTTTCTTACTTGTTTGTATATTAAGGGGGTTAAATGCATCTAGTTTAGCTTGTAGTTGAAAAAGCTTTGATTTTAATATAAGTACAGAGTCTATAAAAAAAACCAATCAAACAGCCATGAAAATCTATCCAGCCACACTCAGAAAACGCTCAGCAGGTCCCAAGGCAGCCGCAAAGTAATTTGGAAACTATGATGTTTACCATTCAACAAAGTATGATGGAACTCATGTCATTTATGAAAATAACAATGCAAACCCTGCTTCAGAACCAGAACATGGTTATTCAGTTATTTGTAGCACAACAATCCAATTAATAAATGTCTAACCTAAGTATTTGCATGTGAAATGCGAACCGGCATCTCACGGCACAAAGTTAAAATAACGCAATTCCTAAATGTAATTCACATGGACGCCATGCTGCTGGTTGAAACGCACCTCACAGAGAAATAAGTTTTCTACGGCTCTACCTCCGCTCTGGAAGAGGTACGCGCCGCAGCGGCCGGGATCTCAAAACCAAAACGAAAGGATGTGGAAAATAAGATGTTCAAAAGCAGTCTGTAAATTGAACAGCTGGTTCTGGAAAAGAGGCGTCTGCGACGATTGAAACCGTCACACCAATAAGAACTTCCTCAGGTTGATGGGCCCGCAGCGACATAGACAGAGCCGAAACATTTGCCATACATCTCAAGGGCGTCTTTTAGGCGAACTCCGCAGAAAATTCTTATGTTCTTTTGCAAATCCACTCTGAAATGGAATCTACGCCAACTTCATTTCGGCCGAACGAACAAAAGTCATTAGGGAGCTAAAACCAAAAAAGGCATCAGGCGGTTACCTAATAAAAATGATACTGGAACTTCCGTGCTGTGCTGTTGAGCTCATCTGCAAACTCTTCAATATTAATTAATCTTGGAATATTAAGTCTAGGCTACTACCAAAGTAAATGGAAATAATCAATTATTATAATAATACCGAAGATCACACGATTCCGTCAGCTTATAGACCAATATCTTTATAATCATGCCTTTCCAAATTATTTGAAAAATGCCTTCTAACGCGCATAATAACATATGTATTTAGGAGCTCACAACATTTTCCCAGCCCATCAATTTTGCTTAAGAGAAAAACATAGATCTGGAAAGTAAGTTAACAAAATAACATAGGAGATTCGCACGACCTTCGAGCTAAGAGAATTTTGCAGCCCGATATTCCTCGATATATCTCAAGCATTCGTCCGCGTCTGGCTCAAAGGTCTTATCATAAACTACACAACTGCTATAGACAAGCCAAATAGCGTCTGGCTAATTTTCCTTGCTAATTTTCACAACCCCAGTCACATAGGCGCAGCGCTGCTTTGCGCTTATCCCTCTGCCTGTACAGAACCCGAAGCAGCGTAAAACAACAACATTCAGTCGCACAATGACAGCGGAACGATAAGCTCGAACGTATTTCTGCGCGCTGTGATCGTTCCAATGTATGTGTGCTATGTATACACATGCTCGCTTACGTTTGTATGCTCTGCTTGTGAAATTTGGCAATGGGCAATTTTGCATGCCAACTTTACGCTTTAGCATCGAGATGCTTGAAACCAAGAATGACTGTGTGCGTGTATGTATGCAATGGTTTTGTTGCCGCAAGTGCCTGTGATGCTGAGTTTTTTTTTTTTTTGTATTTGTTGTGTATGCGTGAGTGTGTATGCAAGGGAGCGTTTTGTTGTTGTCAAAGGAAGTGACTGGCACGCGCGAGTTACCACTCGTAACTTGAGTGGTGGAGCTGATGAAGAGGGCTACGGGGTTAGAGGGGATGATTGAGCTTTTCTTGAGTCCCCTTTAGTACGTTTGGAGTAAGTTTTGTATTTTTCGTTCCTTTCACAATAAAAGATCAACTGTTCTTGTTGTGCCAACTCCCACGCGAATGACTCTGGTTGCAGAGTCAGCAACAGAGCGAATATTTCTTAGTCTAAACTAGGGTTGACATGAAATTAAAAAAATATCGAATGATAATAATATTTAAAATTATTTTTTTTTTTTCAATTAACTTTTTGTTTTTCCTCACAATAAAAATATAAAAAAATTTGTATTAGCTTAATATTTTTTTTATACCCCCTACTCATAGAGTAGAAGGGTATTATAACTTTGTTCAAACCGAAAATGTATGTAACAGGCAGAAGGAGACACCTCCGACCCCATAAAGTATATATATTCTGGCTCAGGATCAACAGCCGAGTCGATATAGCCATGTCCGTCTGTCCGTCTGTCTGTCTGTGTGAAAATCTAGATCTCAGCTATTATAAGAGCTAGGACAACCAAATTTGGTGACAATATGTGTTATTATTGCACGCTGATCAAGTTTATTTTGGATTTTGGCCACGCCCCCTTCCGCCCCCGCAAATCAAAAAAACATTGGTAACAAGTGCAATTTTGACGCCATATTGTTCATTTTCGGTTTACATGATAACTACAGCTAGCCAGATGAGCTCTGAAAATTTGGTAACAATCGGATAATAAACACAGAAGTTATTCAGCTTAACGTTTTCCATAGCTGTAAGCAGCGCTGCCGGCAGCGCTGCTTGCAGCATTGTGCCGAATCGTGTGTGCGTGTACGGTGGTGAAATGGGTTAAGTTGTGGACTGCAAAACGAACAGTACTATTATGCATTTACGGGTTCGAGTCCCGCCCGCATCAAAAATTAAATGTGTGCAAAAATGTTTTTTTTTTTATACCCGCTACTCATAGAGTAGAAGGGTATTATAACTTTGTTCAAACCGAAAATGTATGTAACAGGCAGAAGGAGACACCTCCGACCCCATAAAGTATATATATTCTGGCTCAGGATCAACAGCCGAGTCGATATAGCCATGTCCGTCTGTCCGTCTGTCTGTCCGTGTGAAAATCTAGATCTCAGCTATTATAAGAGCTAGGACAACCAAATTTGGTGACAATATGTGTTATTATTGCACGCTGATCAAGTTTATTTTGGATTTTGGCCACGAACCCTTCCGCCCCCGCAAATCAAAAAAACATTGGTAACAAGTGCAATTTTGATGCCATATTGTTCATTTTCGGTTTACATGATAACTATAGCTAGCCAGATGATCTCTAAATATTTGGTAACAATCGGATAATAAACACAGAAGTTATTCAGCTTAACGTTTTCCATAGCTGTAAGCAGCGCTGCCGGCAGGGCTGCTTGCAGCATTGTGCCGAATCGTGTGTGCGTGTACGGTGGTGAAATGGGTTAAGTTGTGGACTGCAAAACGAACAGTACTATTATGCATTTACGGGTTCGAGTCCCGCCCGCATCAAAAATTAAATGTGTGCAAAAATGTTTTTTTTTTTATACCCGCTACTCATAGAGTAGAAGGGTATTATAACTTTGTTCAAACCGAAAATGTATGTAACAGGCAGAAGGAGACACCTCCGACCCCATAAAGTATATGTATTCTGGCTCAGGATCAACAGCCGAGGCGATATAGCCATGTCCGTCTGTCCGTCTGTACGTCTAGATCTCAGCTATTACAAAAGGTAGAGACACCTAATTTCCTGTATACCATAGGTAGATCGAGTTTATTTTCAATTTTCGATGTCGCGCCCACCGCCCACGCAAAACGATAATTACGATTATTAGGAAAAGTATTGAAGTTATGGCTTTTTGCTTTGGTATAAAGATAGATAATTATAATATAAATCTATTTTCAAAATTACAATCCGATCGAACAATAAACACAGAAGATATTCATCTAAACGTTTTCCATAGTTACACTCTTTGCGCCTTTGCAGCATATCGTGACGTCATCGTCAAATTTCCACATTTTTCCTAAATTTGCGTATTATTTAAAATTCATTAAGAATATTTAAAGCTTTTAAAAATGTTTTAAAAATATTAACTGTCAATTTTCTTCATTTCAAAATATTTAAAAATTTCTATAATTTATTAAAAATTTTTTTTTATACTTTTCACTTTTCCAAAGTTCCATAATTTTTAAAATTGCTTATCAATGAAAAAGGGATTAACTCTTTGTTTCCCTTTTGATTTTTTTGCCTTTCTTATCATTTCTAATATTCTAATATTATATTCTAATATTCAGTTACCACTGTATTTAGTTAGTGGTTTCGGCACCTTTAGCAGTAAGAGATGTTGTGCCAGCGCTGACACTTTTGATTGAATTCCCAGCAGCATGCGTTGCAAGACTCCCCATACAGCGCCATCTGCCTGCGCCAACTACCTGTGCCTGCATCTGCGTGTACATCGGCGTCGACTGTAATCAACACGCTGGGATCAATCAGCAAACTTTAAAACTGAACGCCACACAGCAGTCAGCTCGAATGAATCCATCAAACGTATCAATCATGATGACAGGTCACAGTGCGAGCACAGTATAACTGGAAAAGACCAGGTCAGACCAGACACAGGGAGGACCAGGCAACAGGCAGCAGGTCCAGTTTTAGCTTTTCCTAACATGTCTGTGAAACGTCTCAGTTGTTGTTTTTATTGTAGTTGGCGTTGCCTCACTTGTGAAGTCTCCACGCGCGTTGCGCCCATTAAATTCGAATAATCTTAGTTGTTGTTGCTTTTTTTTCATCAATCTCCCCACTCTGGACTCGAGTTGCAACTGTCGCATATAGCAGCTGGACACGGTGCTTGTGTGAGACGCTGCTGGCAGGCAGGCAGCATCAGCCCAACTGATTTGAAATTCTAAAGTGATTTTGATTACTTGAGGTATTGATATTTTGACTTGTACGTTGATTAGATAGTTGAAGGCTTGTTAGATGCATGTCAGCAGCAGCAGCGGCCTCAGACCGGTCTCACTGGCTGCATGTCTTGGTCTTGGTCTCTACGTCTCCATTTTCGTCTGCATCTGCGTGATGCTCCTGGCTTGATGTTGATTATAATTTAATTATAAGCAATCTGTAACAAGTAAATGGCTTGCATGGTGCTGTCACTCCATGGCACTCCTGGTCATGGCGCATAATTTAGCAGGCAGGTGTGAAAAAGCTTCATTAGCTTAGACGTCTCAGTCCGAGCCCGCTGCATGACTAATAATAGTCATGGGCCGGTCACATTCTGCACTCTTGCCACATTTGCCACCGGCACAAACCGTACTTATTCTCAATCTGCTTGGCTTGGGCAGCCACGATGTCTGCTAACGAAAGTTGCAGACATTTGAGTGACTGAAGCAAGGCAAAATGCTATAGAAATTTCCCCTTGCGATTTGCGGCTAATCCCATGGAAAATAATATAGACAGAGAGGTATTCTCTCTTAAGACTTGCTGGCTTTATATGTAGAATTTGTAGCAAGGAGGTACCAAGCGATACAATTCTATTAAAACGATTCAAGTAGGCTGAGTTGCTTCTGTCTTAATTTCTGACTACGTAAGCTCTCAATGTGTTCGGATTTTCAGTCCGCTCTCAGCTCTCAATTGAGACTGGACTGGGTTTTTTTTTCTCTGGGTGAGACTGGAATCTCTTTTTTTCTCAGGGTGGGACTGGAATCTCTTTTTTTATAACTCTTCTTTTTTTCGTAGTGCATTTGCATTAAAGTATGCCTTTTTTTAACAAGTAGAGCAATTCTCTTCATTTTTGGATAAGTACACGAAAATGTTTCATATCATCGTTTTTTTTTTATACCCGGTACTTCTGCAGCAATGGCTTAAGCTTGCGCATGCTCTTGACGCTCAACTTGTGTGTCTCAAAGAGTGAGATTGTCGCCTGCGAATAATCGTTGCCATAGAGTTTGCCCATGGCCAGAGCCACATCGCGCTGGGTGAAGCCGAGCTCGATGCGACGCTGCTTGAAGGTCTTCGCAAACTGATCGAGCTCCATAACTATTCAACAAATTATTTAATTTCTTTTTTACACTAACTGAATTTTTTGAATTTTTGGTCTTGGTTTACTATATTGTTTGTTTCCTTGTTTGCGTTGTTTTCAATCTATAGTAATGTTTGCTTTGTTTTCAATCTATAGTAATAATATATTTAATTTAATATCTTTTCTATAACGACTTTTAAATATATTTGGTAAAACTTTTAACTAAATTTTAAATATATATACAGTGGTGGCCTTTTATTTAGCACACTATTTAGCAGCACACTTTAACATGAATTTTTACCGATTGTATAGTGAATAGTTCACCAATTTTTTTTCTGGTTGTTGCCTTATTAGTTGATAAGATGTACCGTTACTTTCAGCGTATTCCCTTTCGTCGTTTTTTTCTGCGTTGGTTTGAATGAATTAACTATGATTTTCAGCTGGACATGAGTTTAGCACACTTATACTTTTTTTTTATTAATTTATTAAGTAGAATGAGAAAACATAAGAAAGGGGACTAATATTTTGTTGGATATCCTTTGTTTTTGATAACTACATCCAATCTTCTGTGCTGACTCTTCACTAAAGCAGCGCATCTGTTCTGCGGAATACTGTACCACGCTTCTCGGATAACTATCCACAAATCATTTAAACTGCCCAGATTTTTGGTGCGAATGTGCTGCTCAACATCATTCTAGAGATTCTCTATCGGATTGAGGTCCGGTGACTGAGCTGGCCACTTCAGCGTAACAACTTGATGCTCCTAAAGGCAACTTTTCATAAGCCGTGAAGTGTGCTTAGGATCGTTGTCGTGCATAAAACGCCATAATAATGGCATATTGTCCTCGGAATATGGCACCATTATATCCTCTATAATTTCTTTATAGACGTATTGGTCCATACGAGTGTCTATCCGGTAAATCATTGATACATATTTTTTAATAACATTTAAATTTTTAATTAAAATAAATAGGTAATACTAAATATGCGAGTCCTTAAAAGAAAGAACAAAGAAAATAAAAAAAAGAAACGAAAAAATAGAAAAAAAAGAAAGAAAATTTCTTTCTTTTCTAGAAAGAAAAAGAAAATTTGGTAACAATCGGATAATAAACACAGAAGTTATTCAGCTTAACGTTTCCCATAGCTGTAAGCAGCGCTGCCGGCAGGGCTGCTTGCAGCATTGTGCCGAATCGTGTGTACGTGTACGGTGGTGAAATGGGTTAAGTTGTGGACTGAAAAACGAACAGTACTATTATGCATTTACGGGTTCGAGTCCCGCCCGCATCAAAAATTAAATGTGTGCAAAAATGTTTTTTTTTTTATTTTATCTTTTGACTTTGCATAAATATTATAAGTCCATAGCCTTTTACGGTCAAAATATGATTGTAGCCCATTTTTTGTTCCGCAAATAAATTATGTACAAGCAGCTGGGTAGCGGGTATATTACAGTCGAGCACACTCGACTGTAGCTTTCGTACTTGTTTTTATTTAACTTTATCTAATATAGATAATAATACATTATAATACAGATGGTGTTTATATAAATTTCATATATTAATGCTACTTATTTCCAGTACTTCGAGTTAAGTGATTTTAGGATGATTCGTTGTGTTATATGTGTGTCAATCATTTTATAGCGGATGCTAACCGCTCTGAAAGCACTGAGCTACTCGGAGTGATCAGGTACCTTATGGCCAAGCGGTAAAGGGCCGGCATTGTTAACTTGTGGCCTTTCCATACTTCAAGGGAATAACTTTCCCATGCAGTTTGGGGCAAGCTAAAATATAATTTAAGCTCCTCTCTCTCTTGGTTTTCATCATCCAAGTCTCTTGCAATGGAGGTGTTAAGGCAGCTCATGAAGTACTTCAAATGCTGAGAATTGTCGACATTAGAAATATGTCGATTTTTAGTGAAATTTACGACTTTCTAAAATCTGATCACACGCACACATACATATGCCATATGTACGAGGGTCGTTTGATAAGTCCGTGACTTTTTGAATAAAATATATTTTTTTCGTCAAAGAAGCGTTTTATTTCTCAACATAATCTCCTTTTAGCTCTATACATTTAGTCCAGCGTTTTTCCAATTTTTTTATTCCTTCCAAATAATAGGTTTTCTCAAGGCCCTCAAAATAGTCGTTTGTTTCTGTGATGACCTCTTCATTTGACCCGAATCTCTTACCGCCGAGCCATTTCTTCATGTTTGGAAACAAAAAATAGTCACAGGGGGCTAAATCTGGAGAATATGCTGGATGGGGTAGCAGTTCGTAGCCCAATTTATGAAATTTTGCCATGCTGACTACACACGTGTGCACCCGTGCATTGTCCTGATGGAACAGCACTTTTTTTTCGCCAAATGCGGTCGTTTCTGCTTCAAATCAATATCGAATCTGTCCAAAAGCTCTGAATAATATTCGCCGGTGATCGTTTTACCCTTTTCAAGGTAATCGATGTGAATGATACCTTGTGCATCCCAAAAAACTGTGGCCATGACCTTGTTGGCCGACAGACCCACCTTGGCCTTCTTTGGTGCACGTTCACCCGGAGAAACCCACTGTCTTGATTGTTCTTTGGTCTCTGGTGTGGTGTGGTGGATCCATGTTTCGTCTACGGTAACGAAACGGCGCAAAAATTCGTTTGGATTGCGGTTGAACATCGCCAAACACTCCTTTGAAATGGTCACACGGTTGCGCTTATGGTCGTGTGTGAGCAATCGCGGCACCCATCGCGCGGAAAGCTTTTTCATGTCCAAATATTCATGTAAAATGTGATGTACCCGTTCAGTTGAGATGCCTACAGCCTCAGCTACCTCACGCACTTTCATTCTCCGATCATCCAATATCATTCCATGGATTTTGTCGACGATTTCTGGCATGACGACCTCTTTTGGGCGACCTGAACGTTCGGCATCACTTGTACTGGTACGACCACAACGGAACTCAGTAAACCATTTCTTAA
Source organism: Zaprionus ghesquierei (assembly GCA_018904095.1). Taxonomy (NCBI): domain Eukaryota; kingdom Metazoa; phylum Arthropoda; class Insecta; order Diptera; family Drosophilidae; genus Zaprionus; species Zaprionus ghesquierei. The sequence continues at coordinate 274,675 of JAEIGP010000570.1, forward strand.
CCATTGAAATTGATGGTGCAGAGTCCCCATAATATTTATCAAGTCTTTCCTTGGTTTCGGTGATGGATTTTTTACGCAAAAAATAATGCTTAATTAGCACACGAAATTCACTTTTTCCATTTTCGTTAAAATTCACGAGATCGTCTGCTTTCAATGCCTATAAAACGCAAACCAAAAAACGCAGCTTTCTCAAAATTTTACAGTCAGCTGTTAATCGATAACTGCTGACAGGAGCAGTGTTGTATTTAGAGCAGGTGCGCGGCAAATACAAAAAGTCACGGTCTTATCAAACGACCCTCGTATATACCTTCTATTGCGCACATTTTGCGAAAACTTCATAATGCTTATTCTTTAGGTGTGAAGAAAAGTTTCAAGTCTTTCCACTTGTTTTAATAATTCGGTCGCAGAGTTTGCACTTTGGAGTCCCGTTTTCTATATCAGCAAAATTGGATTTTATGTTAATTTTAAAACGTGGACTTTTACTCGGGAACGCTTTGGAAATTAGAGTGACCGAAGGGAAAATATCAAAAAACAAGTAAGGAAAGACTGTAGCGCGCCCCACAGTAAGATACCATTCGACCAACTTCGTAGTTGCACTAGTAGACACACACACAAAGGCTAAAACGATGCAGACGATATGCTGTAATGACCTGGGCAACGAAACTATGAACAAGTTTTCTTTAATTACTTCTGTATTTATTGCCCGATCCGATTGTAATTTTGGGATTAGGTGCATATCATCATCATCTTTACGTGTTCTAAAGCAAAAATATGTAACCTAAATACTTTCCTTAATATTCGTAAATTACCGATTTGCGTGGGCGGTGGGCGTGGCACCTCAAATTTGAAATAAATTTCATCTGCGCATGTTTTATAGGAACTATCATGCCAAATTTGGAGTCTGTATATGTAATACATTCCTTAATATTCGTAAATTATCGATTTGCGTGGGCGTGGCACCTGAAATTTTAAATAAATTTCATCTGCGCCTGATTTTTAGGAACTATCATGCCAAATTTGGTGTCTGTAACTGTAATACATTCCTTAATATTCGTAAATGATCGATTTGCGTGGGCGGTGGGCGTGGAACCTCAAATTTGAAAGAAACTTGATCTGTGTGTGGTATACAGCTATACATCAGTTCAAATTTGGTGTCTCTAGCTTTTGTAATAGCTGAGATCTCGACGTTCATACACACAGACGGACAGACAGACAGACGGACAGACGGGCATGGCTCAATCGACTCGGCTGTTGATCCTGAGCCAGAATATATATACTTTATGGGGTCTGCCATGTCTCCTTCTGCCTGTTACATACTTTTGCAAAAACTTAGTATACCATTTTTGACCATTTTCAATGGCCGAATGGTATAAAAATAGCGACATTACGATATTTGGACAAAAACAATATCACGATATAAATATATAATTTTCAGAAAAAAGAAGTAAATAAGCTACAGTCGAGCGCGCCCGACAGTAAGATACCATTAGCCCAATTTCAAAACAAGCACAAGTTTATCCGCCACCTATTGTTTAAATTTGATCTATCTTTGAATAGCGCCATCTACATGTGAAAACATCATAGCAATCAGCTGTACATACGCTACGGCTGAAACGAATTTGGGGGATAGATTTATATTGCAACGGCCAATATATGGGTCGCATTTGTTTAGACTAGGGTTGTTGATAATATAAGATATTTTGATATGTTATTAACAACCCTAGTGTAAACAAATGCTATGGGTCGCATTTGTTTATTGGCCGTTGATACATTGTATATTTGCTGATCACTGGGTTAGGCTTGTGAAGGAACGAGGGGCTTCAAAGGGAAGACTGGCAATTGTCGGTGCGAGGGCCATAGCGGTGAGATGACCGGAGCGACAATAGGCAGCTGACATTCTGTTGGCAGGTTGCCGATGTGTATGTTGCCCACGTCATTGCAGCATTTCAGCATGCATTGTTTTAGCCTTTGTGTGTGTGTGTCTGTATGTGTGTGTGAGAGCGAGTTAGTACTAGTTAGTGCATTCGTAGTTGTAGTTCGTCGAATGTTATCTTACGGTCGGGCGGGCTCGACTGTAGCTTTCCTTACTTGTTAGTCTTAGTTTTCTATTTTTTGATTTGTGTAGTTTCTGTCTTTTAATGGTAGTGAGAGTATTCCTCCTGTTTTCTTTCGTCAAAACTATATTTTCAGGTTCCACTGGAATGGGATCTTCTCTATTTTCCTAAAGTTTTTATACCATTCGACCATTGAGAATGGTCAAAAATGGTATACTAAGTTTGTGCAAATGTATGTAACAGGCAGAAGGAGGCGTGGCAGACCCCACAAAGTATATATATATTCTGACTCAGGATCACTAGCTGAGTCGATTGAGCCATGTCCGCCTGTCCGTCCGTCTGTCCGTTTGAGCGTCTAGATCTCAGCTATTACAAAAGCTAGATAATATTTCACATGAAGATTCCTGTATACCATAGGTAGATCGTGTTTATTTTCAATTTTCAATGCAACGCCCGCCCACGCAAATTGATCATTTTCGATTATCAGGAGAAGTATTGAAGTTACAGCTTTCTGCTTTGGTATGAACATAAATAATTGCAATATAAATATATTTCTCAAATTACAATCTAATCGAACGATAAACACAGAAGTTTTCCGTGTTTCCATTTTCCGTACTTCCACTGCTTGCGCCTGTGCTGCGCGTCGTGACGTCATCGTCATGATGCTTCGTTTCAGCCGTAGCATGTGTAAAGCCATGCAGTTTTTACATGTAGATGGCGCTATTTAAAAATAGATCTAATTTAAACAATAAGTGGCGGATAAACTTGTGCAGAGTTTTTTGATGGAATTAAATGTGTGATAATTCGCTTTGAAACTGGGCGAATGGTATCTTACTGTCGGGCGCGCTCGACAGTAGATTTCCTTACTTGTTTCTGTTCTTGTTTTTACGTTAGTTTCAAGTTTTTCTTTAACGATTGGTTAGAGTTTTCCTTGGTCATAAGCTATCTGTCCGGGGATTCCGAATAAACTTATGAAGTGTTTTAGTCATTTTACTATATTTAGGGAGTTACGATTTTCAGTATTGGCAGTTGAAGACGCCAATGGATGATCTTAGAATTGATAGCCAAATGATAGCCAGCATTTCTTTCTCTATGGTCGAGTAGTTTATCTCGTATCGTTAAGGGTTCTGCTGGCAAAACAGACAGGCTTATCCTTTTGTAGTGTGCCCTGGGAAAAGACGGCTGAAAGGGTGAAATTGCTTGCGTCCGTAGTCTATATGAAATTTTTGGTAAGATCTGGGTACTGTAAAATGGGGTAATTTAAGAGTCATTTGAGAGAGACTACCTAAACAAGGGCGGACCAAGGGGAGAAACTTGACCTGATTATGTCTTGATTTAACATAAGCTTGATTTGTCTTTTAACCTCATCTTTGTGTATGAATGGGTACATATAGGATCTGGCTTGATTGGAGTTTTTTGAAGCATGTGGGTTGGGATTGAGGTTTATAAGTGTCTGACTTGAGATGAAAGAGTTCGATATAGTCTGATTCTCGGTAGGGATTTCCTTCAATGTGGGCTTTAAGGTAGAAGAGTTGGTCAGAATCTTAATAGTTGACTATTTTGAAATTTGTTACATTGTTTGTAGCCCGGTAAATCCACCAGAATTTATAAATCCTTATTTATTTCGATAGTATTACATAAGAATACCTCATTACTGGATTTGATAAGTAGGGGCACAATAAGTTTAGTGTATGCAGGGATTTTATGAATGTCGGAGGTATGGTTAAAATAAGTTGGACTTGTATCCGGTTGGTTTGGGGCTGGTGTCGGAAAATTATGTTCGGCAGTAGATGGATTATCTAAATCAATGGTATGTAGTCCGTAAGTCGGGGGGTTCTCATTTTTAAATGGGTTCTTATTTTGTTGCCCATTATTGTAGCTGTTGTTTTTAGACCATGGATTTTAAAAAAATACATGGTCTATTGTGTTTGTCGAAATGTGCGTAACAGGTAGAAGAAGGCATCTGCGACCCCATAAAGTATATATATTCTTGCTCAGGATCACTAGCCGAGTCGATTAAGCCATGTCTTTCTGTCCGTCTGTATGAACACCTATATCTCAAAAACTAAAAAAGCTAGAGCCACCAAATTTGGTGACAACACTTATGTGAATCATATGCTGTAAAATTTTTATGAAAATTTGGGACACGCCTACTTCCGCCCCCACAAATCGATAAACCGTATAGCAGGCACAATAATAAAGGTAAAGTATTCAGTTTTGGTGTGAATGATAACTATCATCAGCTGAACGATCGCTGAAAATTTGGTTCCGATCGGATAATGAACATAAATATTATTCTATGGACTTACAATATTTAGGAGCTTTTTTTAACTGCTTGGACTGCTTGACGTCTAACTGAAAATTATTTGTGTTGTTTATTATTTTTCTTTGAAAAACACGTTTACCAATAACAGTTTTCTAAATCTGATTTTTTTCATAACCTTGAAAAATCCATGGTCTTATACAGTCAACACTTGACTGTAGCCGTTCTGACTTGTTTTTACTTGTTGTTTTTTGAATTGTTGTTGTTGTTTCTATTGTTCTAACGTTGATTGTTGGGGTTTGTGTTTTTAGATTGGTTATTGTTCTAGTACGGTAGTTGCGGTTGCCTGGCTGCCTATATAGTTAGTGTTATTAGTGTTTTGGGATTGATAACGTTGGGGGTTATTCGGGGCGTTAAAATAAGGTCTCCTGTTATAGGACAAAGATTGTTCGACTTTGTATTGTTCATATGCTTGTTCGATACTCTTTGGGTCTTTGATTAATGTGTTCAAACAAACTTGGTTATACAGAGTTTTCTTTGCTTCAATTACCGCAGTAAGTTCTCCGCAGTTTTGTAAGGATGGGAAAAGCTGGCTTTTTATTTTTGAATTACCTAAGAAAAGTTGACCGAGTGAGAAATTATTTTCGAATTGCTGAAGTTCGCTCAAAAGGCAAGGTTCAGTTTTCTTGTTTGAATACATTCGGGTGAGATTACTTTTAATCTCATCCCATATCAATGGAGTGTTGGCGAGTTCTAGAGTTTCGTCTGCCCTTCCTATGATCTTGTTTCTTATTGCTCTGAGTGTAAGAAGTCCCTAAGGTGTCTGGTCAACACCCCTAATAAGCATAAGTATCCCTGCTCCATAAGTACACTGCTTATGAATCTATCAAGGTATCTGGGTGAGCCGTCAAACGGAGGTAAGTGGCTGACAAAGGTCATAATGTCTTTTGGTTTGAAGGTTGTTGATAGGTTGCTATTAGTGTTGCTAACCGTAAGGGGTTTAGTCGGGTACTGAGCTCCTAATACAGAACGTGTTGATACAGTGTCGCTCAACTAAGTAGGTTTGACTATTTGTTCAGGTTTAAAACTTCAAGGCACTGGGTATTTTAAATAATAAAGTGCACTGTTTTAGCATTATTTACTATTTGGTATGGCTACCCTCTTGCTTTTAATTATTTCAAACATTCGGTTTGGTAAAGAATCATAATATTTTTATACCATTCGACCATTGAAAATGGTCAAAAAGTTTGGCAAATGTATGAAACAGGCAGAAGGAGGGATGGCAGACCCCACAAAGTATATATATTCTGATTCAGGATCACTAGCTAAGTCGATTGAGCCATGTCCGTCTGTCTGTTCATCTGTCCGTCTGTCCGTTTGAACGTCTAGATCTCAGCTATTACAAAAGTTAGAGACACCATATTTCACATGAATATATACCATAGTTTATTTTCAATTTTTGATGCCATGCCCACCGCCCACGCAAATCGATCATTTTCGATTATCAGGAGAAGTATTAAAGTTTCAGCTTTCTGCTTTGGTATGAACATAAATATACATCTATTCCCCAAATTACAATCCAAACGGACGATAAACACAGAAGTTATCCATGTTTCCGTTTTCCACACTCCACTGCTTGCGCCTGTGCTGCGGGTCGTGACGTCACGATACTTCGATACGATACGATACGATACGTCACGATACTTCGTTTCAGCCGTAACGTATGTACAGCTGATTGCTATGATGTTTTCACATGTAGATGGCGCTATTCAAAGATAGATCTAATTTAAACAATAGGTGGCGGATAAACTTGTGCAGCGCTTTTTTGATGGAATTACGAGGGTCGTTTGATAAGTCCGTGACTTTTTGAATAAAATATATTTTTTTCGTCAAAGAAGCGTTTTATTTCTCAACATAATCTCCTTTTAGCTCTATACATTTAGTCCAGCGTTTTTCCAATTTTTTTATTCCTTCCAAATAATAGGTTTTCTCAAGGCCCTCAAAATAGTCGTTTGTTTCTGTGATGACCTCTTCATTTGACCCGAATCTCTTACCGCCGAGCCATTTCTTCATGTTTGGAAACAAAAAATAGTCACAGGGGGCTAAATCTGGAGAATATGCTGGATGGGGTAGCAGTTCGTAGCCCAATTTATGAAATTTTGCCATGCTGACTACACGTGTGCACCCGTGCATTGTCCTGATGGAACAGCACTTTTTTTTTTCGCCAAATGCGGTCGTTTCTGCTTCAAATCAATATCGAATCTGTCCAAAAGCTCTGAATAATATTCGCCGGTGATCGTTTTACCCTTTTCAAGGTAATCGATGTGAATGATACCTTGTGCATCCCAAAAAACTGTGGCCATGACCTTGTTGGCCGACAGACCCACCTTGGCCTTCTTTGGTGCACGTTCACCCGGAGAAACCCACTGTCTTGATTGTTCTTTGGTCTCTGGTGTGGTGTGGTGGATCCATGTTTCGTCTACGGTAACGAAACGGCGCAAAAATTCGTTTGGATTGCGGTTGAACATCGCCAAACACTCCTTTGAAATGGTCACACGGTTGCGCTTATGGTCGTGTGTGAGCAATCGCGGCACCCATCGCGCGGAAAGCTTTTTCATGTCCAAATATTCATGTAAAATGTGATGTACCCGTTCAGTTGAGATGCCTACAGCCTCAGCTACCTCACGCACTTTCATTCTCCGATCATCCAATATCATTCCATGGATTTTGTCGACGATTTCTGGCATGACGACCTCTTTTGGGCGACCTGAACGTTCGGCATCACTTGTACTGGTACGACCACAACGGAACTCAGTAAACCATTTCTTAACCATTGAAATTGATGGTGCAGAGTCCCCATAATATTTATCAAGTCTTTCCTTGGTTTCGGTGATGGATTTTTTACGCAAAAAATAATGCTTAATTAGCACACGAAATTCACTTTTCCATTTTCGTTAAAATTCACGAGATCGTCTGCTTTCAATGCCTATAAAACGCAAACCAAAAAACGCAGCTTTCTCAAAATTTTACAGTCAGCTGTTAATCGATAACTGCTGACAGGAGCAGTGTTGTATTTAGAGCAGGTGCGCGGCAAATACAAAAAGTCACGGTCTTATCAAACGACCCTCGTAAATGTGTGATAATTTGTTTCGAAACTGGGCGAATGGTATCTTACTTCGGTAGCCCTCGACTGTAGCTTCTCTACTTGTTTAATTTCATTTAGTGAAATTGTTAACTAGGATTTTTTAATTGCTTCAACTAGGGCCCCAGTGTCACTAAATTGTCTTCCACCTTTGTATACTTTCTCGGACAAAAGTCCCCAAATGTTGTCAATAATGTTAACGTCAGCGGAGTAAGGCGGGCACTCGAGCAATTTTACGTTTTGGTCTTTAATCCACTCTTTAATAATCCGAGCCGTATGGATGGAAGCGTTGCCATGTTGGTACGTCCATTGAATGTGACCATAAATCTCAGAAAACTGAGGAAAAGCCTTTTGAAGCACAGTCTTATACAAGTTTGCGTTCATTTTCGAGGTGACAAACTGGAGCTCGCACATTCCATAGAAAGATATAAACGCTACTCATAGAGTAGAAGGGTATTATAACTTTGTTCAGAAGGAGACATCTCCGACCCGATAAAGTATATATATTCTGGCTCAGGATCAACAGCCGAGTTGATATAGCCATGTCCGTCTGTCCGTTTGTCCGTCCGTGTGAATATCTAGATCCCAGCTATTATAAGAGCTAGAACTACCAAATTTGGTGACAAAATGTGTTATTATTAAACGCTGATCCCCCAATTCCGCCCCCGTAAATCGAAAAAATTGATTACAAGCGCAATTCTGATGCCATATTGTTCATTTTCGGTTTATATGATAACTATAGCTAGCCAGATGATCTCCCGCCCGCATCAAAAATTAAATGTGTGCAAAAATGTTTTTATACCATTCGACCATTGAAAATGGTCATAAATGGTATACTAAGTTTGTGCAAAAGTACAGAGTTTTCCAATTAGAGGTATTATTTTGAATAGCCCGCTATTCCGGTAGGTGTCACTATTGAAGCTGCAATTTTTTGACATTTGACAATTAGAGACTACGCCATTAATAAAAATGGTACGATAAACCCTTCAACAACACATTGAAATTATCAAAATTCACTATAAATATGGTGAAAATTTGGCAGAGTCGGTTCGTAAAACAAAAAGATTTTTCGGTCGTCGTGAAGCAATACAGAAATTGGTGGGAAAATTCGAGCTGTTGGGACAAGTTAGTGATGTGAAGAATAAAACCCGTGCACGTCGCTCAAGAACAATTGAGAATATTGCGGTTGTTCCCGAAAGTGTTGAAAAAAACCCAGGTTTGTCCATTCCTCGTCGTTCTTTGAAATTAGGCATTCCACAAACGTCATTACACCGTATTTTGCATAAAGACTTGGGTCTTAAGGCTTATAAAGTTCAGTTAACACAAGAACTCAAGCCGGGGGATCATCAACAACGTCGTGCCTTTGCTGATTGGGTCGTTGAAATGCATGAAAATGATCCGGAATTCCATTGAAAAATATCCTTGACTGATGAGGACCATTTCCACCTCGAAGCCTACGTCAACAAAGAAAACTAGCATCTGGGGCTCGGAAAACCCAAGAGTTATTGTTGAAAAGCCTCTCTATCCTCAACGCGTGACTGTTTGGTTTTCGAAAATGAGGCTGGAGCGACAGTTACGGTCAATGGATTGCGCTATCGAGAGATGATTAATGATTTTTTATGGCCGGAATTGGATGGTATTGATCTGGACAACGTTTACTTTCAACAAGACGGCGCTACGTGCCACACAAGCAATGAAACCATCGCTCTTTTACAAGAAAAGTTTCCGGAGACATGGCAGACCCCATAAAGTGTACATATTCTGGCTCAGGATCAACAGCCGAGTCGATTGAGCCATGTCCATCTGTCCCTCTGTCTGTCTGTATGAACGTCGAGAACTCAGCTATTACAAAAGCTAGAGACACCAAATTTGACATGATGGTTCCTGTATACCATACGCAGATCAAGTTTATTTCAAATTTGGAGTGCCACAATTTATTTCAAATTTAAGGTGCCACGTCCACCGCCCACGCAAATCGATAATTTACGAATATTAAGGAAAGAATTTAGGTTACAGATTTCTGTTCTGATCTGTTCCGTTGCCCGCGTCATTACAGCATATCGTCTCCATCGTTTAACCCTTTGTGTGTGTCTGTATGTGTGTGTGAAAGCGAGTTAATACTAGTCAGTGCAACTACAAAGTTGGTCGAAAGGTATCTTACGGTCGGGCGCGCTCGACTGTAGCTTTCCTTACTTGCTTATGTTAAAAACGAGCTTGCAGAAAGAGTTTCCCATAGCTTTAGCGGTAGAAAAACTATTGGCACAGAAGTTTTCGAGTTCGGCATATTTAGGTTTGATGCTATAAGTGTCCTTATAATTTATAAAAGTCTAGACTATTCTCTGTCCGCTTTTAAAACAGAATTTGAGGACCTATTTCAGCATTTCTCTATATTAGGGGGTAGTTTAATAGTTTTAAGAGATTTTAATTTATGCTTAAAAGCTTTTACTAGGTGTAGAAGCATACACAATTCTTTGATTAGCAAAGGATTTAGCAGCTTGTTAGATTTGAAAACGTCCATTACCAATAGGCACACATATTTATTGCCACGCTCCCCTGGGTTACTTAATGCGCGCTGCAATGTGTGTGCACTTGACTTCGCCTGCTGCGATTTTATCGTTTAAAACTATCATAAAATTTGCTCTACGATCTATCTATCTATCTCTCTCTCTTTCGCTCTCTCTTTCTGTCTCTCTCCTGCTGTAAGCCTCTCTCGTTCGCATTGCGTTGGTTTCTATAAATACCTAGCTCTTTTTAGACGATGGATTTTAAAAAAATACATGGTCGATTGTGTTTGTCGAAATGTGCGTAGCAGGCAGAAGTAAGCATCTGCGACCCAGGATCACTAGCTGAGTCGATTAAGCCATGTCTCTCCGTCTGTCCGTCTGTATGAACGCCTATATCTCAGAAACTAAAAAAGCTAGAGCCACCAAATTTGTTGACAACACTTATGTTAATCAAACGCTGTAAAATTTGGGACACGCCTACTTCCGCCCCCCCCTAAACCGATAAACCGTATAGCGAGCGCAATAATAAAGCTAGAGTATTTAGTTTTGGTGTATATGACAACTATCACCTCCTTAACCATCGCTGAAAACTTGGTTCCGATCGGATAATGAACTTAAAAGTTATTCAACGTTTCTTATAGATTTGCACTGCGCCCACTGCAAGCAAGCAAGCAGTGTTTTTTCCAAGCAGTGTTGTTTTTCAACTCGGACTGTTTGGCCTCTAACTTAAAATTATATGTGTTGTTTATTATATTTCTTGGAAAAACACGTTTAATAACAGTTTTCTCAATCTTAAACAAGTAAGAAAGCTACAGTCGAGTGTGCTCGACTGTAATATACCCGCTACCCAGCTGCTCGTACATCATTTATTTGCGGAACAAAAAAACGGCTACAATCAAACTTTGACCGTAAAAGGCTATGGACTTATAATATCTATGCAAAGTCAAAATCTAAAATAATAAAAAAAAACATTTGTGCACACATTTAATTTTTGATGCGGGCGGGACTCGAACCCGTAAATGCATAATAGTACTGTTCGTTTTGCAGTCCACAACTTATCCCATTTCACCACCGTACACGCACACACGATTCGGCACAATGCTGCAAGCAGCGCTGCCGGCAGCGCTGCTTACAGCTATGAAAAACGTTAAGCTGAATAGCTTCTGCATTTATTATCCGAACAATATGGCATCAAAATTGCGCTTGTAATCAATGTTTTTTTCGAATTACGGGGGCGGAAGGGCGCGTGGCCAAAATCCAAAATAAACTTGATCAGCGTGCAATAATAACACATATTGCCACCAAATTTGGTAGTCCTAGCTCTTATAATAGCTGAGATCTAGATTTTCACACGGACAGACAGACGGACAGTCGGACATGGCTATATCGACTCGGCTGTTGATCCTGAGCCAGAATATATATACTTCATGGGGTCGGAGGTGTCTACTTCTGCCTGTTACATACATTTTCGGTTTGGGCAAAGTTATAATACCCTTCTACTCTATGAGTAGCGGGTATAAAAATCCATGGTCTTATACAGTCAATACTTTACTATAGTCCTTCTTACTTGTTTTATTTATTTTGAAAGTTTAAAAGCTTATGTTGTAACTTAGTATAATTATTGTTTGTGATTGTGTATATTTTTTGTCTTTCTTAAAAATGAATATTTGTTCTTTAATGACATTTGTTTTTGACTTATATTCCCATTTGTTTATGCATTGGTAAAGTAAAGAATCGTATGTGGTTTAGAGGGACAATCTATGTTAGGGAATAGAAAAGTTATAGGGCTGTTAGGCAGTGCTGTGTGGTTGTATATTTTGCCATTAAATGTTTGTTTTTTCTGTTTTTATACCATTCGACCATTGAAAATTGTCAAAAATGGTATTCAAAGTTTGTGCAAAAGTATGTTACAGGCAGAAGGAGTCATGGCAGACCCCATAAAGTATGTATATTCTGCCTCTGGATTAACAGCCGAGTCGATTGAGCCATGTCTGTATGTGCGTCTGTCTGTATGAACGTTGAGATCTCAGCTTTAAAAGCTAGACACCAAATTTGACATCATGGTTCCTGTATACCATACGCAGATCAAGACCACCGCCCCCGCAAATCGATAATTTTTGAAAAATAAGGAAAGTATTACAGTTACAAACACCAAATTTGGCATGATAGTTCCTGTAAATCATGCGCAGATAAAGATTGTATCAAATTTAAGGTGCCACGCCCACCGCCAAAGCAATTGCCAATACACGAATATTAAGGATAGTATTTAATTTCCAGATTTCAGCTTTAGAAAACGTAAAGATGCTGATAATATGCACCCAATCCCAAGATTACTATCTGATCGGGAAATAAATACAGAAGTTATTAAAGAAAACGTTTTTAAAAGTTCCGTTGCCCGCTTCATTACAGCATATCGTCTGCATCGTTTTAGTGTGTATGTGTGTCTGTATGTGTGTGTGAGAGAGAGTTAACACTAGTTAGTGCAACTACGAAGTTGGTCGAATGGTATCTTACGGTTGGGCGCGCTCGTCCTTCCTTACTTGTTATAATTAGAAACAATGAAATAATAGCCTTCTATGTGTGATTTGCTTTCTGTAACAATGTAGTTGCCGTTGTGTTTGTGTGACAATGAGTCTGATACAGTTGCGCTAGACACTGCACTATAGGAAAATATGTCCCTCTTGTTGGCCAAAATCCATTTTTGAAAAGTGAACCAAAACTCACAGCTTAAACTCTCTTTAAGACACTTCGCTCTTAAGCTTGCCTATATAAACGCGAACACGTCCCCTTACAAGCGTTCAGTTCTGAGTATACTATCAATAGAGGTAGTGTCACCAAAGCCTCGTTTCGACTTTGAAACACCATTATCCGACATAATCCAAAGGCTCCGGTTCTTCCTTGGTTACTTTAGAAGTAAATAAAGTGTTCAAGTAAAAATCAAATAATTGTTGTTTTGTTTTTTTTTATACCCGCTACTCATAGAGTAGAAGGGTATTATAACTTTGTTCAAACCGAAAATGTATGCAACAGGCAGAAGAAGACACCTCCGTCCCCACAAAGTATATATATTCTGGCTCAGGATCAACAGCCGAGTCGATATAGCCATGTCCGTCTGTCCGTTTGTCTGCCTGTCCGTCTGTCTGTCCGTGTGAAAATCTAGATCTCAGCTATTATAAGAGCTAGAACTACCAAATCTGGTGACAGTATGTGTTATTATTGCACGCTGATCAAGTTTATTTTGGATTTTGGCCACGCCCCCTTCCGCCCCTGTAAGTCGAAAAAAATGGATTACAAGCGCAATTTTGATGCCATATTGTTCATTTTCGGTTTATATGATAACTATAGCTAGCCAGATGATCTCTGAAAATTTGGTAACAATCGGATAATAAACACAGAAGTTATTCAGCTCAACGTTTTCCTTAGCTGTAAGCAGCGCTGCCAGCAGCGCTGACATAGCCTTTTAAGGTCAAAATATGATTGTAGCCGTTTTTTTGTTCCGCAATTAAATGATGTAAGAGCAGCTGGGTAGCGGGTATATTACAGTCGAGCCTACTCGACTGTAGCTTTCTTACTTGTTTCTTATTCATAACTCTAAATCTGTTTCTGGCGCAGCCGGTAGGATAAAGAGACTAAATTGTGCGACTCGTTTACCGATATCAATCAAGTGACAAAGATCCTTGTACGACCAAGCGTTCCTTTAGAGATTGAACCACGCGAATCGGTGCTAAAAGTGAACGTGCATCGTAATACAATCGACTTTCATTATCTGCCAAAGAACTACGTGTAGTCGGTGGTTAACATACAAGAGTTAACCCACTGCATACGGAAAAGAAAAGTGTAAAAATAAACAAAAACTCTGCAACATTTAAAACAAAACCAACCATGGCAACCGAACCAATCAATTATTGTCGGAGTCTCATCTCAACCAAGCCCTAAGTCAAATTAGGTAAGTGCCTTCGTTCAGCGGTAACACCCAAGAACTCAGCGCTTTCATCAGAAGGATCAACTTTATTGCGGGAGACGCCCAAAGAGTGTCACAACTATCTGGAGCTACAACATGGCCGGAATTGATGAAGGCCCTCATCAACGAAAACAAGACGCAAACACCCTATGAGGAGCTGCTTCGCCAACTATATAACACACATTTCACTGGAAGCATTTGTAAGTTCGTTGAAGATATAGAATCTAAATCTTTCACAATATACAATACACAATAAACTCGTTTTAGAAAATAATCATAATAATACCATATTATACAGTTAAAGATGTAATAATGAGGAAGTTGCCCGATAGGTTACTTATGACTCTTGCTAGACATGACATAACGACCGTATCTAAACTAAAACAAGTAGCACAATCAGAAGGTGTGTATGACATAGTTTTCAACGACCGAACAAAACCTCAAAATAGTTCCAACTCTAACACTAACTCACATCAAAACTTAAAGAATAAAGAGAAATATCAAAATTTCGCGAGCAATGCAATGCATAACTTAAACAACTCAAATTCAAATAGTAGTTCAAAGCTTGCTGAATCAAATCAGCAAGTTATGAGCGAATTCAAACAAAAACAAGTAAGAACAGCTACAGTCAAGTGTTGACTGTATAAGACCTTGAATTTTTCAAGGTTAAGAAAAAAATCAGATTTAGAAAACTGTTATTGGTAAACGTGTTTTTCAAAGAAAAATAATAAACAACACATATAATTTTCAGTTAGACGCCAATCAGTCCAAGCAGTTGAAAAAAAAACACTGCTTGGAAAAAACACTGCTTGCTTACTTGTAGTGGGCGCAGTGCAAATCTATATGAAACGTTGAATAACTTTTATGTTCATTATCCGATCGGAACCAAATTTTCAGCGATCGTTTAGGTGGTAATAGTTATCATTCACACCAAAACTGAATACTTTAGCTTTATTATTGCGCCTGCTATACGGTTTACCTTTTTTGGAGGGGGGCGGAAGTAGGCGTGTCCCAAATTTAAATAAAAATTTTACAGCGTATGATTCACATAAGTGTTGTCACCAAATTTGGTGGCTCTAGCTTTTTTAGTTTCTAAGGATATAGGCGCTTGCAATACGGGTTTTCAATTTGCGGGGGGCGGAAGTAGGCGTGGCCCAAATTTTAATAAAAATTTTACAGCGTATGATTCACATAAGTGTTGTCACCAAATTTGGTGGCTCTAGCTTTCTTAGTTATTGACTTATAGGCGTTCATACAGACGGGCAGACGGACAGCAGACATGGCTTAATCGACTTGGCTAGTATTCCTGAGCAAGAATATATATACTTTACGGGGTCGCAGATGCCTCCTTCTACCTGTTACGTACATTTCGACAGACACAATAGACCATGTATTTTTTTAAAATCCATGGTCTAATTAAGTCAAGGCAGAGCCCAAAATTCTATGAACCATTAACAACAAAATGTTAATGCACCGAACCCTTCTGTCAAACTGCAAAGAGATAGTACTAGTGGCCAATACAAAATGGACACAGACGAACATTTTCATCAACCAGCCTCGGAACGGGAAGGCGATGCAGAGGATGACGAAACCCATTCCTAAAAATTAAAATTAATAACATAACTTTTAAATGCCTTGTAGACACTGATTCTTCCATTAATATTATTAAACAAAATTTCTTTAATTTCCCCACAAAACCGAACAGAAAACCGTCTAAAATAAAAGTCCACACTATAAATGGTACTATAACGTTAACTCAAAGCATTTCCTACTAAGCAAACCTTATATATTCATAATTTCTCAGACAAAAATATGACCTACTATTAGGCAGAAATTAGTTATAGTCAACCAACACCCAAATTAGCTATTCAACACAAACAGTCACTATAAACGGCTATACATTCAAAATGTGGTACGACCACATTCAAACAGATGAGTTCAAGGTTACCAATGGGTGCCCCAAGTCATATAACCCAGAGGAAACCCCTCTAAATACTCCAAAAAAGGAAAAAACCCTCCTGAAAATTAAGCGGAAACCCCACATAAAACCAGAAGAGTTACCAATGAGTGCCCCAAGTCATCTGAACAAGAAGAATCCAAGACCACCTATGAGTGTCCAAGTCTTCTGAATCTGAGGAAACCCCTTTTATTACCTCTTACATAGAAGAAACCCTTCTAGAAATATCTCCTAACTACGCTACAGATGACGACTTAAAAGAATTCAATGTATTCAGCTTAGAACATCTGAATACAGAAGAAAGGGAACAACTTTCGCATGGTTTGCTCGATTAAGATGATATTCAGAATAAGGAAGGTGTAAATTTGACTGTCACGAGTACGATTCAGCATTCTGTTCAAACAAAACACGAAGACCCTATTTATAAAAACCTTTCAAATATCACCAAGCATATGACCAAGAGGTTAACAAACAAATAAACGAAATGATAGAACAAAAAATAATTAGGAAATCGAAGTCTCCATAATTAGGAAATCTAAGTCTCCATATTGTTCCCCCATTTGGATTGTCCCAAAGAAAAACGATGCTTCGGGCAAACCAAAATTTCGATTAGTCAGATTATCGCAGTCACAATGAAGTAACCATTGACGACAAATTTCCCATTGCAATAATGAATGAAATATTAGACAAGCTTGGACGTTGTCAATATTTCACAACCATCGATCTAGCTAAAGGTTTCCATCAAATTCAAATGGACCCACAGTCAATACCTAAAACAGAATTTTCAACAAAACATGGACATTACGAATATACTCGTATGCCCTTTGGTCTGAAAAATGCAACAGAAACATTTCAACGTTGCATGAACAACCTTTTAGAAGACCTAATCTATCAGGATTGTTTATTAGATTTGGATTTTAAAAAAATACATGGTCTATTGTGTTTGTCGAAATGTGCATAACACGTAGAAGGAGGAATCTGCGACCCCATAAAGTATATATATTCTTGCTCAGGATCCCTAGCCGAGTCGATTAAGCCACGTCTGTCTGTCCGTCTGTATGAACGCCTATATCTCAGAAACTAAAAAAGCTAGAGCCACCAAATTTGGTGACAACACTTATGTGAATCATACGCTGTAAAATTGTTATTAAAATTTTGACACGTCCACTTCCGCACCCGCAAATCGAAAAACCGTATTGCAAGCGCCTATATCTCACAAACTAAAAAAGCTAGAACCACCGAAATTGGTGACAACAGTTATGTAAATCATAAGCTGTACAATTTCTATTAAAATTTAAGCCACGCTTACTTTCACCCCCGCAAATCGATAAACCGTTTAACGAGCGCCTATATCTCAGAAAGTAAAAAGATTAGAGCCACCAAATTTGGTGACAACACTTATGTGAATTATACGCTGTAAAATTGTTATTAAGATTTTGACACGCCCACCTTCGCACCCGCAAATCGAAAAACCGTATTGCAAGCGCCTATATCTTGGAAACTATAAAAGCTAGAGCCACCAAATTTGATGACAACACTTATGTGAATCATACGCTGTAAAATTTTTATTAAAATTTGGGACACGCCTACTTCCGCCCCCGCAAATCGATAAACCGTACAGCAGGCGCAATAATTAAGCTAGAGTATTTAGTTTTGGTGTGAATGATAACTATCACCACCTTAACGATCGCTGAAAATTTGGTTCCGATCGGATAATGAACATAAAAGTTATTCAACGCTTCATATAGATTTGAACTGCGCCCACTGTAAGCAAGCAAGCAGTGTTTTTCCAAGCAGTGTTTTTTGCCAACTGCTTGGACTGCTTGGCGTCTAACTGAAAATTATATGTGTTGTTTATTATTATTCTTTGAAAAACACGTTTACCAATAACAGTTTTGTAAATCTGATTTTTTTCATAACCTTGAAAAATTCATGGTCTTATACAGTCAAGACTTGACAGTAGCCGTTCTTACTTGTTTGGATAATATTATTATTTATTCCACTGCATTAGAAGAACACCTAATGTCACTAACAAGGCCATTTGAAAAGCTACGATCTGCCAATCTAAAATTACATATTGACAAATGTGAATTTCTGAAGAAAGAAACAGAATTTCTCGGTCCCATCATCACAACAGACGGTATAAAACCAAACCCCAATAAAATAATTACAATTGTAAATTTCCCCATTCCTAAAACCACAAAAGGAATAAAATCTTTTCTTGGATTCTGCGGATTTTACCGTAAGTTCATTCCCAATTTTGCGAAAATAGCAAAACCAATGACACTCAAACTTAAAAAAGGAGCAATTATCAATACAAAAGATGATGACTACATATCCGCCTTTGAAAAACTAAAGGTACTCATCACGTCCGATCCGATTCTAATATACCCTAACTTTGAAAATAAATTTTCACTAACAACAGATGCATGTAATATAGCTATAGGTACCGTATTATCATAACATAAACCCATCTGCTATGCGACCAGAACTCTAAACGAACACGACCTCAACTATTCGGCAATAGTAAAGGAACTATTAGCCATAGTGGTAAATGGGCAACAGAATACTTTAGGTCTTACCTATTCGGAAGAAAGTTCGACATATAAGGCGATCATAGGCCACTCGTATGGTGAAGCAACATAAAAGATCCTAATATGAAGTTACAGAGATGGAAAATAAAATTGAACGAATATGACTATAATATCCAATACTTACCAGGTAAAGAAAATCATGTGGTCGACGCCCTATCCAGAATTCAACTTCAAGAAAACTTTCTAGGAAAAGACGACACTGTTTCCCTTACTACAGCAGCCACAGTTCATAGCGCACAAGAAGACAATCAGAGTTACATTCCAATAACCGAAAGACCCCATAACAATTACACAAGACAATTAGAATTCATAAGAGACGATCATGACGAAGTCCAAGTAATAGAATATTTTCATAGAACTAGAATAAAAACAAGTAAGAAAGCTACAGTCAAGAGTGCTCGACTGTAATATACCCGCTACCCAGCTGCTCGTACATCATTTATTTGCGGAACAAAAAAAACGGCTACAATCATATTTTGACCGTAAAAGGCTATAGACTTAAAATATTTATGCAAAGTCAGAATCTAAAATAAATCAAGTAAGAAAGCTACATTCGAGTGTGCTCGACTGTCATATACCCGCTACCCAGTTGCTCGTACATCAAAATTATTTGCAGAACAATAAAGAACGGCTACAATAATATTTTAACCGTAAAAGGCCATGGACTTACAATATTTATGCAAAGTCAAAATCTAAAATAAAAATAATAATTTTTTCACACATTAAATTTTTGATGCGGGTGGGACTCGAACGCATAAATGCATAAAATTTCTGTTCGTTTTACAGTCCACAACTTAACCCATTTCACCACCGTACACACACACACACCATTCGGCGCAATGCTGCAAGCTTACTTTTATTCAGGTACCAAAAAAATCCAAGATTTATCACTTAAGCAGTAAAACTAATAATTCTACCTGTTGAGGACTATAAATCGAATACGTGCATGTAAAAAATGATATGTGCCCTTTTAATACCTCTTTATATACTTGAATGGAAAGTGTTCTAGAGCACTCTAACTTTTAATAAATTTTGTTAAACAAAAACGACCGATAGGTTCTATGCCATCTATACGATGAATCGGTCCGTACCGGCTCGTTTCGACTTATTTACAGCGGGCAGCAATAAGAAACATGTATACAAAGTTTCATTAAGGTAGCTCAAAAAGGTCGGCAAAACTTTTTTTTGGAAAAAATAAGAAAAGTTCGTCTCTCCCACCATGACACGCATGCATGCGGAATCGAACCTTGGACCCATAACCTAAGAGGTCCACCACTTCTCCATTCGGTCATTAAGCCATTACGCAAATTTTGCCAAAGTTACATTATGAGACCATTCGGAAATTCTTGCACGACAAAAACAAAGTCTGAATATGATGCGTGTTGTTGTTGCTATTTATTCTCATAACTTAAACATACAATTAAATAAAAAGTAAAAATTAACAAGAATGAAAGCTACAGTCGAGTGTGCTTGGCTGTAATATACCCGCTACCCAGCTGCTCGTACATCATTTATTTGCGGTACAAAAGAAAAACGGCTACAATTATATTTTGACCGTAAAAGGCTATGGACTTACAATATTTATGCAAAGTCAAAATCTAAAATAAAATAAAAAACGTTTTTGTACACATTTAATTTTAGATGCGGGTGCGACTCGAACCCGTTAATGCATAATAGTACTGTTCGTTTTGCAGTCAACAACTTAACCAATTTCACCACCGTACACGCACACACGATTCGGCACAATGCTGCAAGCAGCGCTGCCGGTAGCTGTGTTTATTATCCGATTGTTACCAAATTTTCAGAGATCATTTGGCTAGCTATAGTTATCATGTAAACCGAAAATGAACAATATGGCATCAAAATTGCGTTTATAATCAATGTTTTTTCGATTTACGGCGGCGGAAGAGGGCGTGGCCAAAATCAAAAACAAACTTGATCAGCGTGCAATAATAACAGATATTGTCACCAAATTTGGTAGTTCTAGCTCTTATAATAGCGGAGATCTAGATTTTCACGCGGACAGACAGACTGACAGACGGACATGGCTATATCGACTCGGCTGTTGATCCTGAGCCAGAATATATATACTTTATGGGGTCGGAGGTGTCTCCTTCTGCCTGTTACATACATTTTCGGTTTGAACAAAGCTATAATACCCTTCTACTCTATGAGTACAGGGTATACAAAAAAAACACATTTGGACATTTTTGTTTTTTCGATTTACAGGGACGGAAGGGGGCGTGGCCAAAATCAAAAATAAACTTGATCAGCGTGCAATAATAACACATATTGTCACCAAATTTGGTAGTTCTAGCTCTTATAATAGCTTTCACACGGACAGACAGACGGAAATGGCTATATCGACTCGGCTGTTAATCCCGAGCCAGAATATATATACTTTATGGGGTCGGAAGTGTCTCCTTCTGCCTGTTACATACATTTTCGGTTTGAAAAAAGTTATAATACCCTTCTACTCTATGAGTAGCGGGTATAAAAAGAAAAAGCTTAAGCGGAATGAAATGGTAATCGAACTACGGGCCTGTCGGTTCAGGAGTTCATCGCTTTTCAATTAAGCTACTGACGCTGTTATCCAACAACTGCAAAAATTTTCATTGTAAGGCATTCTTATTATTTCCTGTACGAATAAAGAATTTGAACTGCCGGCAGCGCTGCTTACAGCAATGGAAAATGTTAAGCTGAATAACTTCTGTGTTTATTATCCGATTGTTACCAAATTTTCAGAGAAATTTTCACACAGACAGACAGACGGACAGACAGACGGACAGACAGACGGACAGACATGACTATATCGACTCGGCTATTGATCGTGAGCCAGAATTTATATACTTTATGGGGTCGGAGGTGTCTCCTTCTGCCTGTTGCATACATTTTCGGTTTGAACAAATTTATACTCTACTCTACTCTATGAGTAGCGGGTATAATCAGTTATAAAGAAATGACAGACACCCTTGCCAAAGACCTAATCAAAGAATACCTCTGCACTAAAAAAAGTGTCATTTACATCCCTAACGAAATTGACTTTCAAGTCTTTCAGAATGCGTATACTCAAATCATAAGTCCCGACAATTTCACTAAAGTTATGAAGACTAGTGTTAAACTAACAGATTTTCAAACATACGCTCAATTCAAGGTAATCATTCTCAAAACACATAAAGAATTATTACACCCTGGCATAGAAAAACTTACACTTCAGTTCAAAGAACTTTATTATTTCCCCGATTACAAAAAGCCCATTCAAAACATTATAAATGAATGCGAGATCTGTAACATCGCTAAAACCGAACATAGAAATACAAAACAAGTAAGAAAGCTACAGTCGAGTGTGCTCGACTGTAATATACCCGCTACCCAGCTGCTTGTACATAATTTATTTGCGGAACAAAAAAACGGCTACAATCATATTTTGACCGTAAAAGGCTATGGACTTATAATATTTATGCAAAGTCAAAAGATAAAATAAAAAAAAAAACATTTTTGCACACATTTAATTTTTGATGCGGGCGGGACTCGAACCCGTAAATGCATAATAGTACTGTTCGTTTTGCAGTTCACAACTTAACCCATTTCACCACCGTACACGCACACACGATTCGGCACAATGCTGCAAGCAGCGCTGCCGGCAGCGCTGCTTACAGCTATGGAAAACGTTAAGCTGAATAACTTCTGTATTTATTATCCGATTGTTACCAAATTTTCAGAGCTCATCTGGCTAGCTGTAGTTATCATGTAAACCGAAAATGAACAATATGGCATCAAAATTGCACTTGTTATCAATGTTTTTTCGATTTGCGGGGGCAGAAGGGGGCGTGGCCAAAATCCAAAATAAACTTGATCAGCGTGCAATAATAACACATATTGTCACCAAATTTGGTTGTCCTAGCTCTTATAATAGCTGAGATCTAGATTTTCACACGGACAGACAGACGGACAGACGGACATGGCTATATCGACTCGGCTGTTGATCCTGAGCCAGAATATATATACTTTATGGGGTCGGAGGTGTCTCCTTCTGCCTGTTACATACATTTTCGGTTTGAACAAAGTTATAATACCCTTCTACTCTATGAGTAGCGGGTATAATTAGCGTTCGAAACAACCCCGGAAACTTTTAACCCCAGAGACAAGTATGTCATGGATTTCTACTTAATAAATAATAAACAATTCCTATCATGTATTGACATTTATTCTAAATTCGCCTCCTTGATAGAAGAAAACAGTGGAGATTGGTTCGAAGCCAAAAGAGCTATTCTGCGCATATTCAACGACATGGGTAAGCCCTTAGAAATAAAAGCCGACACTCCGCTTTCATGTGCACCGCACTTAAACTCTAGTTAGAATCAAAAGGAGTAAACCTAAACATAACAACTAGTAAAAATGGAATTTCTGATATTGAGAGATTTAATATAACCGTCAATGAAAAACTGAGAATAATAACAAGCGAAAATGAACCCGAAAACCAATTCACAAAATTTGAGAAAATACTTTACGTTTACACCCACAAAACAAAACACAACACAACTGGTCGAACACCAGCATAAATCTTAACTTTTGCAGGAACCCCTGCATAAAATACACAACAAAATAAGATAAACAAAATTGACAAACTAAATGATAATAGACAAGGCTTCGGTATACACACCAACTTCAAAGAATCTCCTCTAGTTAGATCAAAAACAACTACCCCATTCAAAAAGACAGGTAACATAAGACAAATAGATGATAAACATTATGAAGAAACAAATAGAGGTAGAAAAACAAGTAAGAACGGCTACAGTCAAGTGTTGACTGTATAAGACCATGGATTTTTCAAGGTTATGAAAAAATCCGATTTAGAAAACTGTTATTGGTAAACGTGTTTTTCAAAGAAAAATAATAAACAACACATATAATTTTCAGTTAGACGCCAATCAGTCCAAGCAGTTGAAAAAAAAAACACTGCTTGGAAAAACACTGCTTGCTTGCTTGCAGTGGGCGCAGTGCAAATCTATATGAAGCGTTGAATAACTTTTATGTTCATTATCCGATCGGAACCAAATTTTCAGCGATCGTTAAGGTGGTGATAGTTATCATTCACACCAAAACTAAATACTCTAGCTTAATTATTGCGCCTGCTGTACGGTTTATCGATTTGCGGGGGCGGAAGTAGGCGTGTCCCAAATTTTAATAAAAATTTTACAGCGTATGATTCACATAAGTGTTGTCATCAAATTTGGTGGCTCTAGCTTTTTTAGTTTCCAAGATATAGGCGCTTGCAATACGGTTTTTCGATTTGCGGGTGCGAAGGTGGGCGTGTCAAAATCTTAATAACAATTTTACAGCGTATAATTCACATAAGTGTTGTCACCAATTTCGGTGGTTCTAGCTTTTTTAGTTTGTGAGATATAGGCGCTTGCAATACTGTTTTTCAATTTGCGGGGGGCCGAAGTAGGCGTGGCCCAAATTTTAATAACAATTTTACAGCGTATGGTTAACATAATTGTTGTCATCAAATTTGGTGGCTCTAGCTTTTTTAGTTTCTGAGATATAGGCGTTCATACAGACGGACAGACGAACAGACAGACATGGCTTAATCGACTAGGCTAGTGATCTTGAGCAAGAATATATATACTTTATGGGGTCGCAGATGCCTCCTTCTACCTGTTACGCACATTTCGACAAACACAATAGACCATGTATTTTTTTAAAATCCATGGTCTAAAAAATACTACATTGTACAATAATTCTAAGTTTAAAAAGAAAAAGAAAATTAATAGAAGTAAATATAATACCGATAATTTCAGGCCTTCTCCCGAATATAATATTCATGATATGCCTCCTATCGACAGTTAGTACACAGAACCTAGAAGTAACACCTATCCATGCCAAAAACGGTTACCTTATTTTTCAAACTGGATCAATTGATTTGCCGATTAACTACGAATACCATTACCTATCTATTAATTTAACCGAAACCGAAAACACTTACAAAGAACTTATCAAACAAACCCAATCATTTGAAAATTTTGCACAAATTCAGTATCTAATAAAACAATTCAAATTATTAAAGATGTCTTATTCGAGATCTGTCCCTTAGTTTAAGTAATAAAATTGTTTACTTCTATTGTTTGTGTTGGTTAAAAAAAAAACAAGTAAGAAAGCTACATTCGAGTGTGCTCCACTGCAATATACCCGCTAACCAGCTGCTCGTACATCAAAATTATTTTCGGAACAATAGAAAGAACGGCTACAATCATATTTTGACCGTAAAAGGCTATAGACTTATAATATTTATTCAAAGTCAAAATTTAAAATAAAAAAAAAGGATTTTGCACTGCTGGCAGCGCTGCTTACAGCTATGGAAAACGTTAAGCTGAATAACTTTGGAGTTTGTTATCCGATTGTTACCGAATTTTCGGATATCATCTGGCTAGCTATAGTTATCATGTAATCCGAAAATGAACAATATGGCATCAAAATTGCGCTTGTAATCAGTGTTTTTTCGATTTATAAGAGCTTGGAGCAAATTTGATAATCCAAGCTCTTATAATAGCTGAGATCTAGATTTTACACGGACGCACAGGCGGACAGACGGTTATGGCTATATCGACTCGGCTGTTGGTCCTGAGCCAGAATATATATACTTTATGGGGTCAGAGATGTCTTCTTCCGCCTGTCACATACATTTTCGGTTTGAACAAAGTTATAATACCCTTCTACTCTATGAGTAGCGAGTATAATAAAAACGGACTAGAATTATTTGTAAATTTAAGTTTATCTTAGAAACAATTAAATTTTCAAAAAATATTTTAATAAATAGACAATATTATAAAAATGTTTAAAGCTACGGAATACTAAATTTTTTCCAAGATCTTTTTATCTGCCAGCCCAACCTTAGTTATAACTTGCATTGGGATTAATATATGCTGAAGTTAGTCCGCTATCATTTCTACTTTCTACTCCAATTGGCATGAGCTAATTTCGTGTGCTAATCCGTTGTAGTGCGGAGCCATTCGGAGGGAGCGTGATTTTCATAGAAGTAAGAAAGACAAAAAAACAACAAGTAAGCAAAGCTACAGTCGAGCGCACCTGACAGTAGGAAACAAATTATCACACATTTAATTCTGCTCAAGTTCAGTACTTAAAGGTTTCTATATACCAAAGGTAGATCGAGTTTATTTTCAATCTTTGATGCCACGCCCACCGCCCACGCAAATCACACAAAAGTTATTCATATAAACGTTTTCCACGTTTTACCTAGATAGACATATAGAATCTAAAAGGACTCAAGAAGCTTAAAGCAGCCAATCTTCACTGGCTTATTAATTGCAACTCTCCCCTTAGTCTGGAATACACAGTATTCCTTTACAATACCGTGCTAAAACCCATCTGGACATACGGCTGTGAACTATGGGGAAACGCTTCAGAAACCAATATTGAAATCATACAGCGAGCTTAGTCAACGACTTTGCGAACTATCACTGGGGCACTATGGTACCTACGCAGCGAAAGCATCCATAGAGACCTCCACATAAATCTCGTCAACGAGGAAACCCAGATGAGAATGAGTAAACATCAATCAAAGCTTGCCGAACACGAAAATCCTCTCGCAATTACTTCAAAAACTAGAAAGAAAGGCTACCTATCGGCTCACCGAAGGTTTAATACCATTGCAGACATATATCAGAAATGTTATACAGCGATATCTTGAAGAATTACAATAATCGGCCGATAGGTGCAATGGCAGCTATACGATATATCGGTCCGATTTTGATAAAATTTGCACAGCTTTGAATGGACATACTATGGCATAGATTGCGAAAGCTTCTTCGACATATCTTAAAAAATGACAAAAATCGCCCGATAGGTTGTATGGCAGCTATACAATACATCGGTCCGATGTGGCTAGTTCCGACTTATTTACAGCCTGCAGGAATGAGAAGCATTAATAGCAAGTTTCATTAAGATAGCTCTAAAACTGAGATACTAGTTTGCCTTGCAACAGACGGACGGACAGACGGACGGATGATGCTGATTAAGAATATACATATATACTTTATAGGGTCGGAAATGTCTCCTAAGGTGCGTTGCAAACTTCTGGCAAAAATTAGTATACCATCTGCAATGGTATAAAAAACGTTTTCCATAGTTATACTACTTGATGTGACGTCATCGTAATTGCTTCGTATCAGCCATAGCATGTAAAAAGCTATGCCGTTTTCACTTGGAGATGACACTATTCAAAGATAGATCTAATTTAAACAATAGGTGGCGGGTAAACGTTTTTTGATGGAATTAAACGTGTTATAATTTTTTTCGAAACTGGGCGAATGGTATCTTACTTTCGGGTGAGCTCGACTGTAGCTTACTTTACTTGTTTAGTATTTGTTGCAGTTTGCTTTAAAAACAAATACAAATAGATACATATAGTAGATAAATAGACATTTCATTTCAATTTATTTCATTTTCTTCTCGAAAATCTACTACAAAAAATTCTTTGTTTTTATTGAACCGATTGTGGCAGGTTAGCGCCTCAGAACTACAACATATCTATCTATATATACATAAAAATGGACTGGTCACCGTCAGTCTGACAAAAACTCAAGAACCGCTAAACGGTTTTATATAATCTTAGTCCTGATACAAAATAAAATTTAAATTTTGTAATAATAGGCAAAGAGACGTCAATCATCCTATTGTAAAGTAGTATTTTTTAAAAAAAATTTAGTCGAATTCAAAAGTTGAGCACTGCAAATAAGACTTTGAAAAACAAAACGCGTTCTTGAACAGATAAGTAATATCGCGCATGAAACGCGCATTTCGAACAGCTAATGGTAACAAATATAAATTTTAAAAAACATTTTTAGGTGAATTGAAGGGGAAATTTTGTACAATGCCGAAGAGACAATGACCAGACTTAGGCCGTCTCAGTCAGTCAAATGAGCAAAGAACTTCCTCATGTGCTAACCGCACTGATGACGAGAGAGAGCGAGACAGATTGAGAAAATAGTCGTATTGCTGTCAGAATTGCGTTCTTTACAGCTATGAAAAAAGGTTAAGCTGAATAACTTCTGTGTTTATTATCCGACTGTTACAAAATTTTCAGACATCATCTGGCTAGCTATAGTTATCATATAAACCAAAAATGAACAATATGCAATCAAAATTGCGCCAGTAATCAATTTTTTCGATTTACGGGGGCGGAAGGGCGTGTGGCCAAAATCCAAAATAAACTTGATTAGCGTGCAATAATAACACATACTGTCACCAAATTTGGTAGTTCTAGCTCTTATAATAGCTGAGATCTAGATTTTCACACGGACAGACAGTCGCACAGACGAACAGACAGACAGACGGACAGACTCTACCCAGCTGCTCGTACATCATTTATTTGCGGAAAAAAACATTAAGCTGAATAACTTCTGTGTTTATTATCCGATTGTTAACAAATTTTCAGAGATCATCTGACTAGCTTTAGTTATCATATAAACCGAAATGAGCAATATGGCATCAAAATTGCGCTTCAGATCAATTTTTTTCGATTTACAGGGGCGGAAGGGCGCGTGGCCAAATCCAAAATAAACTTGATTAGCGTGCAATAATAACACATACTGTCACCAAATTTGGTAGTTCTAGCTCTTATAATAGCTGAGATCTAGATTTTCACACGGACAGACATACGGACAGACGGACATGGCTATATCGACTCGGCTGTTGATCCTGAGCCAGAATATATGTACTTTATGGGGTCGGAGGTGTCTCCTTCTGCCTGTTACATACATTTTCGGTTTGAACAAAGTTATAATACCCTTCTACTCTATAAGTAGCGGGTATAAAAAGCATTTGATTTAAAAAGAAAGCAACAGAAAATGTATAATATTAATGATTTGGTAGCCATAAAAAGGACTCAGTACGGAGTAGGGCTTAAGCTGAAAGGTAAATATTTAGGTCCATATAAAGTGGTTGAGATCAAAGATCATGGGAGATATGAGGTTGAAAAGGTAGGAGACAAGGAAGGTCCCATAAAAACAATTACAGTTGCATTTCACCACCGTGCACACACTATTCGGCACAATGCTGCAAGCAGCGCTGCCGAAAGCTATGGAAAACGTTAAGCTGAATAACTTCTGTGTTTATTATCCGAAATTTTCAGAGATCATTGGCTAATTATAGTTATCATATAAACCAAAAATGAACAATATGCAATCAAAATTGCGCCAGTAATCATTTTTTTCGATTTACGGGGGCGGAAGGGCGCGTGGCCAAAATCCAAAATAAACTTGATTAGCGTGCAATAATAACACATACTGTCAACAAATTTGGTAGTTTTAGCTCTTATAATAGCTGATAACAATATGCAATCAAAATTGCGCCAGTAATCAATTTTTTTCGATTTACGGGGGCGGAAGGGCGCGTGGCCAAAATCCAAAATAAACTTGATTAGCGTGCAATAATAACACATACTGTCACCAAATTTGGTAGTTTTAGCTCTTATAATAGCTGAGATCTAGATTTTCACGCGGACAGACAGATGGACAGACGAACAGACAGACAGACAGACTCTACCCACCTGCTCGTACATCATTTCTTTGCGGAAAAAAACATTAAGCTGAATAACTTCTGTGTTTATTATCCGATTGTTAACAAATTTTCAGAGATCATCTGACTAGCTTTAGTTATCATATAAACCGAAAATGAGCAATATGGCATCAAAATTGCGCTTCAGATCAATTTTTTTTCGATTTACAGGGGCGGAAGGGGGCGTGGCCAAAATCCAAAATAATCTTGATCAGCATTATTATTGCATGCTGATCAAGATTATTTTGGACACACACACATACTGTCACCAAATTTGGTAGTTCTAGCTCTTATAATAGCTGAGATCTAGATTTTCACACGGACAGACATACGGACAGACGGACATGGCTATGTCGACTCGGCTGTTGATCCTGAGCCAGAATATATATACTTTATGGGGTCGGAGGTGTCTCCTTCTGCCTGTTACCTACATTTTCGGTTTGAACAAAGTTATAATACCCTTCTACTCTATGAGTAGCGAGTATAATAAAAGCAGACTAGAATTATTTGTAAATTTAAGTTAATCTTAGAAACAATTAAATTTTCAAAAAATACTTTAATTTATCGTATAAATAAATACACAATATTATTAAAATGTTTATAGCTACGGAATCATAAATTTTTTTGCAAGATCTTTTAATCTGCCAGCCCAACCTTAGTTATAACTTGCATTGGGATTAATATATGCTGAAGTTAGTCCGCTATCATTTTTATTTTCTACTCCAATTGGCATGAGCTAATTTCGTGTGCTAATCCGTTGTAGTGCGGAGCCATTCGGAGGGAGCGTGATTTTCATAGAAGTAAGAAAGACAAAAAAACAACAAGTAAGCAAAGCTACAGTCGAGCGCACCTGACAGTAGGAAACAAATTATCACACATTTAATTCTGCTCAAGTTCAGTACTTAAAGGTTTCTATATACCAAAGGTAGATCGAGTTTATTTTCAATCTTTGATGCCACGCCCACCGCCCACGCATATCACACAAAAGTTATTCATCTAAACGTTTTCCACGTTTTACCTAGATAGACATATAGAATCTAAATGGACTCACATGAAGCTTAAAGCAGCCAATCTTCACTGGCTTATTAATTGCAACTCTCCCCTTAGTCTGGAATACACAGTATTCCTTTACAATACCGTGCTAAAACCCATCTGGACATACGACTGTGAACTATGGGGAAACGCTTCAGAAACCAATATTGAAATCATACAGCGAGCTTAGTCAACGACTTTGCGAACTATCACTGGGGCACTATGGTACCTACGCAGCGAAAGCATCCATAGAGACCTCCACATAAATCTCGTCAACGAGGAAACCCAGATGAGAATGAGTAAACATCAATCAAAGCTTGCCGCACACGAAAATCCTCTCGCAATTACTTCAAAAACTAGAAAGAAAGGCTACCTATCGGCTCACCGAAGGTTTAATACCATTGCAGACATATATCAGAAATGTTATACAGCGATATCTTGAAGAATTACAATAATCGGCCGATAGGTGCAATGGCAGCTATACGATATATCGGTCCGATTTTGATAAAATTTGCTCAGCTTTGAATGGACATGCTATGGCATAGATTGCGAAAGCTTCTTCGACATATCTTAAACAAGTAAGAAAGCTACAGTCGAGTGTGCTCGACTGTAATATACCCGCTACCCAGCTGCTCGTACATCATTTATTTGCGGAACAAAAATAACGGCTACAATCATATCTTGACCGTAAAAGGCTATAGACTTACAATATTTATGCAAAGTCAAAATCTTAAATAAAAAAAAAACATTTTTGCACACAACGCAGACACTATTCGGCAGCGCTGCTTACAGCTATGGAAAACGTTAAGCTAAATAACTTCTGTGTTTATTATCCGATTGTTACCAAATTTTCAGAGATCATCTGGCTAGATATAGTTATCATATACACCAAAAATGAATAATATGGCGTCAAAATTGCGCTTGTTATACATTTTTTTCGATTTACAGGGGCGGAAGGGGGCGTGGCCAAAATCCAAAATAAACTTGACCAGCGTGCATTAATAGCACATACTGTCACCAAATGTGGTAGCTCTAGCTCTTATAATAGCTGAGATCTAGATTTTCACAGGGACAGACAGACGGACAGACAGACAGACGGACAGACGGACATGGCTATATCGACTCGGCAGTTGGTCCTGAGCCAGAATAAATAAAAACTTTACGGGGTCGAAGGTGTCTCCTTCTGCCTGTTACATACATTTTCGATTTGAACAAAGTTATAATACCCTTCTACTCTATGAGTAGCGGGTATAAAAATGACAAAAATCGCCCGATAGGTTGTATGACAGCTATACAATACATCGGTCCGATGTGGCTCGGTCCGACTTATTTACAGCCTGCAGGAATGAGAATCATGAATAGCAAGTTTCATTAAGATAGCTCTAAAACTGAGATACTAGTTTGCCTTGCAACAGACGGAGGGACAGACGGACGGATAATGTCGATTAAGAATATACATATATACTTTATAGGGTCGGAAATGTCTCCTAAGGTGCGTTGCAAACTTCTGGCAAAAATTAATATACCATCTGCAATGGTATAAAAAACGTTTTCCATAGTTATACTACTTGATGTGACGTCATCGTAATTGCTTCGTATCAGCCATAGCATGTAAAAAGCTATGCCGTTTTCACTTGGAGATGACACTATTCAAACATAGATCTAATTTAAAAAATAGGTGGCGGATAAACGTGGGCATAGTTTTTTGATGAAATTAGACGTGTTATAATTTTTTTCGAAACTGGGCGAATGGTATCTTACTTTCGGGTGAGCTCGACTGTAGCTTACTTTACTTGTTTTGTATTTGTTGCAGTTTGCTTTAGAAACAAATACAAATAGATACATATAGTAGATAAATAGACATTTCATTTCAATTCATTTCATTTTCTTCTCGAAAATCTACTACAAAAAATTCTTTGTTTTTATTGAACCGATTGTGGCAGGTTAGCGCCTTAGAACTACATCATATCTATCTATATATATATAAAAATGGACTGGTCACCGTCAGTCTGACAAAAACTCAAGAACCGCTAAACGGTTTTATATAATCTTAGTCTTGATACGAAATAAAATTTAAATTTTGTAATAATAGGCAAAGAGACGTCAATCATCCTATTGTAAAGTAGTATTTTTTATAAAAAATTTAGTCGAATTCAAAAGTTGAGCACTGTTAATAAGACTTTGAAAAACAAAGCGCGTTCTTGAACAGATAAGTAATATCGCGCATGGAACGCGCATTTCGAACAGCTAATGGTAACAAATATAAATTTTAAAAAACATTTTTAGGTAAATTGAAGGGGAAATTTTGTACAATGCCGAAGAGACAATGACCAGACTTAGGCCGTCTCAGTCAGTCAAATGAGCAAAGAACTTCCTCATGTGCTAACCGCACTGATGACGAGAGAGAGCGAGACAGATTGAGAAAATAGTCGTATTGCTGTCAGAATTGCGTTCTTTAGAGAGAGACAATGAAGTGGATAGGCTTAAAGCACAACGAGTTAGTGCACATCAAACACAAGAACAGCAAGCATGACAATGAAATTAGGCGAATCTGCAGACACAAGACACAGACTTACAGCTATGAAAAAAGGTTAAGCTGAATAACTTCTGTGTTTATTATCCGATTGTTACAAAATTTTCAGACATCATCTGGCTAGCTATAGTTATCATATAAACCGAAAATGAACAATATGGCATCAAAATTGCGCTTCAAATCAATTTTTTCGATTTACGGGGGCGGAAGGGGGCGTAGCCAAAATCCAAAATAAACTTGATCAGCGTGCAATAATAACACATACTGTCACCAAATTTGTTAGTTCTAGCTCTAGAGATCTGAGATCTAGATTTTCACACTGACAGACAGACGGATAGACTAACAGACAGACAGACAGACGGACAGACGGACATGGCTATATCAACTCGGCTGTTGATCCTGAGCCAGAATATATATACTTTATGGGGTCGGAGGTGTCTCCTTCTGCCTGTTACCTACATTTTCGGCTTGAACAAAGTTATAATACCCTTCTACTCTATGAGTAGCGGGTATAATAAGAAAGCTACGGTCGAGTGTGCTCGACCGTAATATACCCACTATCCAGCTGCTCGTACATCATTTATTTGCGGAACAAACAACACGGCAACAATCATATTTTGACCGTTTATGCAAAGTCAAAATATAAAATAAAAAAAAACAAGTAAGAAAGCTACATTTGAGTGTGCTCGACTGTAATATACCCGCTACCCATCTGCTCGTACATCAAAATTATTTGCGGAATAATAAAGAACGGCCACAATCATATTTTGACCGCAAAAGGCCGTGGACTTATGTACAATATTTATGCAAAGTCAAAATCTTAAATAACAAAAAAAAATTTGGGAACACATTTAATTTTTGATGCGGATGGGACTCCAACCCATAAATGCATAATAGTTCTGTTCGTTATGCAGTCCACAACTTAACCCATTTCACCACCGTACACACACACACTATTCGGCACAATGCTGCAAGCAGCGCTGCCGGCAAAAGGAGTTAAAAGTATTGAAAACGTATAACTTTTATTCAGGTACCAAAAAAATCCAAGATTTATCACTTAAACAGTAAAAATAATAATTCTACCTGTTGAAGACTAGAAATCGAATACGTCCATGTAAAAACCGATATGTGCCCTTTTAATACCTCTTTATATATTTGAATGGAAAGTGTTCTAGAGCACTCTAACTTTTAATAGATTTTGTTAAAAAAAAAACGACCGATAGGTTCTATGGCATCTATACGATGTACCGATCGTACCGGCTCGTTCCGACTTACTTACAGTGGGCAGCAATAAGAAACATGTATACAAAGTTTCATGAAGGTAACTCAAAAAGGGAGGCAACAACTTTTCTTTGCAGAAAATAAGAAAAGTTCGGTTTCCCCCACCATGACACGCATGTATGCGGAATCGAACCTTGGACCCATTACCTAAGAGGTCCACCACTTCTCCATTCGGTCAGCCATTACGCAAATTTTGCCAAAGTTACATTATGAGACCATTCGGAAATTCTTGCACGACAAAAACAAAGTCTGAATGCATGATGCGTGTTGTTGTTGCTATTTATTCTCATAACTTAAAGAAAAAGCTGCGCTCTAACAATTGCACACAGCTGATTTAAGAGACTGTCACTTCTCCACTTGTTAACTAAGTTCATTGTGAGCCATTAAAAAAATTTTAAATAAAATGCACTACCACCAAACGAGTAATAGAGCTTATGCGAATTTCACATTTAATTATTAAAACTTATGACGAAATTATGTAGCTTTGGGAACAACCGCTCTTGGCAACCTTTTCACTCGACTCCCTTTCTATCGATAGCTGGCTCTTATCTAGGGTTGCATTTTATTCAGGGCTGCAATGTAGAAGTATAGAAAGATCTAATACTTATTACCATTGCGAGTATTCTTACTGGAACCAATTCCCACAATCGGCCCTCCTGACAGGACATTCGCCTCGAATGGATCAAGCCATGGTTTCATATACTCTGCAACTGTAATTGTTTTTATAGGACCTTCCTTGTCTCCTACCTTTTCAACCTCATATCTCCTATGATCTTTGATCTCAACCACTTTATATGGACCTAAATACTTACCTTTCAGCTTAAGCCCTACTTCGTACCGAGTCCTTTTTATGGCTACCAAATCATTAATATTATACATTTTCTGTTGCTTTCTTTTTAAATCAAATGCTTTTTATACCCGCTACTTATAGAGTAGGAGGGTATTATAACTTTGTTCAAACCGAAAATGTATGTAACAGGCAGAAGGAGACACCTCCGACCCCATAAAGTATATATATTCGGGCTCAGGATCAACAGCCGAGTCGATATAGCCATGTCCATCTGTCCGTCTGTCTGTCCGTGTGAAAATCTAGATCTCAGCTATTAGAAGAGCTAGGACTACCAAATTTGGTGACAGTATGCATGCTGATCAAGTTTATTTTGGATTTTGGCCACGCTCCCTTCCGCCCCCGTAAATCGAAAAAACATTGATTACAAGCGCAATTTTGATGCCATATTGTTCATTTTCGGTTTACATGATAACTATAGCTAGCCAGATGATCTCTGAAAATTTGGTAACAATCGGATAATAAACACAGCTTAACGTTTTCCATTGCTGTAAGCAGCGCTGCCGGAAGCGCTGCTTGCAGCATTGTGCCGAATAGTGTGTGCGTGTACGGTGGTGAAATGGGTTAAGTTGTGGACTGCATAACGAACAGAACTATTATGCATTTATGGGTTCGAGCCCCACCTGCATCAAAAATTTAATGTGTGCAAAAAATAACATTTTT
>JAEIGP010000572.1:0-13323 GCA_018904095.1 Zaprionus ghesquierei
CAAAGAAATCTACTTCATATGAAATTATGTAAGTGAAATAAGTTCTCATATGAACGTGCTGAAACCGCCAGGTTTCTCAATAGCCCAAGCTCTCCCGGTCCGCCGCTGCAACCAGTCAACCCTGAGGAAGTTGCGCTGGAGATTGCCCTACTGAAGAACAGCAAATCTCCGGGCCTGGATCGGATAGATGCGGCAGCCCTAAAAATGCTTCCATTCCGCTGCACACAAATGTTGGCAAGAATTTACAGCAGCTGCTTCCGGCTAGGGTACTTTCCAGTAGAATGGAAAAAAGCAGAGGTCATTGTCCTCCTTAAGCCTGGTAAGCCTGAAGCCAACCTAGCCTCCTATCGTCCGATCAGCTTACTGGCAATCCTCTCCAAAATACTCGAAAGAGTATTTTTGCGCAGAGTATTGCCTGTACTGGACGAGGCCGGTTTGATCCCCGATCACCAGTTTGGCTTCAGACGCTGCCACGGAACACCGGAGCAGTGCCACCGGCTTGTCGAACGCATCCTCCTTGACAGAGTTTGGCATCCTGGACTCCTCCATAAACTTAAATCCTGCCTCCCAAGCCCCCATTTTACCCTACTTAAATCCTACACTGAGGGAAGAGCATTCCAAGTCAGATGCGGAAGTGCAATAAGCCTACCCAGACTGATCAGAGCTGGAGTTCCGCAAGGCAGTGTGCTCGGACCAATCCTCTACACCCTTTACACCGCAGACCTTCCCATAATCCCCTCCAGGAGCCTAACGATAGCGACATACGCAGACGACACTGCTTTCCTCGCCTCCTCATCTGACCCACGAGAAGCCTCCGAAACAATTCAAAGGCAAATGGACGCGCTACATCCCTGGCTCAGCAGATGGAACATCGTAGTGAACGCGGAAAAATCTACCCAAACGACGTTCTCACTCAGAAGAGGAGACTGCCCACCTGTCACGCTAAACGGAGTCAACATCCCCAACGCGCCCACACCCAAATACTTAGGACTGACCCTGGACCGCAGGCTTACATGGCGTCCCCACATCGTCACCAAACGCATTCAGGCCGATGCGCGCCTGAGGCAGATGCAATGGCTCATTGGGAGAAGGTCCAAGCTGAGGCAGAGCCTCAAAATCCTGGTGTACAAGGCAATTCTCAAGCCCATCTGGACCTACGGGATACAGCTGTGGGGCACGGCAAGCCACACGAATCGCCTGCGAATACAGCGGTTCCAGAACAAGTGCTTGAGAATTGCCTGTAATGCGCATCCCTACCACGAAAATATCGCCATACACAAGGAACTTGGAATCCCGCAAGTCACAGACGAAATCTCCAGGCTCAGCGAGAGATACCTAAAAAGGCTCGAGAACCACCCCAACCACCTCGCCATCAACCTGTTGGACAACAGCCAGACAAGCAGACGTCTAATGAGGAGACATCCCCTTGATCTACCACAGTAATAAGAAGCAAATTTCAAACCCGCCCCAAATACATGTACAATAGTATCCCCCCTTAAGTCAATGTTCACCCGCAAAACCATTTAATTATTGTCCAATAGGACAGATTTTAAATAAATAAACGCACGCTACAAAAAAAAAAAAAAAAAAAAAAAAAAAAAAAATTTATTTCATATGAAATTATGTATGTGAAACAAGTTTTCATATCAAATCAAATAAGCTAAACTATTTTCATATGAATTATCAACCAAGTTAAGTTTTCTTCATACCAAATCAAAAAAGTCAAATAGTATTATTTTATTTGAAATTATGTAAGTGAAACAAGTTTTCATATGAAATAAAATAAGTTTAAGTATTTTCATATGAATTATCAACCAAGTTAAGTTTCCTTCATATAAAATCAAAACTGTTAATGAAATTTATTTCATATAAAATTGTGTATGTGAAACAAGTTTTTATATGAAATCAAAAATGTTAAATTATTTTCATATGAATTATCAATCAAGTTAGGTTGTCTTCATACGAAATCAAAATAGTCAAATAGAATTATTTTATATGAAATTATGTAAGTGAAACACGTTTTCATATGAAATCAAAAGTTCAAATATTTTCATATGAGTTATAAACAAAGTTGAATTTTTTTTCATATGAAATGAAAACTGTCAAAGGTATTTATTTCATATGAAATTATTTATGTAAAACATAACAAACAAGTTAAGTTTTGTTCATACGAAACCAAAATAGTCAAAAAAGTTGATTTCATATGGTTTATGTATGTGAAATAAGTTTTCATATGAAACCAAAAAGATAAATTATTTTCATATAAATTATAAGCCAAGTTAGGTTTTCTTTATACGAAATGAAAACTGTCAAAGAAATATATTTCATATGAAATTATGTATGTGAAACAAGTTTTCATATGAAATCAAGATAGTTAAATTATTTTCATATGAATTATCAACCAAGTTAAGTTTTCTTCATACGAAATGAAAACTCTCAAAGAAATTTATTTTATATTAAATTATGTATGTGAAACAAGTTTTTATATGAAATCAAAAATGTTAAATTATTTTCATATGAATTATCAATCAAGTTAGGTTGTCTTCATACGAAATCAGAATAGTCAAATAGAATTATTTTATTTGAAATTATGTAAGTGAAACACGTTTTCATATGAAATCAAAAGTTAAAATATTTTCATATGAGTTATCAACAAAGTTAAATTTTTTCATACGAAATGAAAACTGTCTTAAGTATTTATTTCATATGAAATTATTTATGTGAAACATATCAAACAAGTTAAGTTTTGTTCATACGAAATCAAAATATTCAAAAAAGTTGATTTCATATGAATTTATATATGTGAAACAAGTATGCGTATAAAATCAAAAAAAAGCTAAACTATTTTCATATGAGTTATCAACCAAGTTAAGTTTTCTTCATATAAAATCAAAATTGTTAATGAAAATTTATTTCATATGAAATTGTGTATGTGAAACAAGTTTTCATATGAAATCAAAAAGCAATATTATTTTCATATGAATTATCAACCAAGTTAAATTTTCTTCATACGAAATGAAAACTGTCGACGAAATTTATTTCATATGAAATTATGTATGTGAAATGAGTTTTCATATAAAATCAAAAAAGTTAAATTATTTTCGTATGAATTATCAAGCAAGTTAAATTTTCTTCATACGAATTGAAAACTGTCAAAGAAATATATTTTATATGAAATTATGTATGTGAATCCAGTTTCCATATGAAATCAAAAAAGTTAAATTATTTTCATATGAATTATTAGTCAAGCTAAGTTATCTTCCCACGAAATCAAAACTATCAAAAATATTTATTTCATATGAAATTGTGTATGTGAAACAAGTTTTCATACGAAAGCAAAAAGCAAAATTATTTCATATGAATTATCAATCAAGTTAAGTTTTCTTTATACGAATTGAAAACTGTCAAAGAAATTTATTTCATATGAAATTATGTATTTTCATATGAACTCAAATAGGCTAAACTATTTTCATATGAATTATCAACCTAGTTAAGTTTTCTTCATACGAAACCAAAATAGTCAAAAAAGTTGATTTCATATGAAATTATGTATGTGAAATAAGTTTTTATATGAAATAAAAATAGTTAAATTAATTTCATATGAATTATCAACCAAGTTCTTCTTACGAAACCAAAATAGTCAAAAAAGTTAAGTTTTTTTCATATGACTTATTGACCAAGCTATGTTTTCTTCCTAAGAAATCAAAACAATCAAAAATATTTATTTTATATGAAATTATGTACGTGAAACAAATATTCATATAAAATCAAGATAGTTAATTATTTTCATATGAATTATCAACAAAGTTTAATTTTTTTTCATACGAAATGAAAACTGTCAAAAGTATTTATTTCATATGAAATTATTTATGTGAAACATATAAACAAGTTAAGTTTTGTTCATACGAAATCAAAATAGTCAAAAAAGTTGATTTCATATGGTGTATGTATGTGAAATAAATTTTCATATGAAACCAAAAAGATAAATTATTTTCATATAAATTATAAGCCAAGTTAGGTTTTCTTTATACGAAATGAAAACTGTCAAAGAAATATATTTCGTATGAAATTATGTATGTGAAACAAGTTTTCATATGAAATCAAGATAGTTAAATTATTTTCATATGAATTATCAATCAAGTTAAGTTTTCTTCATACGAAATCAAAACTGTCAAAGAAATTTATTTCATATGAAATTGTGTATGTGAAACAAGTTTTCAAATGATATA
The DNA here is from genome assembly GCA_018904095.1 of Zaprionus ghesquierei. Lineage (NCBI taxonomy): Eukaryota > Metazoa > Arthropoda > Insecta > Diptera > Drosophilidae > Zaprionus > Zaprionus ghesquierei. The sequence continues at coordinate 4,230 of JAEIGP010000572.1, forward strand.
AAATGAGCAAAACTATTTTCAGATGAATTATCAACCAAATTACGTTTTCTTTAAACGAAATGTTAACTGCTAAAGAAATTGATTTCATATGAATTTCTGTATGTGAAACAAGTATTCGTATAAAATCAAAAAAGCTAAACTATTTTCATATGAGTTATCAACCAAGTTAAGTTTTCTTCATACGAAATCAAAATAGTCAATGAAGTTGATTTCATATGAAATTATGTATGTGAAATAAGTTTTCATATGAAATCAAAAAAGTTAAATTAATTTCATAATAATTATCAACAAAGTTTAATTTTTTTATACGAAATGAAAACTGTCAAAAATATTTATTTCATATGAAAATTTTTATGTAAACCATATTAAACAAGTTAAGTTTTGTTCATACGAAATCAAAATAGTCAAAAAAGTTGATTTCATATGAATTTATGTATGTGAAACAAGTTTTCATATGAAATCAAATAAGCTAAACTATTTTCACATGAATTATCAACCAAGTTAAGTTTTTTTCATACCAAATCAAAAAAGTCAAATAGTATTATTTTATTTGAAATTATGTAAGTGAAACAAGTTTTCATATGAAATAAAATAAGTTTAAGTATTTTCATATGAATTATCAACCAAGTTAAGTTTCCTTCATATACAATCAAAAATGTTAATGAAATTTATTTCATATGAAATTGTGTATGTGAAACAAGTTTTCATATGAAATCAAAAAGCAATATTATTTTCATATGAATTATCAACCAAGTTAATTTTTCTTCATACGAATTGAAAACTTTCAAAGAAATATATTTCATATTACATTATGTATGTGAAACAAGTTTTTATATGAAATCAAAAAAGCTGAATTATTTTCATATGAATTATCAATCAAGTTAAGTTTTCTTCATACGAAATGAAAACTGTCGACGAAATTTATTTCATATGAAATTATGTATGTGAAATAAGTTTTCATATAAAATCAAAAAAGTTAAATTATTTTCGTATGAATGATCAATCAAGTTAAGTTTTTTTCATACGAAATCAAAATAGTCAAAGAAGTTGATTTTATATGATATTATGTATGTGAAATAAGTTTTCATATGAAATCAAAAAAGTTTATTTAATTTTATATGAATCATCAACCAATTTAAGTTTTCTTCATACGAAATCAAAATAGTCAAAGAAATCTACTTCATATGAAATAATGTAAGTGAAATAAGTTTTCATATGAAATCAAATAAGCTAACTATTTGCATATGAATTATCAACCAAGTTAAGTTCTGTTCATACGAAATCAAAATATTCAAAAAAGTTGATTTCATATGAAATGATGTATGTGAAATAAGTTTTCATATGAAATCAAGACAGTTAAATTATTTTCATATGAATTATCAACCAAGCTAAGTTTTCTTCATATGAAATGAAAACTGTCAAAGAAATTTACTTCATATTAAATTATGTATGTGAAACAAGTTTTTATATGAAATCAAAAAAGTTAAATTATTTTCATATGAATTATCAATCAAGTTAAGTTTTCTTTATACGAAATCAAAACTGTCAAAGAAATTTTTTTCATATGTGTATGCGAAAAAATTTTTATATGAAATCAAAAGCAAAATTGTTTTCATATGAATTATCAACCAAGTTAAATTTTCTTCATACGATATAAAAGCTGTTAAAGAAATTTATTTCATATTAAATTATGTACGTGAAACAAGTTTTTATATAAAATCAAAAAGGTTAAATTATTTTCATATAAATTATCAATCAAGTTAAGTTTTCATACCAAATCAAAAAAGTCAAATAGTATTATTTTATTTGAAAATAAGTAAGTTTTTTTTTTTTTTTTTTTTTTTTTTTTTTTTTGTAGCGTGCGTTTATTTATTTAAAATCTGTCCTATTGGACAATAATTAAATGGTTTTGCGGCTGAACATTGACTTAAGGGGGGATACTATTGTACATGTATTTGGGGCGGGTTTGAAATTTGCTTCTTATTACTGTGGTAGATCAAGGGGATGTCTCCTCATTAGACGTCTGCTTGTCTGGCTGTTGTCCAACAGGTTGATGGCGAGGTGGTTGGGGTGGTTCTCGAGCCTTTTTAGGTATCTCTCGCTGAGCCTGGAGATTTCGTCTGTGAAACAAGTTTTCATATGAAATAAAATATTTATTTTCATATGAATTATCAATGAAGTTAAGCTTCCTTCATACGATATCAAAATAGTCAAAAAAGTTGATTTCATAAGAATTTATGATTGTGAAACAAGTTTTCATATGAACTCAAATAGGCTAAACTATTTTCATATAAATTATCTACCAAGTTAAGTTTTCTTCATACGAAATGAAAATAGTCAAATAGAATTATTTTATATGAAATTATGTAAGTGAAACACATTTTCATATGAAATCAAAAGTTAAAATATTTTCATATAAATTATCAACAAAGTTGAATTTTTTTTATACGAAATGAAAACTGTCAAAAGTATTTATTTCATATGAAATTATTTATGTGAAACATATCAAACAAGTTAAGTTTTGTTCATACGAAATCAAAATAGTCAAAAAAGTTGATCTCATATGAATTTATATATGTGAAACAAGTTTTCATATGAAACCAAATAGGCTAAATTATTTTTATATAAATTATCTACCAAGTAAAGTTTCTTCATACGAAATCAAAATTGTCAAATAACATTTTTTCGTATGAAATTTTGTTCGTAAAACAAGTTTTCATATAAAATCAAATAAGCTAAACTCTTTTCATATGAATTATCAATCAAGTTAAGTTTTCTTCATACGAAATGAAAACTGTCAAAAGTATTTATTTCTTTTGAAATTATTTATGTGAAACATATCATACAAGTTAAGTTTTGTTCATACGAAATCAAAATATTTAAAAAAGTTGATGTCATATGAATTTATGTATGTGAAATAAGTTTTCATATGAAACCAAATAGATGAATTATCAGCCAAGTTAGGTTTTCTTTATATGAAATAAAAACTGTCAAAGAAATTTATTTCATATTACATTATGTATGTGAAACAAGTTTTTATATGACATCAAAAAAGTTAAATTATTTTCATATGAATTATAAATCAAGTTAAGTTTTCTTCATACGAAATGAAAACTGTCAAAGAAATTTACTTCATATTAAATTATGTATGTGAAACAAGTTTTTATATGAAATCAAAAAGCAAAAATATTTTCATATGAATTATCAAGCAAGTTAAATTTTCTTCATACGAATTGAAAACTGTCAAAGAAATATATTTTATATGAAATTATGTATGTGAATCCAGTTTCCATATGAAATCAAAAAAGTTAAATTATTTTCATATGAATTATTAGCCAAGCTAAGTTATCTTCCCACGAAATCAAAACTATCAAAAATATTTATTTCATATGAAATTGTGTATGTGAAACAAGTTTTCATACGAAAGCAAAAAGCAAAATTATTTCATATGAATTATCAATCAAGTTAAGTTTTCTTTATACGAATTGAAAACTGTCAAAGAAATTTATTTCATATGAAATTATGTATTTTCATATGAACTCAAATAGGCTAAACTATTTTCATATGAATTATCAACCTAGTTAAGTTTTCTTCATACGAAACCAAAATAGTCAAAAAAGTTGATTTCATATGAAATTATGTATGTGAAATAAGTTTTTATATGAAATAAAAATAGTTAAATTAATTTCATATGAATTATCAACCAAGTTATGTTTTCTTCTTACGAAATCAAAATAGTCAAAAAAGTTGATATCATATGAATTTATGTATGTTAAACAAGTTTTCATATGAAATCAAATAAGCTAAACTAGTTTTATATAAATTATCAACCAAGTTAGGTTTTCTTTATACCAAATCAAAAAAGTCATATTGTATTATTTTATTTGAAATTATGTAAGTGAAACAAGTTTTCATATGAAATAAAATAAGTTTAAGTATTTTCATATGAATTATCAACCAAGTTAAGTTTCCTTCATATAAAATCAAAAATGTTAATGAAATTTATTTCATAAGAAATTGTGTATGTGAAATAAGTTTTCATATGAAATCAAAAAAAGTTAAATTATTTTCATATGAATTATCATTCAAGTTATATTTTCTTCATACGAAATGAAAATAGTCAATTAGTATTACTTTATATGAAATTATGTATGTTAAGCAAGTTTTTATATGAAATTAAAAAAGTAAAATTTCTTGTATGAGAAATATCAAGGAAGATTAATTTTTTTATACGAAATGAAAATTGTCAAATAAAATTTTTTCGTATGAAATTATGTATGTGAAACATGATTTCATATAATCAAAGAAGTTAAATTATTTTCATATGAATTATAAACCAAGTTAAATTTTCTTCATCCGAAATTGAAATAGTCAAATAGTATTATTTTATATGAAGTTATGTATGTGAAACAAGTTTTCATATGAAATCAAAAAAGTTAAATTATTTTCATATGAATTATCAACCAAGTTAAATTTTCTTCATCCGAAATCAAAATAGTCAAATATTATTTCTTTATATGAAATTATGTATTTTAAACAGGTTTTCATATGAAATCAAAAAAGTTCAATAATTTTTATGTGAAATACCAAGCGAGATAAGTTTTTTTCATACGAAACGAAAATTGTCGAATAACATTTTTTCGTATGAAATTATGTATGCGAAACATGTTTTCATATGAAATCAAAGAACTTAAATTATTTTCATATAAATTATTAACCAAGTTAAATTTTCTTCATACGAAATCAAAATAGTCAATTAGTATTACTTTATATAAAATTATATATGTTAAACAAGTTTTCATAAGCAATCAAGAAAGTTAAATTATTTTTATGTGAAATATCAAGCAAGATAAAATTTTTTTATACGAAATCAAAATTGTCAACTTACATTTTTTCGTATGAAATTTTGTATGTGAATCAAGTTTTCATATGAAATCAAAAAAGTTAAATTATTTTTATGTGAAATATCAAGCAAAATAAATTTTGTTATACGAAATCAAAATAGTCAATAAGTATTACTTTATATGAAATTATGTATGTTAAACAAGTTTTCATATGCAATCAAGAAAGTTAAATTATTTTTATGTGAAATATCAAGCAAGATAAATTTTTTTATACGAAATCAAAATTGTCAACTTACATTTTTTCGTATGAAATTTTGTATGTGAAACAAGTTTTCATATGAAATCAAAAAAGTTAAATTATTTTCATCAACCAAGTTAAATTTTCTTCATCCAAAATTAAACTAGTCAATTAGAATTATTTTATATGAAAAAAGTTTTCATATGAAATCAAAAAAGTTAAACTATTTTTATGTGAAATATCAAGCAAGTTAAGTTTTCTTCATACGAATTGAAAATTGTCAAATAACATTATTTCGTATGAAATTTTGTATGTGAAATAAGTTTTCAAATGAAATCAAAAAAGTTAAATTACTTTCATATGAACTATCAACCAATTTAATTTTTCTTCATACGAAATTAAAATAGTCAAACAGAATTATTTTATATAAAGTTAAGTATGTGAAAAAGTTAAAGAGGAGTATGATAAATAAAATGTTATTTGACAAATTCATTTCCGAATAAAAAAATCTTATCTTGCATGATATTTCTCACACAAAAATAATTTAACTTTTTTGATTTCATATGAAAACTTGTTTCACATACTTAATTTCATTCGAAATAATGTTATTTGACAATTTTCATTTCATATGAAGAAAACTTTAACTTGCTTGCATATAAAACTCTTTTAACTCTTTTATTTCATGTGAAAACTAGTTTAACATACATAATTTCATATTAAAGGGAATACTATTTTGACCATTTTGATTTCATAATGAAAATGTAACATGGTTGAAAATTTAACTTGGTTGATAAATCATATGAAAATAATTTGACTTTTTTTGAGTTCCATATAAAAACTTGTTTTCACATACATAATTTCTTCCGAAAAAATGTTGTTTGAAAATTTTCATTTTTCAATTTTAAAACAACATGTTTTGCAATTTTTCATTTCGTACGCAATATACTTATCTTGCTTGACATTTCCATAAAAATAATTTACTCTTCTCGATTTCATATGAAATCTTATTTAACATACATAATTTCATATAAAGAAATAATATTTGACTATTTTGATTTCGTATCAAGAAAATTTAACTTGTTGATTCCATAATTGTGAAAAATAATTTGACTTTTTGATTTCATATGTAAACTTGTTTTCACATACATAATTTCATACGAGAAAATGTTATTTGACAATTTTCATTTCGTATGCTATTATACATATCTTGCTTGTTTCACATACATAATTTCATACAAAATAATGTTATTTGACAATTTTCATTTCGTATGAAGAAAACTTATCTTGCTTGATACTTTACATAAAACTCTTTTTAACTTTTTTGATTTCATATGAAAACTTGTTTAACATACATAATTTCATACGCAAAAATGTTATTTGACAATTTTAAATTCGAATGAAGAAAATTTAACTTGGTTGATAATTCATAGGAAAATAATTTTCCTTTTTTTGATTTCATATGAAACTTGTTTCACATACATAATTTCATACGAAATAAATTTCTTTGACAGTTTTCACGTCGTATGAAGAAAATATAGCTTGGTTGATAATTCATATAGAAAGCATTTAACTTTTTAAATTCATATGAAAACTTGTTTCACATACAAAACTTCATATTAAATAATACTATTTGACTATTTTAATTTCGGTTGAAGAAAATTTAACTTGGTCGATAATTCATATGAAAATAATTTAACTTTTTTGATTTCATATGAAAACTTGTTTTACGAACAAAATTTCATACGAAAAAATGTTATTTGAAAATATTCATTTCGTATGAAGAAAACTTATCTTGCTTTATATTTTATATAAAAAATAATGTAATTTGACAATTTTCATTTAGTACGAAGAAAACTTAACTTGCTTGATACTTTACATAAAATTGTTTTTAACTATTTTGATTTCATATGAAATCTTGTTTAAAATACATAATTTGATATAAAATATTACTATTTGACTATTTTGATTTCGTATGAAGAAAATTTATCTTGGTTGATAATTCATATGAAAATAATTTGACTTTTTTGATTTCATATGAAAACTTGTTTTAAATACATAATTTCATACGAAATAATGTTATTTGACAATTTTCATTTCGTATGAAGAAAACTAATCTTGCTTGATATTTTACATAAAAAAACTCTTTTTAACTCTTTTCATTTTATATGAAAACTTGTTTAACATACATACAAAATAATACTGTTTGACTATTTTGATTTCGTATGAAGAAAATGTAACTTGGTTGATAATTCATATGAAAAAAATTTAATTTTTCGATTTCTTATAAAAATTTGTTTCACATACATAATTTCATACGAAATAATGTATTTTGCCAACTTTGTATGAATAAAATTTAACTTGCTTGATATTTCTCATAGAAATAATTTAGCTCTTTTGAGTTCATATGAAAACTTGTTTCACATACATAACTTCATATAAAATAATACTATTAACTTTTTTGATTTCATATGAAAACTTATTTTACATATGTCGCATTACGAATCTATTTTGACCACTGTACGTGGCTGTCACATTATTAACATAGTTTGACCACTGCGCTTGCAAGTCGCTGCTGCGCAATAAGTTTGGTACATTGTGAAATCATTTCTTAGAATTTGACTACGACGCAAAATATGACTGGCGCCAAAGTACCGAAAAGAGTGAGGCGACGGCGTTGTCGCGCTGTCGCCAAGTGTAGTCCAGCTAGCGTGCGTAAAGCATAGATCGATGCGTAGAAAATGCGAGCAGTTGCATGCAGACAATTGCACACGCCGGTTGGAATTCGCTTCACTCGAAAGTTTGTGTTCGACATGGCAGATCAGACGCAAGAAAATAACAACACTGCGACATCAGGAGTGGGATCTGCTTTGCCTACAAATATCACCGATGCATACCTGGCAGCTTTACAAGTGCAAAACAACAACCTATTGGAGATCATCAAAATATGCAGACACCAAAGGCATCGGCAACTGATGAAAAGGGAAAACATATAACTCTACCAAAATTTCATCCTGAGGAGCTGGTGCAGATGCCTCAGCCTGGTGTACAACAGTGGATCTCATTTTTGCTGATAAAATGCCCGAAGGAAGCAGCCTGATGATAACTTTAAGTAAGGCGCTAGAGGGAAGTGCATCGCAATGGCTGTCCCAAATATGCTTTGCTGGCATCACATGGCCACAATTTAAAGAACTCTTCGTTCAACGTTTTGTTGGCATCGAAACGTCTGCTGCCACACTGATGAAAATTTTGAACGGGCGACCAAAGTCTGGAGAAAGTTACACCGAATATGGGAGCCGAATTGTCACCTTACTTATGTCAAAATTTAAATCTATTGATCTGGAGGAAATTGCGGTTTCACTTACTCTGGCTCACATGGCACAAATTGATGACAAATTGTCGCGCTGGGTTTTTACAAACAATATTAAAACTCGAAATGACATGCAACAACAACTACAAGCGCACACTTTTCAAAAACGGAACCTTGATGACGACGCTTCTACAACAGGCCCGGAGCGTAAAAAAGTCTAAGTATCTCTCTCAAGTGAAATGCAATTATTGTGGAAAGACTGGACATAAATATGCCGAATGTCGTGCTCGGCAGAGGACACAAAATCAAGGAAAAGCCACAACGGAAGTTCCATCGCAAGGATCAAAAGACCGGTCAACAGTCAAATGTTTCAAATGCGACGAGCTTGGGCACTTCGCATCCGCTTGTCAAAAGGATGATCACGAGGAAACGACCAAGTAACCGAGAAACGTGTTGACATCTGTACTGTAGCTCCACCATCAGGAACAATAAAGTTCAACCGGTGAGTCTGTTCCATTTTGCTTCGACTCCGGCGCTGGATGTTCCTTGGTTAAGGAAAGCGTCGCCGATAAATTTAGTGGCAAAAGAATTAATAACATTGTTAAATTAAACGGCATATGTAATGATTCAATATTCAGCACTCAACAACTATTATGTAATATAAATATTGATCAATGTTATTTAGAGGATTTTGTTACATGTTAC
>JAEIGP010000574.1:0-189733 GCA_018904095.1 Zaprionus ghesquierei
TACCCTACAATAATTAGCTCGATTACAGAGTCCGTACACTGCTTTCTTATGCTTAATTCATTTTCTTTGTTACTGTTAATTTCTTTTAGTTTTTTTTTTTCAAAAATTTATCCTAGATATAGCTCTCTATCTTTAAAATCTTCTTTATGTATATTAATAGCTGTATTAGGATCTATTATATAGGTCTTAAGGGAATTTATAGTTAACACTAAATCCCTAAATAATTTTGTAGCAGTTATATTGTTGGTTTGAATGCTTTTGTTAATTTATGCTAAAATAGGTTTTAAACAAGCAAAGAAAGGTACAGTCGCTGCACATGTTTATCCGCCACCTATTGTTTAAATTAGATCTATTTTTGAATAACGAATAGTGACGATGACGTCACGACGCGAGCACAGGCGCAAGTACGGAAAACGGAAACATTGATAACTTCTGTGTTTATCGTCCGATTGGATTGTAATTTGGGGAATATTTATATTGCAATTAACTATGTTCACACCAAAGCAGAAAGCTGTAACTTCAATAATTCTCCTGATAATCGAAAATTATCGATTTGCGAGGGCGGTGGGCGTGGTATCAAAATTGAAAATAAACTCGATCTATCTATGGTATACCGGAACCTTCATGTGAAATATGGTGTCTATAGCTTTTGTTATAGCTGAGATCTAGAAGTTCAAACGGACAGACGGAAATGGCTCAATCGACTCAGCTAGTGATCCTGAGTCAGAATATATATACTTTGTGGGGTCTGCCACGCCTCTTTTTGCCTGTTACACACATTTGCACAAACTTAGTATACCATTTTTGACCATTCTTAATGGTCGAATGGTATAAAAAAGCAAATTTCCGTAATTAACGTCGTCTAAATACATGTCATATAACATTCTAGCTTTATAACATTTTTCTTGCACAGCAGCAAGGCCAAAAAGCAATTTTAACTTCATCCATTGCTCTAAAATTCTTTTCACTGCAGATTCAATCGAAAGCTACCGTGTTCGGAAACTTTGGGAATTTTAAGTGGTTCCTAAAGAATTAGCAAATAACAAATAATGAAAGCTACAGTCGAGCGCGCCCGACCGTAAGATACCATTCGACCAACTTCGTAGTTGCACCAACTAGTACTAACTCGCTCTCACACACACATACAGACACACACACAAAGGTTAAAACGATGCAGACGTATGCCGTAATGACGCGGGCAACGGAACTATGAAAAACGTTTTCTTTAAAAACTTCTGTATTTATTGCCTGTTCGGATTGCAGTTTTGGGAATGGGTGCATATTATCAGCATCATTACATGTTCTAAAGTAGAAATCTGTAACCTAAACACTTTTCTTAATAATCGTAAATAATCGATTTGCGTGGGCGGTGGGCGTGGCACCTCAAATAAGAAATAAATTTCATCTGCGCATGATTTATAGGAACCATCATGACAAATTTGGTGTCCGTAACTGTAATACTTTCATTAATATTCGTAAATTATCGATTTGCGTGGGCGGTGGGCATGGCACTTCAAATTTGAAATAAACTTGATCTGCGTATGGTATACAGGAACCATCATGTCAAATATGGTGTCTCTAGCTTTTGTAATAGCTGAGATCTCGACGTTCATACAGACAGATGGACAGACAGACAGACGGACATCAATCGACTTGGCTTCTGATCGTGAGCCAGAATATATATTCGTGTACGGTGGTGAAATGGGTTAAGTTGTGGACTGCAAAACGAACAGTACTATTATGCATTTACGGGTTCGAGTCCCGCCCACATCAAAAGTTAAATGTTTACAAACAATTTTTTTTAATCCATTCGAAAATTGATAATGGTCAAAAATGGTATACTAAGTTTGTGCAAAAGTATGTAACAGGCAGAAGGGGGCCTGGCAGACCCTATAAAGCATATATATTCTGGCTCACGATCAACAGCCGAGTAGATTGAGCCATGTCCGTCTGTCTGTCTGTCTGTCCGTCTGTCTGTCCGTGTGAAAATCTAGATCTCAGCTATTATAAGAGCTAGGACAACCAAATTTGGTGACAATATGTGTTATTATTGCACGCTGATCAAGTTTATTTTGGATTTTGGCCACGCCCCCTTCCGACCCCGCAAATTAAAAAACATTGATAACGTGATAACGATAAGTGCAATTTTGATGCCATATTGTTCATTTTCGGTTTACATGATAACTATAGCTAGCCAGATGATCTCTGAAAATTTGGTAACAATCGGATAATAAACACAGAAGTTATTCAGCTTAACGTTTTCCATAGCTGTAAGCAGCGCTGCCGGCAGCGCTGCTTGCAGCATTGTGCCAAATCGTGTGTGCGTGTACGGTGGTGAAATGGGTTAAGTTGTGAACTGCAAAACGAACTATTACGCCTTTACGGGTTCGAGTCCCGCCCGCATCAAAAATTAAATGTGTGCAAAAATGTTTTTTTTTTTATTTTATATTTTGACTTCGCATAAATATTATAAGTCCATAGCCTTTTACGGTCAAAATATGATTGTAGCCGTTTATTTGTTCCGCAAATAAATTATGTACAAGCAGCTGGGTAGCGGGTATATTACAGTCGAGCACACTCGACTGTAGCTTTCTTACTTGTTGATAAAAATTTTACAGCCTATGATTCACATAAGTGATGTCACCCGACTGGTGTTCCACAAGGATCTGTACTTGGGCCATCGACTGGTTTGAGAAAGCTGGACTTACAATAGCGGCACACAAAACCGAAGCTGTCTTATTAAGCAGCAGGAAAAAGGTGGAAAGCATGCAAGTCTCAGTCAGCGGAACCCAGGTGATTTCAGCTGAGTCCTTGAAGTACCTCGGAGTCCTCATAGACCACAGGCTATCCTTCAAGGATCATACTAAATACGCTAGCAGGAAGGCAGCCATCACATCGGCAGCCATAGCTCGACCTTTGAAAACGTGGGAAGCCCCAGAGAGCCAGCCAGGAGGCTACTGGTAACCGTAGCAAAGGCAACGCTACTATACGCTGAGCCAATTTGGAGTGACGCCACAAAGAAAGGAACATACTTAAAAGGAGCGCGTACGGGGATAAGGTCTATGGTCGTTAGGCTAATAAGAGGCTTTATAACTGTATTAGAGGATGCAGAAATAGTTCTGGCAGGCATGCCACCAGCCGCACTGTTCTAGGCTTTCGGCGGAGAGGGAACAGGTAAAAGCGTTGACTGGAGCTCCGCTTAGTCCAAATGGATTGATCACGGCGATTACGGCGAATATAATATAACTAAAAAACAGGAGTGTTCCTGTGAGGTGGCGGGATAAGAATACTACCTCAGCGTACCCGGCTTGTCGTAAAAGGCGACTAAAGGGTGGAAGGAGGTGCGCTACATGGCCAGTATCTCAGGAAGGGAGACCGACCTGTCTAAACATCCTGCTCATCAAAGTCTTACCTTGACTGGTAGTTCCGGTGAGCGTTTACAGGACTGAGGAGCATACGAAGGTTTTTGTTTTAGTACGTAGGCATAATCTCACCAGGGGTTATGAATCGTGCATACCACCTACGGACGGTTGGTGGTATCTTTAGAAGATTTTAATTTTCCTACCGTAAGGCAATACAAAAAAAAAATGTATTTTTTAAAATCCATGGTCTAAAAAGAATGGACGTGGAAACATGGTCGAAAAAGTACCTAATATCGATGGAATTGAGCTTGGTCTCGTCTCTTGGTTTGATAAAGTAGTCAATATTCTTTCTACTTATGTGGGAAGCAATCCTGTTTCAAAAAAAAGCGATACAGTAAGAAAGACAAAAAGTATATAGAAATCGAGTCTCCTAAGGCAGTTGATGTGTACAATTAGTATATGGGTGGCGTTGATTTACTTAATTCTTTACTGGGACTTTATAGAATTCAATTGTGTTCAAGAAAATGGTATAAAAAAATATTTTGTCACATGAGTGATATGTACGTGGTTCATTCGTGGATTTTATACCGTCGTAAGTCTGATCAATATATGACACTGCTCGACTTCAAGCTTTCTATAACTGAGGACTTGTGCCAGGCAGGAAAAATAAAGAAGCGCGGGCGTCCTGGGATGACTCCAACTGCGTCGCCGACTACAAGCAGGGATGGTAGTCCCTTTACCAGCAAGCGAATGAGACACCAGGATTTTCCCTTAAATTCTTTTCGAGAGGACAAAATTGGCCATTTTCCCACTTGGAAAAAGAATAGGCAACTCTGGCAAAACGATTGTTCCTTCCGATCATACAGCTTTTGCGAGACATGCAATGTATTTTTATGTTATAATGAGAAAAGAAACTGTTTTGACAACTTTCACATGATTGCATAGAAAGCCATATATGACAAACTTTGAAATACCCTATATGCATAGGAAGCCATATATGGATTTATTTTTATTCCCCCAAACTATGGCCCCAAAAAAAAAAAATTTTTCCAAATATATATTATTTTTACCTTAATAAAACAATATTTAATTTTTAATTAATTAATTTTAATTTTCTATGCTCATGCAGTAACATGTATGTTAACATGTATTTTTATACCATTTGACCATTAAAAATGGTCAAAAATGGTATACTAAGTTTTTGGAAAAGTATGTAACAAGCAGAAGGAGACATGGCAAACCCCATAAAGTATATATATTGTCCGTCTGTCCGTCTATCTGTATGAACGTCGAGATCTCAGCTATACAAAAGTTAGAGGCACCATATTTGACATGATGGTTTCTGTATACCAAACGCAGATCAAGTTTATTTTAAATTTGGAGTGCCACGCCCACCGCCCACGAAAATATATAATTTACGAATATTAAGAAAAATATTACAGTTGCAGATACGAAATTTGGCTTGATGGTTCCTATAAATTATGCGCAGATAAAGGTTGTTTCAAATTTGAGGTGCCACGCCCACCGCCACGCAAATCGATCATTTTTAAATTTTAAGGAGAGTATTACAGATACCGAAACCAAATTTGCCCTGATAGTTCCTGTAAATCATGCGCAGATGAAGATTGTTTCACATTTGTGGTGCCACGCCCACCGCCTACGCAAATCGATAATTTACGAATATTAAGGAAAGTATTTAGGTTACAGATTTCTGCTTTTGGACAAGTAAAGATGCTGATAATATGCACCCTTTTTCCAAAATTACAATCCGATCGGGCAATAAATACAGCATATCGTCTGCATCGTTTTAGCCTTTGTGTGTGTGTCTGTATGTGTGTGTGAGAGCGAGTTAGTACTAGTTAGTGCAACTACCAAGTTGCTCGAATAGTATCTTACGGTCGGGCGCTCTCGACTGTAGCTTTCATTACTTGTTTTTATTTTAGACTTTGACTTTGCATAAATATTGTAAGTCCATGGCCTTTTACGATCAAAATATGATTGTAGCCGTTCTTTATTGTTCCGAAAATAATTTTGATGTATGAACAGCTGGGTAGCGGGTATTTTACACAAGAGCACACTCGACTGTAGCTTTCTTACTTGTTAGACCATGGATTTTAATGTGTACATGGTCTATTGTGTTTGTCGAAATGTGCGTAACAGGCAGAAGGAGGCACCTGCGACCCCATAAAGTATGCATATATATTCTTGCTCAGGATCACTAGCCGAGTCGATTGAGCCAAATCTGTCTGTCCGTCTGTATGAACGCCTATATCTCAGAAACTAAATAAACTAGAGCCACCAAATTTGGTGTCAACACTTATGTGGATCATACGCTGTAAAATTTTTATTAAAATTTGGACCACGCCTACTTCCGCCCCATCACCCACTTCAAGCAGGCAAACGGTGTTTTTTCAAGCAGTGTTTTTTTTTCAACTGCTTGGACTGCATGGCGTCTAACTGAAAATTATATTTGATGTTCATTATATTTCTTTGAAAAATGCGTTTAATACCAGTTCTCTCAATCTGAATTTTTTCATAAGCTTTAAAAATCCATGGTCTTATACAGTCAACACTTGACTGTAGCCGTTCTTACTTGTTATGATAACAATAGCCAGCCAAATGATTTGGTAACAATCGGATAATAAACACAGAAGTTGTTCAGCTTAACGTTTTCCATAGCTGTAAGCATCACTGCCGGCAGCGCTGCCTCCAGCATTGTGCCGAATCGTGTGTGCGTGTACGGTGGTGAAATGGGTTAAGTTGTGGACTGAAAAACGAACAGTACTATTATGCATTAACGGGTTCGAGTCCCGCCCGCATCAAAAATTAAATGTATGCAAAAAAATTTCTTTTTTATATTAGATTTTGACTTTGCATATATATTGTAAGTCCTGGACGTTTTACGGTCAAAATATGATTGTAGCAGTTCTTTATTGTTCCGCAAAAAATTTGGTGTACGATCAGCTGGGTAGCGGGTATATTACAGTCGAGAACACTCGACTATAGCTTTCTTACTTGTTTAGCTTAATTTTTTAAGTTTAGTCAATTTATTTTCTTTTATTTTTATACCATTCGACTATTGAAAACAGAAGGAGGCGTGGCAGACCCCACAAAGTATATATATTTTCACTCGGGATCACTAGCTGAGTCGATTGAGCCATGTCCGTCTGTCCATTTGAACGTCTAGATCTAAGCTATTACAAAAGCTAGAGACACCGTATTGCACATGAAGGTTCCTGTATGCCATAGGTAGATCGACTTTATTTTCAATTTTGACGCCACGCCCACCGCCCTCGCAAATCGATAATTTATGATAATCAGGAGAAATGTTAAATTTACTGCTTTCCGCTTTGGTAAGAACACAGATAATTGCAATATAAATCTATTCCCCAAATTACAATCCAATCGGACGATAAACACAGAAGTTATCCATGTTTCCATTTTCCGTACATCCACTGCTTGCGCCTGTGCTGCGCGTCGTGACGTCATCGTCGCGATGCATCGTTGCAGCCGTAGCATGTGTAAAGCTATGCACTTTTGAAATGTAGATGGCGCTATTCAAAAATTGATCTAATTTAAACAATAGGTGGCGATAAACTTGTGCAGCGTGTTTTGATGTGTGATAATTTGTTTGATAATAAACACAGAAGTTATTTAGCTTATCGTTTTCCATAGCTGTAAGTAAAATTATTATTTTGAGACTATGGATTTTAAAAAAATACATGGTCTATTGTGTTTGTCGAAATATGCGTAACAGGCAGAAGGAGGCATCTGCGACCCCATAAAGTGTATATATTCTTTCTCAGAATCACTAGCCAAGTCGATTAAGCCATGTCTGTCTTTCCGTCTGTCTGTCTGTCCGTCTGTATGAACGCATATATCTCAGAAACTAAAAAAGCGGGAGCCACCAAAGTTGGTGACGACACTTCTGTAAATCATACGCTTTAAAATTTGTATTAAAATTTGGGCCACGCCTACTTCCGCACCCGCAAATCGTTAAACCGTATAGCAAGTGCAATAATAAAGATACAGTCTTCAGTATCCGATCGGTTAATGAATAATAAAAGTTATTCAACGCTTCATGCAGATTTGCAATACGCCCACTGCAAGCAAGCAAGCAGTCTTTTTTCCAAGCAGTGTTTTTAATACCATTCGACCATTGAAAATGGTCAAAAATGGTATACTAACTCTAGTTCGTCAGAGTTCTCGTGTTCGATCAAACGTAGGATTAGCTCCTCTCTGCTCCCAGATGGAAAAAAACCTCCTTCTAAGAGACCTTTCAATTGCTCCACTCGTAGTTCGTTAATTTTTGTCATTTTCGTTATTACGCAGTTGCAAGGGCGTCAAAAATCTACGTGCTCTGTAAGTGCGACAGAGACAAAACAACAACAAACAAATTTCACAATTATGGGTAACGATTGGCTTTGATCGATCCCAATTCTGAAAAATGTAAGGCTTGCTTCCTTAAGCTGTTTTGTTAAATAGTAATTAATGTCGATTTAGGATGGTGAGTCGTTATACTTATAATAATAAATAGAACGACGTTTTCTTTCTTATATATTAAACGTTAACGTTCTCTTCTATATAGAGTAGTATTATAAATACCCTTTATAACTTTGTTCAAACCGAAAGCGTATGTAACAGGCAGAAGGAGACATCTCCCACCCCATAAAGTATATACATTCTGGCTCAGGATCAACAGCCTGTCTGTCCGTCAATTTTGATGACATATCATTTTCGGTTTATATGATAACTATAACTATAAAATTTGGTAACAATCGGATAATAAACACAGAAGTTATTTAGCTTATCGTTTTCCATAGCTGTAAGCAGAGCTGCCGGCGCTGTGCCGAATAGTGTGTGCGTGTACGGTGGTGAAATAGGTTAAGTTGTGGACTGCACAACGATCAGTACTCTTATGCATTTACGGGGCGAGTCCCGCCCCCATCAAAAATTAAATGTCTGTCAAAATTATTATTTTGAGACTATGGATTTTAAAAAAATACATGGTCTATTGTGCTTGTCGAAATATGCGTAACAGGCAGAAGGAGGCATCTGCGACCCCATAAAGTGTATATATTTTGGCTCAGGTTCCCTAGCCGAGTCGATTAAGCAATGTCTGTCTGTCCGTCTGTATGAACGCCTACATCTCAAAAACTGAAAAATCGGGAGCCACCAAATTTGGGGACAACACTCATGTGCGTCATACACTGTAAAATTCCTATTAAAATTTGGGCCACGCCTACTTCCGCCCCCGCAAATCGATAAACCGTATAGCAAGCGCCTATATCTCAGAAACTAAAAAAGCTAGAGCCACCAAATTTGGTGACAACACTTATGTGAATTCTACGCTATAAAATTTTTATTAAAATTTGCGCCACGCCTACTTTCGCCCCGCAAATCGGCAAACGGTATAGCAAGCGCAATAATAAAGCTACAGTATTCAGTTTTGGTGCATAGGATAACTATCACCACCTAAACGATCGCTGGAAATTTGGTTCCGATCGAATAATGAACAAAAAAGTTATTCAACGTTTTATATCGATTTGCACTGCGCCCACTGCAAGCAGGCAAGCAGTGTTTTTTTCTAGCAAATTTTTATACCCGCTACTCATAGAGTAGAAGGGTATTATAACTTTGTTCAAACCGAAAATGTATGTAACAGGCAGAAGGAGACACCTCCGACCCCATAAAGTATATATATTCTGGCTCAGGATCAACAGCCGAGTCGATATAGCCATGTCCGTCTGTCCGTCTGTCTGTCCGTGTGAAAATCTAGATCTCAGCTATTGTAAGAGCTAGGACAACCAAATTTGGTGACAATATGTGCTATTAGTGCACGCTGATCAAGTTTATTTTGGATTTTGGCCACGCCCCCTTCCGCCCCTGTAAATGAAAAAAAATTGACTACAAGCGCAATTTTGATGCCATATTGTTAATTTTGGGTTTATATAATAACTATAGCTAGTCAGATGATCTCTGAAAATTTGGTAACAATCGGATAATACCCACAGAAATTATTCAGCTTAACGTTTTCCATAGCTGTAAGCAGCGCTGCCGGCAGCGCAAATTCTTTATTTGTACAGGAAATAATAAGAATGCCTTACAATGCAAATTTTTGCAGTTGTTGGATAACAGCGTCAGTAGCTTACTGGAAAAGCGATGAACTCCTGAACCGACAGGCCCGTGGTCCGATTCCCAGTTCATGCCGCTTAAGCTTTTTATACCCGCTACTCATAGAGTAGAAGGGTATTATAACTTTGTTCAAACCGAAAATGTATGTAACAGGCAGAAGGAGACACCTCCGACCCCATAAAGTATATATATTCTGGCTCAGGATCAACAGCCGAGTCGATATAGCCATGTCCGTCTGTCCGTCTGTCCGTCTGTCTGTCCGTGTGAAAATCTAGATCTCAGCGATTATAAGAGCTAGAACTACCAAATTTGGTGACAGTATGTGTTATTATTGCACGCTGATCAAGTTTATTTTGGATTTTGGCCACGCCCCCTTCCGCCCCTGTAAATAAAAAAAAATTGATTACAAGCGCAATTTTGATGCCATATTGTTCACTTTCGGTTTATATGATAACTATAGCTAGTCAGATGATCTCTGAAAATTTGGTAACAATCGGATAATACCCACAGAAATTATTCAGCTTAACGTTTTCCATAGCTGTAAGCAGCGCTGCCGGCAGCGCAAATTCTTTATTTGTACAGGAAATAATAAGAATACCTTACAATGCAAAGTTTTGCAGTTGTTGGATAACAGCGTCAGTAGCTTACTGGAAAAGCGATGAACTCCTGAACCGACAGGCCCGTGGTCCGATTCCCAGTTCATGCCGCATAAGCTTTTTATACCCGCTACTCATAGAGTAGAAGGGTATTATAACTTTGTTCAAACCGAAAATGTATGTAACAGGCAGAAGGAGACACCTCCGACCCCATTAAGTATATATATTCTGGCTCAGGATCAACAGCCGAGTTGATATAGCCATGTCCGTCTGTCCGTCTGTCTGTCTGTCCGTCTGTCTGTCCGTGTGAAAATCAAGATCTCAGCTATTATAAGAGCTAGAACTACCAAATTTGGTGACAGTATCTGTTACTAGTGCACGCTGATCAAGTTTATTTTGAATTTTGGCCACGCCCCCTTCCGCCCCTGTAAGTAAAAAACAAATAAGAAAGCTACAGTCGAGGGTGCTCGACTGTAATATACCCGCTACCCAGCTGCTTGTACATATTTTATTTGCGGAACAAAAAATGGGCTACAATCATATTTTGACCGTAAAAGGCTATGGACTTATAATATTTATGCAAAGTCAAAATACAAAATAAAAAAAAAAACATTTTTGCACACATTTAATTTTTGATGCGGGCGGGACTCGAACCCGTAAATGCATAATAGTACTGTTCGTTTTTCAGTCCACAACTTAACCCATTTCACCACCGTACACGCACACACGATTCGGCACAATGCTGCAAGCAGCGCTGCCGGCATCGCTGCTTACAGCTATGGAAAACGTTAAGCTGAATAACTTCTGTGTTTATTATCCGATTGTTACCAAATTTTCTTTTTCTTTCTAGAAAAGAAAGAAATTTTCTTTCTTTTTTTTCTATTTTTTCGTTTCTTTTTTTTATTTTCTTTGTTCTAGATTCTATAAGGCAACAACCAGAAAAAAATTGGTGAACTATTCACTATACAATCGGTAAAAATTCATGTTGAAGTGTGCTGCTAAATAGTGTGCTAAATAAAAGGCCACCACTGTATATATATTTAAATTTTAGTTAAAAGAACCAAATATATCCATATATATACCAAATATATTTAAAAGTCGTTATAGAAAAGATATTAAATTAAATATATTATTACTATAGATTGAAAACAAAGCAAACATTACTATAGATTGAAAACAAAGCAAACAAGGAAACAAACAATATAGTAAACCAAGACCAAAAATTCAAAAAATTCAGTTAGTGTAAAAAAGAAATTAAATAATTTGTTGAATAGTTATGGAGCTCGATCAGTTTGCGAAGACCTTCAAGCAGCGTCGCATCGAGCTCGGCTTCACCCAGCGCGATGTGGCTCTGGCCATGGGCAAACTCTATGGCAACGATTATTCGCAGGCGACAATCTCACTCTTTGAGACACACAAGTTAAGCGTCAAGAGCATGCGCAAGCTTAAGCCATTGCTTTAGAAGTACCGGGTATAAAAAAAAAACGATGGTATGAAACATTTTTGTGTACTTATCCAAAAATGAAGAGAATTGCTCTACTTGTTAAAAAAAAGGCATACTTTAATGCAAATGCACTACGAAAAATAAGAAGAGTTATAAAAAAAGAGATTTCAGTCCCACCCCGAGAAAAAAAAGAGATTCCAGTCTCACCCAGAGAAAAAAAAAACCCAGTCCAGTCTCAATTGAGAGCTGAGAGCGGACTGAAAATACGAACACATTGAGAGCTTACGTAGTCAGAAATTAAGACAGAAGCAACTCAGCCTACTTTAATCGTTTTAATAGAATTGTATCGCTTGGTACCTCCTTGCTACAAATACTACATATAAAGCCAGCAAGTCTTAAGAGAGAATACCTCTCTGTCTATATTATTTTCCATGGGATTAGCCGCAAATCGCAAGGGGAAATTTCTACAGCATTTTGCCTTGCTTCAGTCACTCAAATGTCTGCAACTTTCGTTAGCAGACATCGTGGCTGCCCAAGCCAAGCAGATTGAGAATAAGTATGGTTTGTGCCGGTGGCAAATGTGGCAAGAGAGCAGAATGTGACCGGCCCATGACTATTATTAGTCATGCAGCGGGCTCGGACTGAGACGTCTAAGCTAATGAAGCTTTTTCACACCTGCCTGCTAAATTATGCGCCATGACCAGGAGTGCCATGGAGTGAGAGCACCATGCAAGCCATTTACTTGTTACAGATTGCTTATAATTAAATTATAATCAACATCAAGCCAGGCGCATCACGCAGATGCAGACGAAAATGGAGACGTAGAGACCAAGACCAAGACATGCAGCCAGTGAGACCGGTCTGAGGCCGCTGCTGCTGCTGACATGCATCTAACAAGCCTTCAACTATCTAATCAACGTACAAGTCAAAATATCAATACCTCAAGTAATCAAAATCACTTTAGAATTTCAAATCAGTTGGGCTGATGCTGCCTGCCTGCCTGCAGCGTCTCACACAAGCACCGTGTCCAGCTGCTATATGCGACAGTTGCAACTCGAGTCCAGAGTGGGGAGATTGATGAAAAAAAAAGCAACAACAACTAAGATTATTCGAATTTAATGGGCACAACGCGCGTGGAGACTTCACAAGTGAGGCAACGCCAACTACAACAAAAACAACAACTGAGACGTTTCACAGACATGTTAAGAAAAGCTAAAACTGGACCTGTTGCCTGTTGCCTGGTCCTGCCTGTGTCTGGTCTGGCCTGGTCTTTTCCAGTTATACTGTGCTCGCACTGTGACCTGTCATCATGATTGATACGTTTGATGGATTCATTCGAGCTGACTGCTGTGTGGCGTTCAGTTTTAAAGTTTGCTGATTGATCCCAGCGTGTTGATTACAATCGACGCCGACGTACACGCAGATGCAGGCACAGGTAGTTGGCGCAGGCAGTTGGCGCTGTATGGGGAGTCTTGCAACGCATGCTGCTGGGAATTCAATCAAAAGTGTCAGCGCTGGCACAACATCTCTTACTGCTAAAGGTGCCGAAACCACTAACTAAATACAGTGGTAACTGAATATTAGAATAGAATATTAGAATATTAGAAATGATAAGAAAGGCAAAAAAATCAAAAGGGAAACAAAGAGTTAATCCCTTTTTCATTGATAAGCAATTTTAAAAATTATAGAACTTTGGAAAAGTGGGAAGTATAAAAAAAAAAATTTAATAAATTATAGAAATTTTTAAATATTTTGAAATTAAGAAAATTGACAGTTAATATTTTTGAAACATTTTTAAAAGCTTTAAATATTCTTAATGAATTTTAAATAATACGCAAATTTAGGAAAAATGTGGAAATTTGACGATGACGTCACGATATGCTGCAAAGGCGCAAAGAGTGTAACTATGGAAAACGTTTAGATGAATATCTTCTGTGTTTATTGTTCGATCGGATTGTAATTTTGAAAATAGATTTATATTGTAATTATCTATGTTTATACCAAAGCAGAAAGCCATAACTTCAATACTTTTCCTAATAATCGTAATTATGGTTTTGCGTGGGCGGTGGGCGCGACATCGAAAATTGAAAATAAACTCTATCTACCTATGGTATACAGGTAATTAGGTGTCTCTACCTTTTGTAAAAGCTGAGATCTAGACGTACAGACGGACAGACGGACATGGCTGTTACATACATTTTCGGTTTGAACAAAGTTATAATACCCTTCTACTCTATGAGTAGCGGGTATAAAAATTATGGAACTTTGGAAAACTGGGAAGTATAAAAAAAAATTTTAATACATTATAGAAATTCTTAAATATTTTGAAATTAAGAAAATTGACAGTTAATTTTTTTTAAAACATTTTTAAAAGCTTTAAATATTCTTAATGAATTTTAAATAATACGCAAATTTAGGAAAAATGTGGAAATTTGACAATGACGTCACGATATGCTGCAAAGGCGCAAAGAGTGTAACTATGGAAAACGTTTAGATGAATATCTTCTGTGTTTATTGTTCGATCGGATTGTAATTTTGAAAATAGATTTATATTGTAATTATCTATGTTTATACCAAAGCAGAAAGCCATAACTTCAATACTTTTCCTAATAATCGTAATTATCGTTTTGCGTGGGCGGTGGGCGCGACATCGAAAATTGAAAATAAACTCGATCTACCTATGGTATACAGGAAATTAGGTGTCTCTACCTTTTGTAATAGCTGAGATCTAGACGTACAGACGGACAGACGGACATGGCTATATCGACTCGGCTGTTAATCCTGAGCCAGAATATATATACTTTATGGGGTCGGAGGTGTCTCCTTCTGCCTGTTACATACATTTTCGGTTTGAACAAAGTTATAATACCCTTCTACTCTATGAGTAGCGGGTATAAAAAACATTTTTGCACACATTTAATTTTTGATGCGGGCGGGACTCGAACCCGTAAATGCATAATAGTACTGTTCGTTTTGCAGTCCACAACTTAACCCATTTCACCACCGTACACGCACACACGATTCGGCACAATGCTGCAAGCAGCGCTGCTTGGCAGCGCTGCTTACAGCTGTGGAAAACGTTAAGCTGAATAACTTCTGTGTTTATTATCCGATTGCTACCAAATTTTCAGAGATCATCTGGCTAGCTATAGTTATCATGTAAACCGAAAATGAACAATATGGTATCAAAATTGCACTTGTTATCAATGTTTTTTCGATTTGCGGGGGCGCAAGGGGGCGTGGCCAAAATCCAAAATAAACTTGATCAGCGTGCAACAATAACACATATTGTCACCAAATTTGGTTGTCCTAGCTCTTATAATAGCTGAGATCTAGATTTTCACACGGACAGACAGACAGACAGACGGACAGACGGACATGGCTATATCGACTCGGCTGTTGATCCTGAGCCAGAATATATATACTTTATGGGGTCGGAGGTGTCTCCTTCTGCCTGTTACATACATTTTCGGTTTGAACAAAGTTATAATACCCTTCTACTCTATGAGTAGCGGGTATAAATATGTATCAATGATTTACCGGATAGACACTCGTATGGACCAATACGTCTATAAAGAAATTATAGAGGATATAATGGTGCCATATTCTGAGGACAATATGCCATTATCATGGCGTTTTATGCACGACAACGATCCTAAGCACACTTCACAGCTTATAAAAAGTTGCCTTTAGGAGCATCAAGTTGTTACGCTGAGGTGGCCAGCTCAGTCACCGGACCTCAATCCGATAGAGAATCTCTAGAATGATGTTGAGCAGCACATTCGCACCAAAAATCTGGGCAGTTTGAATGATTTGTGGATAGTTATCCGAGAAGCGTGGTACAGTATTCCGCAGAACAGATGCGCTGCTTTAGTGGAGAGTCAGCACAGAAGATTGGATGTAGTTATCAAAAACAAAGGATATCCAACAAAATATTAGTCCCCTTTCTTATGTTTTCTCATTCTACTTAATAAATTAATAAAAAAAGTATAAGTGTGCTAAACTCATGTCCAGCTGAAAATCATAGTTAATTCATTCAAACCAACGCAGAAAAAAAACGACGAAAGGGAATAGGCTGAAAGTAACGGTACATCTTACCAACTAATAAAGCAACAACCAGAAAAAAAATTGGTGAACTATTCACTATACAATCGGTAAAAATTCATGTTGAAGTGTGCTGCTAAATAGTGTGCTAAATAAAAGGCCACCACTGTATATATATTTAAAATTTAGTTAAAAGTTTTACCAAATATATTTAAAAGTCGTTATAGAAAAGATATTAAATTAAATATATTATTACTATAGATTGAAAACAAAGCAAACATTACTATAGATTGAAAACAAAGCAAACAAGGAAACAAACAATATAGTAAACCAAGACCAAAAATTCAAAAAATTCAGTTAGTGTAAAAAAGAAATTAAATAATTTGTTGAATAGTTATGGAGCTCGATCAGTTTGCGAAGACCTTCAAGCAGCGTCGCATCGAGCTCGGCTTCACCCAGCGCGATGTGGCTCTGGCCATGGGCAAACTCTATGGCAACGATTATTCGCAGGCGACAATCTCACTCTTTGAGACACACAAGTTGAGCGTCAAGAGCATGCGCAAGCTTAAGCCATTGCTTTAGAAGTACCGGGTATAAAAAAAAAACGATGATATGAAACATTTTTGTGTACTTATCCAAAAATGAAGAGAATTGCTCTACTTGTTAAAAAAAAGGCATACTTTAATGCAAATGCACTACGAAAAAAAGGAGTTATAAAAAAAAAGCGATTCCACTCCCACCCTGAGAAAAAAATGAGATTCCAGTCTCACCCAGAGAAAAAAAAAACCCAGTCCAGTCACAATTGAGAGCTGAGAGCGGACTGAAAATCCGAACACATTGAGAGCTTACGTAGTCAGAAATTAAGACAGAAGCAACTCAGCCTACTTGAATCGTTTTAATAGAATTGTATCGCTTGGTACCTCCTTGCTACAAATTCTACATATAAAGCCAGCAAGTCTTAAGAGAAAATACCTCTCTGTCTATATTATTTTCCATGGGATTAGCCGCAAATCGCAAGGGGAAATTTCTACAGCATTTTGCCTTGCTTCAGTCACTCAAATGTCTGCAACTTTCGTTAGCAGACATCGTGGCTGCCCAAGCCAAGCAGATTGAGAATAAGTATGGTTTGTGCCGGTGGCAAATGTGGCAAGAGAGCAGAATGTGACCGGCCCATGACTATTATTAGTCATGCAGCGGGCTCGGACTGAGACGTCTAAGCTAATGAAGCTTTTTCACACCTGCCTGCTAAATTATGCGCCATGACCAGGAGTGCCATGGAGTGAGAGCACCATGCAAGCCATTTACTTGTTACAGATTGCTTATAATTAAATTATAATCAACATCAAGCCAGGCGCATCACGCAGATGCAGACGAAAATGGAGACGTAGAGACCAAGACCAAGACATGCAGCCAGTGAGACCGTTCTGAGGCCGCTGCTGCTGCTGACATGCATCTAACAAGCCTTCAACTATCTAATCAACGTACAAGTCAAAATATCAATACCTCAAGTAATCAAAATCACTTTAGAATTTCAAATCAGTTGGGCTGATGCTGCCTGCCTGCCTGCAGCGTCTCACACAAGCACCGTGTCCAGCTGCTATATGCGACAGTTGCAACTCGAGTCCAGAGTGGGGAGATTGATGAAAAAAAAGCAACAACAACTAAGATTATTCGAATTTAATGGGCGCAACGCGCGTGGAGACTTCACAAGTGAGGCAACGCCAACTACAACAAAAACAACAACTGAGACGTTTCACAGACATGTTAGGAAAAGCTAAAACTGGACCTGCTGCCTGTTGCCTGGTCCTGCCTGTGTCTGGTCTGGCCTGGTCTTTTCCAGTTATACTGTGCTCGCACTGTGACCTGTCATCATGATTGATACGTTTGATGGATTCATTCGAGCTGACTGCTGTGTGGCGTTCAGTTTTAAAGTTTGCTGATTGATCCCAGCGTGTTGATTACAATCGACGCCGACGTACACGCAGATGCAGGCACAGGTAGTTGGCGCAGGCAGTTGGCGCTGTATGGGGAGTCTTGCAACGCATGCTGCTGGGAATTCAATCAAAAGTGTCAGCGCTGGCACAACATCTCTTACTGCTAAAGGTGCCGAAACTAACTAAATACAGTGGTAACTGAATATTAGAATAGAATATTAGAATATTAGAAATGATAAGAAAGGCAAAAAAAATCAAAAGGGAAACAAAGAGTTAATGCCTTTTTCATTGATAAGCAATTTTAAAAATGATGGAACTTTGGAAAAGTGGGAAGTATAAAAAAAAAATTTTAATAAGTAATAGAAGTTTTTAAATATTTTGAAATTAAGAAAATTGACAGTTAATATTTTTAAAACATTTTTAAAAGCTTTAAATATTCTTAATGAATTTTAAATAATACGCAAATTTAGGAAAAATGTGGAAATTTGACGATTACGTCACGATATGCTGCAAAGGCGCAAAGAGTGTAATTATGGAAAACGTTTAGATGAATATCTTCTGTGTTTATTGTTCGATCGGATTGTAATTTTGAAAATAGATTTATATTGTAATTATCTATGTTTATACCAAAGCAGAAAGCCATAACTTCAATACTTTTCCTAATAATCGTAATTATCGTTTTGCGTGGGCGGTGGGCGCGACATCGAAAATTGAAAATAAACTCGATCTACCTATGGTATACAGGAAATTAGGTGTCTCTACCTTTTGTAATAGCTGAGATCTAGACGTACAGACGGACAGACGGACATGGCTATATCGACTCGGCTGTTGATCCTGAGCCAGAATATATATACTTTATGGGCTCGGAGGTGTCTCCTTCTGCCTGTTACATACATTTTCGGTTTGAACAAAGTTATAATACCCTTCTACTCTATGAGTAGCGGGTATAAAAAAAAAAAACATTTTTGCACACATTTAATTTTAAATGCGGGCGGGACTCGAACCCGTAAATGCATAATAGTACTGTTCGTTTTGCAGTCCACAACTTAACCCATTTCACCACCGTACACGCACACACGATTCGGCACAATGCTGCAAGCAGCGCTGCCGGCATCATGTAAACCGAAAATGAACAATATGGCATCAAAATTGCGCTTGTAATCAATTTTTATACCCGCTACTCATAGAGTACAAGGGTATTATAACTTGTTTAAACCGAAAATGTATGTAACAGGCAGAAGGAGACACCTCCGACCCCATTAAGTATATATATTCTGGCTCAGGATCAACAGCCGAGTCGATATTTTTGCAGTTGTTGGATAACAGCGTCAGTAGCTTAGTGGAAAAGCGATGAACTCCTGAACCGACAGGTCCGTGGTTCGATTCCCAGTTCATGCCGCTTAAGCTTGTTCTTTTTTGTTTAAGAACTTTTACTTTAATTTTTGAATATGCATTAATTGGTGGTAATGCATTTTATTTAAAATTTTTTTAATCGCCCACAATGAGCTTAGTTAACAAGTGGAGAAGTGACAGTCTCTTAAATCAGCTGTGTGCGATTGTTAGAGCGCACCTTTTTCTTATATTTTTTATTTTTGTTATACTCGCTACTCATAGAGTAGAAGGGTATTATAACTTTGTTCAAACCGAAAATGTATGTAACAGGCAGAAGGAGACACCTCCGACCCCATAAAGTATATATATTCTGGCTCAGGATCATCAGCCGAGTCGATATAGTCATGGCCGTCTGTCCGTCTGTCTGTCTGTCCGTCTGTCTGTCCGTGTATAAATCTGGATCTCAGCTATTATAAAAGCTAGAATTACCAAATTTGGTGACAGTATGTGATATTATTGCACGCTGATCAAGTTTATTTTGGATTTTGGCCACGCCCCCTTCCGCCCCCGCAAATCGAAAAAACATTGATAACAAGTGCAATTTTGATGCCATATTGTTCATTTTCGGTTTATATGATAATTATAGCTAGCCTGATGATCTCTGAAAATTTGGTAACAGTCGGATAATAAACACAGAAGTTATTCAGTTTAACGTTTTCCCTAGCTGTAAACCGCGCTTCCGGCAGCGCAAATTCTTTATTTGTACAGGAAATAATAAGAATGCCATACAATGCAAATTTTTGGAGTTGTTGGATAACAGAGTCAGTAGCTTAGTGAAAAAGCGATAAACTCCTGAACCGACAGGCCCGTGATTCGATTCCCAATTCATGCCTCTTAAGCTTTTTCTTTTTTGTTTAAGAACTTATACTTTAATTTTTAAATATGCATTAATTGGTGGTGCATTTTATTTAAAATTTTTTTAATGGCTCACAATGAACTTAGTTAACAAGTGGAGAAGTGACAGTCTCTTAAATCAGCTCTGTGCGATTGTTAGAGCGCAGCTTTTTCTTATATATGTTTATGATTATTATTTCTGAATAAATAGCAACAACAACACGCATCATGCATTCAGACTTTGTTTTTGTCGTGCAAGAATTTCCGAATAATGTAACTTTGGCAAAATTTGCGTAATGGCTTAATGACCGAATGGAGAAGTGGTGGACCTCTTAGGTAATGGGTCCAAGGTTCGATTCCGCATGTATACGTGTCATGGTGGGGGAGATCGAACTTTTCTAATTTTTTGCAAAGAAAAGTTTTTGCCTCCCTTTTTGAGCTACCTTCATGAAACTTTGTATACATGTCTCTTATTGCTGCCCACTGTAAATAAGTCGGAACGAGCCGGTACGGACCGATTCATCGTATAGATGCCATAGAACCTATCGGTCGTTTTTTTAATAAAATTTATTAAAAGTTAGAGTGCTCCAGAACACTTTCCATTCAAGTATATAAAGAGGTATTAAGAGGGCACATATCGTTTTTTACATGCACGTATTCGATTTATAGTCTTCAACAGGTAGAATTATTATTTTTACTGTTTAAGTGATAAATCTTGAATTTTTTTGGTACCTGAATAAAAGTTATACGTTTTCAATGCTTTTTACTCCTTTTGCCGACAGCGCTGCTTGCAGCATTGTGCCGAATAGTGTGTGCGTGTGCGGTGGTGAAATGGGTTAAGTTGTGGACTGCATAACGAACGAAACTATTATGCATTTATGGGTTCGAGTCCCACCCGCATCAAAAGTTAAATGTGTGCAAAAAATTTTTTGTTTTATTTTGGATTTTGACTTTGCATAAATATTGTAAGTTCATGGCCTTTTACGATCAAAATATGATTGTAGCCGTTCTTTATTGTTCCGCAAATAATTTTAATGTACGAGCAGCTAGGTAGCGGGTATATTACAGTCGTGCACACTCGAATGTAGCTTTCTTACTTATTTTTTATTATTTTTATTTAATAGCCTGTTTTAAATAGTAACTATTTTATCTTCTGCATATACGAAAAATCCCAAAAATTTCAGTCTTTCTATCACTGGAATCGCATGTTTCTACAAATGCAAAAATCCCAAAAATGTCAAATTTTCTAACACTGACAACACATGTTTTCATGACAAAGTGTGCCAAATTGTACGTTAAAGCACTACCGGACTAGATTTAAAAACGCAAAAAATAATTGTAAGTAGAAGTTTTGCGAACCGTGGCTCAAATTAGATTATCGAAAGAGATTTAACTGACAATACAAGAGCCTATTGCCGGTACTGCAAATGCTCGGGTTCAGCAAAACTTTGCGATTTAAAAATGCACGCTACCGTAAATAAACATACGGCAATTTCAGGTTTAATTTACAGGAACTATTATGCCAAATTTGGTATCTGTAGCTGTAATACTTTCCTTAATAGTCATAAGTTATCGATTTGCGTAGGCACCCCAAATTTGAAAAAACTTCATTTGCGCATGATTTATAGGAACCATCATGCCGAATTTGGTGTCTGTAACTGTAATACTTTCCTTAATATTCGTAAATTATCAATTTACGTGGGCGGTGGGCGTGGCACCTCAAATTTCAAATACATTGTAATACTTTCCTTAATAGTCGTAAGTTATCGATTTGCGTGCCTGTGGCACCCCAAATTTGAAAAAACTTCATTTGCGCATGATATACAGAAATCAGCATACTGAATTTGATGTCTGTAACTGTAATACTTTCCTTAGTATTCAAAAATTATGGATTTGCGTGGGCGGTTGGCGTGTCACCCTAAATTTGAAACAACCTTTATCTGTGTATGATTTCAGCAGCCGAATATGGTGTCACATGTAGATGGCGCTATTCAAAAATAGATCTAATTTAAACAATAGGGGGAGGATAAACTTGTGCAGAGTTTTCTGATGGAATTAAATGTGTGATAATTTTTTTCAAACTGGGCAACTGTCGGGCGCGCTCGACTGTAGCTTTTTTTACTTGTTTTATTTTAGATTTTGACTTTGCATAAATATTGTAAGTCCATGGCCTTTTACGGTCAAAATATGATTGTAGCCGTTCTTTATTGTTCCGCAAATGATTTTTATGTACGAGCAGCTGGGTAGCGGGTATATTACAGTAGAGCACACTCGAATGTATCCGTCTTACTTGTTTATTTTTATTTTTTATTTAATTGTATGTATAAGTTATGAGAATAAATAGCAACAACAACACGCATCATGCATTCAGACTTTGGTTTTGTCGTGCAAAAATTTTCGAATGGTCTCATAATGTAACTTTGGCAAAATTTGCGTAATGGCTAAATGACCGAATGGAGCAGTGGTGGACCTCTTAGGTAATGGGTCCAAGGTTCGATTGCGCATGCATGCGTGTCATTGTGGGGGAGATCGAACTTTTCTTATTTTTTGAAAAGAAAAGTTTTTCCCTCCCTTTTTGAGCTACCTTTATGAAACTTTGTATACATGTTTCTTATTGCTGCCCGCTGTAACTAAGTCGGAACGAGCCGGTACGGACCGATACATCGTATAGATGCCATAGAACCTATCGGTCGTTTTTTTAACAAAATTTATTAAAAGTTAGAGTGCTCTAGAACACTTTCCATTCAAGTATATAAAGAGGTATTAAAAGGGCACATATCGTTTTTACATCCACGTATTCGATTCATAGCCTTCAACTGTAATACTTTCCATAATATTCTTAAATTATCGATTGCGTTGGCGGTGGGCGTGGCAATCCAAATTTAAAATAAACTTGAACTGCGTATGGTATACAGAAACCATCGTGTCAAATTTGGTGTCCCTAGATTCTGTAATAGCTGAGATCTCGACGTTCATACAAATAGACGGACAGACGGACAATATATATATACTTTATGGGGTTTGCCATGTCTCCTTCTGCTTGTTACATACTTTTGCAAAAACTTAGTATACCATTTTTGACCATTTTTAATGGTCAAATGGTATAAAAATACATGTTAACATACATGTTACTGCATGAGCATAGAAAATTAAAATTAATTAATTAAAAATTAAATATTGTTTTATTAAGGTAAAAATAATATATATTTGGAAAAAAATTTTTTTTTGGGGCCATAGTTTGGGGGAATAAAAATGAATCCATTTATGGCTTCCTATGCATTTAGGGTATTTCAAAGTTTGCCATATATGGCTTTCTATGCAATCATGTGAAAGTTGTCAAAACAGTTTCTTTTCTCATTATAACATAAAAATACATTGCATGTCTCGCAAAAGCTGTATGATCGGAAGGAACAATCGTTTTGCCAGAGTTGCCTATTCTTTTTCCAAGTGGGAAAATAGCAAATTTTGTCCTCTCGAAAAGAATTTAAGGAAAATCCTGGTGTCTCATTCGCTTGCTGGTAAATGGACTACCATCCCTGCTTGTAGTCGGCGACGCAGTTGGAGTCATCCCAGGACGCCCGCGCTTCTTTATTTTTCCTGCCTGGCACAAGTCTTCAGTTATAGAAAGCTTGAAGTCGAGCAGTGTCATATATTGATCTGACTTACGACGGTATAAAATCCACGAATGAACCACGTACATATCACTCTGCTGCCCTTTCTAGACTGATGCCCAACGTGGGAGGTCCCAGATATCCGGCCAGGAAACTGCTAGTGGCGGTAGCAAAGGCTACGCTAACCTATGCGGCACCAATTTGGAGCAACGCCACCATAAGAAGCTCTTATATGAAAGGAGCGCGCTCGGTGCTACGTTCTATGGCCCTTAGGCTTATAAGAGGCTTCAGGACAGTTTCCGAAGACGCAGCTTTAGTTCTGGCAGGCTTGCCACCAATTGACCTTGAGATCAAGGCCCTGAGTCAATTCCAAATTGGCTCAGCGTATAGTAGCGTTGCCTTTGCTACGGTTACCAGTAGCCTCCTGGCTGGGTCTCTGGGGCCTCCCACGTTTTCAAAGGTCGAGCTATGGCTGCCGATGTGATGGCTGCCTTCCTGCTAGCGTATTTAGTATGATCCTTGAAGGATAGCCTGTGGTCTATGAGGACTCCGAGGTACTTCAAGGACTCAGCTGAAGTCACCTGGGTTCCGCTGACTGAGACTTGCATGCTTTCCACCTTTTTCCTGCTGCTTAATAAGACAGCTTCGGTTTTGTGTGCCGCTATTGTAAGTCCAGCTTTCTCAAACCAGTCGATGGCCCCTGTAACTGTTACGTTGCACTTCTCCTGGATTTCCATTATCGTTTTGGCGACTGCAGTTATAGCCACGTCGTCTGCGAAGCAGTGCAGCTCAGCTCCAATGGGCTTCCTGATTGCCAGTATACCATCGTACATGATGTCCCACAGGATCGGTCCAAGTACAGATCCTTGTGGAACACCAGCCAGGTGACATCACTTATGTGAATCATACGCTGTAAAATTTTTATCAACAAGTAAGAAAGCTACAGTCGAATGTGCTCGACTGTAATATACCCGCTACCCAGCTGCTTGTACATAATTTATTTACGGAACAAAAAAACGGCTACAATCATATTTTGACCGTAAAAGGCTATGGACTTATAATATTTATGCGAAGTCAAAATATAAAATAAAACAAGTAAGAAAGCTACAGTCGAGTGTGCTCGACTGTAACATACCCGCTACCCAGCTGCTTGTACAAAATTTATTTGCGGAACAAAAAAACGGCTACAATCATATTTTGACCGTAAAAGGCTATGGACTTATAATATTTATGCAAAGTCAAAATATAAAATAAAAAAAAAAAAACATTTTTGCACACATTTAATTTTTGATGCGGGCGGGACTCGAACCCGTAAATGCATAATAGTACTGTTCGTTTTGCAGTCCACAACTTAACCCATTTCACCACCGTACACGCACACACGATTCGGCACAATGCTGCAAGCAGCGCTGCCGGCAGCGCTGCTTAAAGCTGTGGAAAACGTTAAGCTGAATAACTTCTGTGTTTATTATCCGATTGTTACCAAATTCAGAGATCATCTGGCTAGCTATAGTTATCATGTAAACCGAAAATGAAGAATATGGCATCAAAATTGCACTTGTTATCAATGTTTTTTCGATTTGCGGGGGCGCAAGGGGGTGTGGCCAAAATCCAAAATAAACTTGATCAGCGTGCAATAATACAACATATTGTCACCAAATTTGGTTGTCCTAGCTCTTATAATAGCTGAGATCTAGATTTTCACACGGACAGACAGACGGACAGACGGACAGACGGACATGGCTATATCGACTCGGCTGTTGATCCTGAGCCAGAATATATATACTTTATGGGGTCGGAGGTGTCTCCTTCTGCCTGTTACATACATTTTCGGTTTGAACAAAGTTATAATACCCTTCTACTCTATGAGTAGCGGGTATAAAAAAAAACATTTTTGCACACATTTAATTTTTGATGCGGGCGGGACTCGAACCCGTAAATGCATAATAGTTCGTTTTGCAGTTCACAACTTAACCCATTTTACCACCGTACACGCACACACGATTTGGCACAATGCTGCATACAGCTATGGAAAACGTTAAGCTGAATAACTTCTGTGTTTATTATCCGATTGTTACCAAATTTTCAGAGATCATCTTGCTAGCTATAGTTATCATGTAAACCGAAAATGAACAATATGGCATCAAAATTGCACTTGTTATCAATGTTTTTTGATTTGTGGGGGCGGAAGGGGGCGTGGCCAAAATCCAAAATAAACTTGATCAGCGTGCAATAATAACACATATTGTCACCAAATTTGGTTGTCCTAGCTCTTATAATAGCTGAGATCTAGATTTTCACACGGACAGACAGACGGACAGACGGACAGACGGACATGGCTATATCGACTCGGCTGTTGATCCTGAGCCAGAATATATATACTTTATGGGGTCGGAGGTGTCTCCTTCTGCCTGTTACATACATTTTCGGTTTGAACAAAGTTATAATACCCTTCTACTCTATGAGTAGCGGGTATAAAAATTGGGACACGCCAACTTTCGCCCCTGCAAATCGATAAACCGTATAGCAAGCGCAATAATAAAGCTAGAGTATTCAGTTTTGGTGTGAATGATAACTATCACCACCTAAACAATAGCTGAAAACTTGGTTCCGATTGGATAATGAACATAAAAGTTATTCAACGTTTCATATAGATTTGTACTGCGCCCACTGCAAGCAAGCAAGCAGTGTTTTTTCCAACCAGTGTTTTTTCCAACTGCTTGGATGCTTGGCGTCTAACTGAAAATTATATGTGTTGTTCATTATTTTTCTTTTACCAATAACAGTTTTCTAAATCTGATTTTTTTCATAACCTGAAAAATCCATGGTCTTATACAGTCAACACTTGACTGTAGCCGTTCTTACTTGTTTTATTATTTTTCAGTTGGCATCTTTGAATTAGGTACTCGATTAATCCTTACCTTACCCAAAGCCATTATACCATTTTTCATAAGGTAGACTTCAAGGTTGGGACTATTGAACGAATTGTCGAAAAATAATTTGAAGTTTTTTCCATTTGGTACGATTGCCGATAGTCTTGTTACAACATTTCCGCATACTCCCAAATTAGGTGCTTCTTCCGGATATGTATCACTTTGGGCTCCCGCAAAAATAGCAAAATCATAGGTACGAGCAACAAATGATTACGGATTTTGTTCAGTACCGAATCTTGAATAGCTTGTCAAGCCCGGCTTCACCTGCCAACTTCATATCTTCATTATTGTTGAAGTGCAGAAAACGTTTTATAGTTTTCCATCTATTGCAAGTCATGGTATTATATATGAATACTTGACCAATAGTCTTATTCCAATATAGTCTTGAAGTATTACAGTTACAGACACCAAATTTGGCAGATGAAATTTATTTCAAATTTAAAGTGCCATCCCCACCGCCTACGCAAATCGATAATTTACGAATATTAATGAAAGTATTATAGTTACGAACACCAAATTTGGCATGATGATTCCTATAAAACATGCGCAGATGAAATTTATTTCAAATTTGAGGTGCCACGCCACCGCCCACGCAAATCAATAATTTACGAATATTAAGGAAAGTATTTAGGTTACAGATTTCTACTTTAGAACACGTAATCATGCTGATGCATGCACCCCTTCCCAAAATTACAATCCGATCGGGCAATAAATACAGAAGTTAAACCTTTTTCATATTTCCGTTGCCCGCGTCATTACAGCATATCGTCTCCATCGTTTTATCATCTGTACCGCATACAGAGCCATATATGGTTTCTCACTTCCAATAATTTTTTTTGGTGATGAAACGGTATACGCTCATTCATTGTTAACAGTTATTCTCCTTTGCACTATTTTCTGTTGGAATTCGATGTGCAGAACTTTTTCATGTTGGCTTCTCTCGCGTTTTAATCAGTTTTGTGCAAGCACCTCAAGCAGACGAACGAAATTGAATATTGCTGTATTTGAAAATTAATTTACTCTATTAAAAAAACACCATTAGCGCTTGAATCTATTTTTTTTCGAAAAGAATATAAAGTTGTCATAAATAATTAATATAATTTGACTATTTAGTAAGCATTATAAGTACTATTTTTTGCAAGAAACTGCTGACGCCATATATGGCTGTATATGCAGCAACGTGTACATATATGTTATATTTTATGTACTTATGAATTTTTTTTTTAGAAATGAATATACAATCATTTTACGGTAATTTGAAATACGTCAACGAAATCGATAACCCGTTACTAACTGAAGTCGACAACACGTCCGATTCCGAAGACGAATGGGTTTGAAAAAAAAAAATTATAGTGGAAGATGTATATATTTCGGAGACCTATGAGAGCAGTTCCGATGACCGCTGTGAAAAGCCGAGCACTTTGAAAGCAAAGCCAAAGCCAAACCCAAAAAGGACAAGAGCACCGATATGGAAAGCTGGACACTTGCCATCGTATTTGACTGAGAATTCCATTTGAAGGAAATATCAATCTTCCAACTTGTATTAATAAACTGGAAAGACCGGCAGACTTTTTTTAAATTTTTTTTACCGACGATCTGATGAATATCTTGGTTGAGCTGTCAAATCTATATGCACTCCAAGTTGATATAAATAGGCCAGCTAATATAACTCGAAATGAAGTAGAGTATGGTCATATACATGTCGTTGGTAAAGTTACCATCTTCAAGACTATATTGGAATAAGACTATTGGTCAGGAATTCATATATAATACCATGACTTGCAATAGATGGGAAACAATAAAACGTTTTCTGCACTTTAACAGTAATGAAGATATGAAGTTGGCAGGTGAAGGCGGGTTTGTAAGGAGGAACATTTGGTGGTTGATAAGAAAATTATTCCCACGAATTGCCGGCACCACTTAAAACAATATAATCCACAATCACAAATGGGGCTTCAAAAATTTTGTTTTGAGTGGAGTATCAGTGATGCATATCCGGAAGAAGCACCTCTTTTGGGAGTAAGCGGAAATGTTGAAACAAGACTATCGGCAACCGTACCAAATGGAAAAAACTTTAAATTACAATTGGTTCAATAGTCCCAACCTTGAAGTCTACCTTATAAAAAATGGTATATTGGCTTTGGGTACGGTAATTATTAATCAAGTACCTAATTCAAAGATACCAACTGAAAAAGAATTAAACACGTAATGAAAGCTACAGTCAAGCGCGCCCGACCGTAAGATACCATTCGCCCAACTGCAAAATTCATGGTCTATAAATTGTTTGCACACATTTAATTTTTGATGCGGGCGGGACTCGAACCCGTAAATGCATAATAGTACTGTTCGTTTTGCAGTCCACACATTAACCCATTTTACCACCGTACAGGTATATATATTCTGGCTCAGGATCAAAAGCCGAGTCGGTTGATGTCCGTCTGTCTGTCTGTCTTCTGTC
Organism: Zaprionus ghesquierei; assembly: GCA_018904095.1. NCBI lineage: Eukaryota > Metazoa > Arthropoda > Insecta > Diptera > Drosophilidae > Zaprionus > Zaprionus ghesquierei. The sequence continues at coordinate 28,744 of JAEIGP010000574.1, forward strand.
TGTCTGTATGACCGTCGAGATCTCAGCTATTACAAAAGCTAGAGACACCATATTTGACATGATGGTTCCCCTATAACATACGCAGATCAAGTTTATTTCAAATTTGGAGAGCCACGCCCACCGCCCACGCAAATCGATAATTCATGAATGTTAAGGAAAGTAATTAGGTTACAGATTTCTGCTTTAGAATACGTAAAGATTCTAATAATATGCAGCGATCCCAAAATTACAATCCGATCGGACAATGAATACAGAAATTATTAAAGAAATCGTTTCTCATAGTTCCCTTGCCCGCGTCCTTTCAGCGTATCGTCATGCATCGTTCCGCCCCCGTACATCGAAAAAATTGGTTACCTCTGAACCTCTAGACCTCAGCTATTATAAGAGCTAGGACTACCAAATTTGGTGACAATATGTGCTATCATTTCACGCTAATCTAACTATAGCTAGCCAGATGATCTCTGAAAATTTAAATTTTACAATCGGATAATAAACACAGAAGTTATTCAGCTTAACGTTTTTCATAGCTGCTAGAAACGTTGCCGGCATTGTTTTTTTTTTTTATTACAAATACTGCATGAAAATAAAATCTTCGAAAGATACCATCCACCGTCCGTAGATGGTATGCACAATTCATAACTCTCCAAGTAGAGTTACGCCTACGTACAAAACAAAAACCTCCGTATGTTCTCCTGTCCTTGCTTCGCTCACCGGGACTTCCAATCAAGGTGTTACTTCGGTGAGCAGGATGTGGTGCCACATCGCAATCCCTCTCTTGGTGCGATGCTGCGTAACGCTCCTTCGTTATCTCTTTAGTCGCCTTTTACGACAAGCCGATCCCGCTGAGGTGGTATTCTTGCCTAGTGGGCGGAAACTGCCTGCAGCATTAATTGGAGCCTTTCCTTTCGGCAACAATACCAGTGTCATGTTCTTTCAGCGAGATGGGAAGACACCATCTATCAGATACTGTTGGAAGGTGTCCCTGAAGATTTCAAGGCTTAGCATTTGCGGCAGCCATAACTACGACGCCTGGGATGCCATCGAGACCTGTGGCTTTGTTGGGTTTAATTCTCTTTGCCGCTTCGATGACCTCACATGCAGTGACACACGGGAAATCAGGGACAGGGATTTCTTTTGTATCCTGTTCTGGGAATTGCTCCTCTACGATGCTTGATAATAGAGCCGGAACCTGTGGAGTGCCTCCTTCAGCGGCTTTCAGTTTTTTACTAACCATTTTGTAAGCGGTCCCCCACGGATCATCGTCTACACTCGCCAGCAACTCTTTAAAAGCATTTGCTTTAGCAGCCATTTCTAAGCTACGCACGTTTCGATCTGTACATGTCATGTAATTCTGAGGGCTGAGAGTGTCCTCTGGCTCGTTGCGCCTGAGGTTGAGGGACCCGTTCACCAGTAGACCGGAGGTTTGCGTTTACTCATATGTTTCTTACGCGGCATCGCAGCATCGCATGCAGCTTTCAGCATTTTCATGAGCGCCGCCACCATGGTTTCCTCATGTCCATTTGTTCGATGTTAAAAGCCAGCATGTCCTTGTCAAGCTTTTTGATGTCCCATGCTTGCCCAAGAGTACTCCTTGCCTGTCGTTGTGTGATGCACGACGTGCGGGCGCTAAATGTAATTAGGGCATGATCGCTCAGCGTTACGTCCTCCTGAACCGTCCATTTAGCAGTGAGGGCTAGACTTCTGTTGACAAAGGTGACAGCGATGAATGATTTTATTAAACGTCGGCTTGCCACCATCATTCAACAGCACCAGCTGGTTCATGGCATCAATAACGGCCCGTCCTCTGAGATTGGATATCCGGCTTCCCCATTCGATATCCCAGGCGTTGAAGTCACATGCAATGACTACAGGCTATCGCCCTCTAGCGTGGTGAACTAAGGTATTTAACAGTTCCTCGAAGAGGTCCGGACTGTCACTAGGCGGGGCGTAGCAGCTATACAAGTGAACACCCTTAACTTTAGCGTACGCAATGCCACGCATAGGCACGCTTTCCTATTCCTCTATGTAGAGGTTTCTGCAGCATATGACTGCCGCCTTACGTGTAGAGTCGAAGAGCACTACGCACCAGGGGCGTACAGTTCGCTCAGGAGCATGACGTTAGCATTGCGGTATCTCGCTGTCTGGGACAGGAGGCTCTGTGCAGCTGCGCAGTGGTTGACATTTCACTGGAAGATGTTAATCATCAGCACGGCAACTCAAGATTCCTTTTTTTATGCTCGCTTTGAAGGTAGGGCATGTAGAACTACCTGTCGGGTGATTTCTGTCTACATCGCTTTTGCAGATTAGTAGTTTCGGCGGATTATCACAGCCCTTAGCCTTGTGGCCACGTTCGCCGCACCAAAGACAGCAGTCCGAGCGATCAGGCTCCTTACAGTTGATGGCCGTGTGACCGTAACCCAGGCACTTATAGCATCTTGTAGGGCGTGTGTCTTGGATGATGCGACAGCGAGACCAGCCAACGGTTACCGAACCATTTTTTAGGACGCCTATTGTTAACGCTAAGCGTAACCGTCGCCACTTGGGTCCCACCTCCACTTGGAGCAACGACTCACCTTGTTGAGTCCTGCTGATTTTCTTGACATGACTGCCAAGTTCTGTCAGGCTCGGGTCAGCTTTGAGCTTACGGAGCATGTCCGAGTACGAAGTTTCTCCCGTCTTTTTATTTATTATAGCCTCCGGCTTTTTGCGTTGGACGCCTGCAATGTCACATCCTTGCTAGGGGAAAGCTTCTTCGGGGCAGGCAACACTGGGGCGCTCCTTTTACTGGCTGCCGGGGTTCACGCTGGTTGCAGTTGCGCTTCCGTCTGGAAGTTAGTTTCCCGGGTAGCGTGGCGCTGCGTCGTAAAAGCTAATAGCAGTACCGTTGTTTTCAGGTTCATAATGCCCAAAATTCTGCGCAGGTCCTCGTTTTTGTAGGCCGACAGGTCTAGTGGGCTAGTCGGCGAAACAGGCGGGGTTTTCGGTGAGGCTTTTTGGGTCGGCACGCTGATGAGATCGGAAATCTTCTTCTTGGTCACTGGCGATGCTGAAGGGGCCAAGTTCTCTCCTACAATAACACCAATGATGCTGGGTATTGGCGTCAGCGTCTGGGAGACGGCTTGCGATACGCTCACAGCCGCTGGAACTGGGATTTTAGCTCCTCGCTGCGTTATTCCTACTCCTCTTGTGGGGGACCTGCACATTCTGGCGCTTCGTTTGAATGGAACCTTCCATTAATTGGCAGGTGTCAACAGATTACCCTATACGTACCGGGAGCCCCAAATTTAACAAGGGTCCCACGTAGGCCACGGATTTCCCCTAGGCGTTGACTGGTGGAGGTTATTCCGCCTCTTCACAGACACCAGAGCCTCTACTTAGGCACCGAGATGGTGAGAGGTTGATGATTGGTCTGTCCGGTCAACTCCACAGATTTTATATAGATATATATATATATATATAAATATTTATATATATATAGAAACAGATTCAGAGTTATGGTTAAGAAAAAAAAACAACGATTGTTTGATTTTTACTTGAACACTTTATTTACTTCCAAAGTAGCTAAGGAAGAACCGGAGCCGTTAGATTATCACTTGGTCGGATAATAGGGTTTCAAAGTCGAAACGAGGCTTTGGCGAAACTATCTCTATTGATAGTATACTCAGAACTGAACGCCTGTAAGGGGACGTCTTCGCGTTTATATAGGCAAGCTTAAGAGCGAAGTGTGTTAAAGAGAGTTTTAGCTATGAGTTTTGGTTCTCTCGTGCAGAGAGGGGTTCTCTTAAAATAGGAGGTAATTTGAGAATCCTGAGACAAGTGCGTGAGCGGTGACTCGGGCAATAAGGTTTTATTATTTCAGTTGGCTTTATTATTTCAGTTGGTTCCCGTTTGGATTTGGGGGAGATTTGTTTATCGTTAAGATATCCGAATTGGGGGAGAATTGTTTATCGTTAAGATTTCAGAATTGGGGACAATTGTTTAGTTTATGATCTCTGGAAACAGTACTTTTGAAGTGTGGGGTGACTTGAAACATGACACTAGGCATGTGCGTTAATGGCCAAAGTTAATCGAAGGGCTCTTGTTCTTTGGTTAAAATTTGCGCTTAAGATTAAATGTGTTAAGTACTTAAATTTTAATATGTGTACATGAGTTTTACAATAATTCTCTTTGCATAATTCTAATGTACAATTATAATATATGTGGTTGGGGTGTGGGTGTTGAATAGATATGTTACTTCCCCATCCTTAAGAAAAAAGCCTGTCCTCAGGCGGGAGAATTTACAATGGGTAAACTATTTTCTGTTTCGGGATTTATAATAGTTTCGTTTTCTGACGTTTGTTGTTTGAATTTTACAATCAATTTTTGGGGTATAGTTTTGTATTTATAAATGAAGTATAATATTAAGAGTGCGACTATTATGGTAAATGCTGTCAGTGTTATTATTTGAAAGATATTATTCGATTGGGTGTGTTGTTCAATTATTTCTTTTGCTTGAATATATTCGAGTGGTTCGAGTTTTGTTACATTATTGTTTACATAGACGGTTTGGGTATAATCTAACATCGTGTTGGTGATAAGTATTTCTTCTAATTGAACAGAACAATTGAATGGTTTTACCATATTATTACCTTCTTTTATAATTTCCCTATTAATACAATTTTGATTTAAAATGGTGTTTGGAAGGTTCCAAATTGTGATTATATTAGGTTCAACATATTTTATTTCGAATTCAGAATGTGTTTTGCTGTATCTACATTGAGTTGTGACCTGATTTAGTATACCTGCGATACATTTATTTATGACTAAGCTTTGAGAGTTTGCTGTGTATGTTTGATTATTATGTGAAAAGTATTTGTCGTGTATTGTTTCGGTTAATATGTTATCTTTTTCGTCGGGGTATGGTACTATTTCAAATACTGGTTTTTTAATTATTTCTCTTGGAATTTGGGATATTATCAGAATTTCGTTAGTGTCAGCTTTAAGCCAAGTAGATGTTTTAGTGTTAAGAAGTTTTTCAGGATTTACGTGGGTTAATGAATCATGTTTCAGAAGTTTAGGGTTAAAGATACCTAGGCGTTTCAGTTACATACCAAGTTCTATGTCTTCTACGTATTCGGTGAATTGTTGTAAATTGAAAATTATTAAAGCTATCATTTGATCTCCGTCAAAAATATTATTTAAATGGTTAGTTAGTTCAATCCCTTCATTTATGGTTTCTATTACGTGGTTAAGTTCGCTGATTTGTACATTATTTTTAGAAATGTCACCTATTTGTTGTTGTAATTCCTCCTTGTCTTCTTGATCGAACGTACCAAATAAGTATTTGTAAATGGATCCCATAAAATTAACAAGACCGCGTTTACTACGTTTTGCGATTCTTTTACGTTCATTTCTCTATGGAGTTTTTCTAATAGGTACTGAATTTGTGGTAAATTTTCAAATGATTGGGCTTGTTTGATAAGTTCTTTGTAAGTGTTTTCGGTTTTGGTTAAATTAATAGATAGGTAATGATATTCGTAGTTAATAGGCAAATCAATCGATCCAGTTTGAAAAATAACCGTTTATGGCATGGATGGGGGTTACTTCTAGGTTCTGTGTATTTACTGTCGATAGGAGGCATATCATGAATATTATGTTCGGGAGAATGACTGGAATTATCGGTATTATATTTACTTTTATTAATTTTCTTTTTCTTTTTAAACTTAGATTTATAATGTATGATTTTTCTACCTCTATTTGTTTCTTCATGTTTATCATCTATTTGTCTTATGTTACCTGTCTTTTTGAATGGGGTAGTCGTTTTTGATCTAACTAGAGGGGATTCTTTGAAGTTGGTGTCTATACCGAAGTCTTGTCTATTTTCATTTAGTTTGTCGATTTTGTTTATCTTATTTTGTTGTGTATTATATGCAGGGGTTCCTGCAAAAATGAAGATTTCTGCTGGTGTTCGACCAGTTGTGTTGTGTTTTGTTTTGTGGTTGTATACGTAAAGTATTTTCTCAAATTTGGTGAATTGGTTTTCGGGTTCATTTTCGCTTGTTAATATTCTTAGTTTTTCATTGACAGTTTTATGAAATCTCTCAATATCAGAAATTCCATTTTTACTGGTTGTTATGTTTAGGTTTACTCCTTCTGATTCTAACCAGAGTTTAAGTGCGGTGCACATGAAAGCGGAGTCTTTGTCGGCTTTTATTTCTAAAGGCTTACCCATGTCGTTAAATATGCGCAGAATAGCTCTTTTGGCTTCGAGCCAATCTCGACTGTTTACTTCTATCAAGGAGGCGTATTTAGAATAAATGTCAATACATGATAGGAAATGTTTATTATTTATTAAGTAGAAATCCATGACATACTTGTCTCTGAGGTTAAAAGTTTCGGGGGTTGTTTCGAAGGCTAACTTTGTATTTCTATGTTTGGTTTTAGCGATGTTACAGATCTCGCATTCATTTATAATGTTTTGAATGAGTTTTTGGTAATCGGGGTAATAATAAAGTTCTTTGAACTAAAGTGCAAGTTTTTCTATGCCAGGGTGTAATAATTCTTTATGTGTTTTGAGAATGATTTCCTTGAATTGAGCGTATTTTTGAATATCTATTAGTTTAACACTGATTTTTATAACATTAGTGAAATTGTCGGGACTTATGATTTGAGTATATGCATTATGAAAGACTTGAAATCAATTTCGTTAGGGAAGTAAATGACACTTTATTTAGTGCAGAGGTATTCATTGATTAGGTCTTTAGCAAGGGTGTCTGTCATTTCTTTATAACTGATTTTTATTCTAGTTCTATGGAAATATTTTATTACTTGGACTTCTTCATGATCGTCTCTTATGAATTCAAATTTTCTTATGTAATAGTTAAGGGGTCTTTCGGTTATTGGAATATAACTCTTATTGTCTTCTTGTGCGCTATGCACTGTAGTTGCTGTAGCAAGGGAAACTGTGTCGTCCTCTCCTAGAAAGTTTTCTTGAATTTTATTTCTGGATAGGGCGTCAGTCACATGATTTTCTTTACCAGATAAGTATTGGATATTATAGTCATATTCGTTCAATTTTATTTTCCATCTCTGTAACTTCATATTAGGATTTTTTATGTTGCTTAACCATACGAGTGGTTTATGATCGTTTAATATGTCGAACTTTCTTCCGAATAGGTAAGGCATTGCAAATGGGCTTATGCTCTTCAGATAAAACGGCACCAATAGCTATATTACTTGCATCTGTTGTTAGTGGAAATTTCTTTTCAAAGTTAGGGTATATTAGAATCGGATCGGACGTGATGAGTACCTTTAATTTTTCAAAGGGGGATATGTAGACGTCATCTTTTGTATTAATAATTGCTCCTTTTTTAAGTTTGAATGTCATGGGTTTTGCTATTTTTGCAAAATTGGGAATAAACTGAGAAAAGATTTTATTCCTTTTATGGTTTTAGGAATGGGGAAAGTAAACTTCATTTATTTTATTGGCGTTTGGTTTTATACCGTCTGCCGTGATGATGTGACCCTGAAATTCTGTTTTTTTCTTTAGAAATTCACATTTGTCAAGTTGTAATTTTAGATGGGCTGATTGTACCCTTTTTAGTGACATTAGGTGTTTTTCTAATGAAGTGGAATAAATAATAAACTAAACAATCCTTATAGATTAGGTCTTCTAGAAGGTTGTTCATGCAACGTTGAAATGTTGCTGGTGCATTTTTCAGACCAAAGGGCATACGAGTATATTCGTAATTTCCATGTTTTGTTGAAAATGCTGTTTTAGGTATTGACTGTGGGTCCATTTGGATTTGATGGAAACCTTTAGCTAGATCGATGGTTGTGAAATATTGACAACATCCAAGCTTGTCTAATATTTCATCCATTATTGGAATGGGAAATTTGTCGTCAATGGTTATTTCATTGAGACTGCGATAGTCTATGACAAATCGAAATTTTGGATTGCCCGAAGCGTCGTTTTTCTTTGGGACAATCCAAATGTGGGAACAATATGGAGACTTAGATTTCCTGATTATTTTTTGTTCTATCATTTCGTTTATTTGTTTGTTAACCTCTTGATCAAATGCTTGGGGATATGTGTACGGTTTTTTATAAATAGGGTCTTCGTGTTTTGTTTGAATAGAATCCTTAATCGTACTCGTGAAAGTCAAATGTTCACCTTCCTTGTACTGAATATCACCGTATTCGAGCAAAACATGCGAAAGTTGTTCCCTTTCTTCTGTATTTAGATGTTCTAATCTGAATACGTTGGATTCTTTTAACTCGTCATCTATCGCGTAGTTAGAAGATATTTCTAGAAGGGTTTTTTCTAGGTAAGGGGTAATAAGAGGGGTTTCCTCAGATTCAGAAGACTTGGGACACTCATAGGTGGTCTTGGACTCTTCTTGTTCAGATGACTTGGGGCACCCATTGGTAACCTTGGACTCATCTGGTTTTAAGTGGGGTTTACGCTTAATTTTCAGGAGGGTTTTCTCCTTTTTTGGGGTATTTAGAGGGGTTTCCTCTGGGTTAGATGACTTGGGGCACTCATTGGTAACCTTGGACTCATCTGTTTGAATGTGCTCGTACCACGTTTTGAATGGATAGCCGTTTATAGTGACTGTTTGTGTTGAATAGTTAATTTGGGTATTGGTTGACTCTAAGTAATTTCTGCCTAATAGTAGGTCATATTTCTCTGAGAAATTATGAATATAGGTTTGCTTAGTAGGACAAAGGTTGCTTGGATGCAATGAAACGCTTTGAGTTAACGTTATAGTACCATTTATAGTGTGGACTTTTATTTTAGAAGGTTTTGTGGGGAAATTAAAGAAATTTTGTTTCATGATGTTAATGGAACCAGGTTCCGATTCCGAGGCTGGTTGATGAAAATTTTCGCCTGTGTCCATTTTGTATTGGCCACTAGTACTATCTCTTTGCCGTTTGACAGGGGGGTTCGGTGCATTAACACTTTGTTGTTGATGGTTCATAGAATTTTGGGCTCTGCCTTGGCTTAATTTTTGTTTGAATTCGCTCATAACTTGCTGACTTGATTCAGCAGGCTTTGAACTACTATTTGGATTTGAGTTGTTTGAGTTATGCATTGCATTGCTTGCGAAATTTTGATATTTCCCTTTATTCTTTGAGTTTTGATGTGAATTAGTGTTAGAGTTGGAACTATTTTGAGGTTTTGTTCGGTCGTTGAAAACTATGTCGTACACACCTTCTGATTGTGCTACTTGTTTTAGTTTAGATACGGTCGTTATGTCATGTCTAGCAAGAGTCATAAATAACCTATCGGGCAACTTCCTTATTATTACATCTATAACTGTATTGTTTAATGCATTTGTGTATAATATGGTATTATTATGATTATTTTCTAACACGAGTTTGTTTGATATTGTAAAAGATTTAGATTCTATATCTTCAACGAACTTACGAATGCTTCCAATGAAATGTGTGTTATATAGTTGGCGAAGCAGCTCCTCACAGGGTGTTTGCGTCTTGTATTCGTTGATGAGGGCGTATATCAATTCCGGCCATGTTGTAGCTCCAGATAATTGTGACACTCTTTGGGCGTCTCCCGCAATCTGCATTTCAATTGCGCTGAAGAATACATGCTTTTGCCTGGCATCGGCGGATGGGTATAGTTGAAGAATAAAGTTGATCCTTCTGATGAAAGTGCTGAGTTCTTGGGTGTTACCGCTGAACGAGGGCACTTGCCTAATTTGACTTAGGGCTTGGTTGAGATGGGACTCCGACAACAATTGGATTGGTTCGGTTGCCATGGTTGGTTTTGTTTTAAATGTTGAAGAGTTTTTGTTTGTTTTTACACTTTTATTTTCCGTATGCAGTGGGTTAACTCTTGTATGTTAACCACCGACTACACGTAGTTCTTTGGCGGATAATGAAAGTCGATTGTATTACAATGCACGTTCACTTTAGCGCCGATTCGCGTGGTTCAATCTCGAAAGATACGCTTGGTCGTACAAGGATCTTTGTCACTTGATTGATATCGGTAAACGAGTCGCACAACTTACTCTCTTTATCCTACCGGCTGCGCCAGAAACAGATTCAGAGTTGTGGTTAAGAAAAAAAAACAACGATTGTTTGATTTTTACTTGAACACTTTATTTACTTCCAAAGTAGCTAAGGAAGAACCGGAGCCGTTAGATTATCACTTGGTCGGATAATAGGGTTTCAAAGTCGAAACGAGGCTTTGGCGAAACTATCTCTATTGATAGTATACTCAGAACTGAACTAATGTAAGGGGACGTCTTCGCGTTTATATAGGCAAGCTTAAGAGCGAAGTGTGTTAAAGAGAGTTTTAGCTATGAGTTTTGGTTCTCTCGTGCAGAGAGGGGCTCTCTTAAAATAGGAGGTAATTTGAGAATCCTGAGACAAGTGCGTGAGCGGTGACTCGGGCAATAAGGTTTTATTATTTCAGTTGGCTTTATTATTTCAGTTGGTTCCCGTTTTGGATTTGGGGGAGATTTGTTTACCGTTAAGATATCCGAATTGGGGGAGAATTGTTTATCGTTAAGATTTCAGAATTGGGGACAATTGTTTAGTTTATGATCTCTGGGAACAGTACTTTTGAAGTGTGGGGTGACTTGAAGCATGACACTAGGCATGTGCGTTAATGGCCAAAGTTAATCAAAGGGCTCTTGTTCTTTGATTACAATTTGCGCTTAAGATTAAATGTGTTAAGTACTTAAATTTTAATATGTGTATGTGAGTTTTACAATAATTCTCTTTGTTATATTCTAATGTACAATTATAATATATGTGGTTGGGGTGTGGGTGTTGAATGGATATGTTACTATATATATATGTATAAATATAAATTTTGTCAATGTTTCACAATTTCAGCAACTGTCCACTTTCGTAAAAGTTCAAATTTAATTATTATTTGAAATTTGATTATTAACGTGCAAAATCCAAACGCGCACAACTGATCGAGCAGCCCTGGCAGCGCCGTTGATCTGGCAACGCCACTTACTGACGTAAGTTGGCAGCGCTGGCAGCTGTTGTTCTCAGCTGTACCGAATTGCAACATAATAAAATTAGGCAAATTACCAAACGCTCGCGTTTTTTCACTTTTAATCGCGCCGAAATAAAGCGCATTAACTGCGTGTGGCCTTTGGCACACCGCCGCTGAGCCGACTTCGTAGTTAAGATTATTTTCGCGCAGCGTAACGAAAAATACGTCCGATTTAAAGGTCAAAAGTCACCCTTGCCGGCATTGGGCCGAATAGTGTGTGGGGGTACGGTGGTGAAAAGGTGAAAATTAAGTTGTGAACTGCAAAACGAACAGTACTATTATGCATTAACGGGTTCAAGTCCCGACCGCATCAAAAATTAAATGTGTTCTAAAAACAAGTAAGAAAGCTGCCGGCAGCGCTGCTTACAGTTATGGAAAACGTTAAGCTGAATAACTTTTGTGTTTATTATCCGATTGTTTCCAAATTTTCAGATATCATCTGGCTAGCTATAGTTATCATATTACAGGTACAGACACCAAATTCGGCATGATAGTTCCTGTAAATCGAACCTGAAATTACCGTGTGTTTATTTATGGTACCGTGCATTTTAAAATCGCAAAGGTTTGCTGAACCCGGCAGCTGCCGGCAGCGCTGCTTGCAGCATTGTGTCGAATCGTGTGTGCGTGTACGGTGGTGAAATGGGTTAAGTTGTGGACTGCAAAACGAACAGTACTATTATGCATTTACGGGTTCGAGTCCCGCCCGCATCAAAAATTAAATGTGTGCAAAAAATTTTTTTTTTTATTTTATATTTTGACTTTGCATAAATATTATAAGTCCATAGCCTTTTACGGTCAAAATATGATTGTAGCCGTTTTTTTGTTCCGCAAATAAATTATGTACAAGCAGCTGGGTAGCGGGTATATTACAGTCGAGCACACTCGACTGTAGCTTTCTTACTTGTTAAAATTGCTTATCAATGAAAAAGGGATTAACTCTTTGTTTCCCTTTTGATTTTTTTGCCTTTCTTATCATTTCTAATATTCTAATATTCTATTCTAATATTCAGTTACCACTGTATTTAGTTAGTGGTTTCGGCACCTTTAGCAGTAAGAGATGTTGTGCCAGCGCTGACACTTTTGATTGAATTCCCAGCAGCATGCGTTGCAAGACTCCCCCATACAGCGCCAACTGCCTACGCCAACTACCTGTGCCTGCATCTGCGTGTACGTCGGCGTCGATTGTAATCAACACGCTGGGATCAATCAGCAAACTTTAAAACTGAACGCCACACAGCAGTCAGCTCGAATGAATCCATCAAACGTATCAATCATGATGACAGGTCACAGTGCGAGCATAGTATAACTGGAAAAGACCAGGCCAGACCAGACACAGGCAGGACCAGGCAACAGGCAACAGGTCCAGTTTTAGCTTTTCTTAACATGTCTGTGAAACGTCTCAGTTGTTGTTTTTGTTGTAGTTGGCGTTGCCTCACTTGTGAAGTCTCCACGCGCGTTGTGCCCATTAAATTCGAATAATCTTAGTTGTTGTTGCTTTTTTTTTTTATCAATCTCCCCACTCTGGACTCGAGTTGCAACTGTCGCATATAGCAGCTGGACACGGTGCTTGTGTGAGACGCTGCAGGCAGGCAGGCAGCATCAGCCCAACTGATTTGAAATTCTAAAGTGATTTTGATTACTTGAGGTATTGATATTTTGACTTGTACGTTGATTAGATAGTTGAAGGCTTGTTAGATGCATGTCAGCAGCAGCAGCGGCCTCAGACCGGTCTCATTGGCTGCATGTCTTGGTCTTGGTCTCTACGTCTCCATTTTCGTCTGCATCTGCGTGATGCGCCTGGCTTGATGTTGATTATAATTTAATTATAAGCAATCTGTAACAAGTAAATGGCTTGCATGGTGCTCTCACTCCATGGCACTCCTGGTCATGGCGCATAATTTAGCAGGCAGGTGTGAAAAAGCTTCATTAGCTTAGACGTCTCAGTCCGAGCCCGCTGCATGACTAATAATAGTCATGGGCCGGTCACATTCTGCTCTCTTGCCACATTTGCCACCGGCACAAACCATACTTATTCTCAATCTGCTTGGCTTGGGCAGCCACGATGTCTGCTAACGAAAGTTGCAGACATTTGAGTGACTGAAGCAAGGCAAAATGCTGTAGAAATTTCCCCTTGCGATTTGCGGCTAATCCCATGAAAAATAATATAGACAGAGAGGTATTCTCTCTTAAGACTTGCTGGCTTTATATGTAGAATTTGTAGCAAGGAGGTACCAAGCGATACAATTCTATTAAAACGATTCAAGTAGGCTGAGTTGCTTCTGTCTTAATTTCTGACTACGTAAGCTCTCAATGTGTTCGATTTTCAGTCCGCTCTCAGCTCTCAATTGAGACTGGACTCGGTTTTTTTTTCTCTGGGTGAGACTGGAATCTCTTTTTTTTCTCAGGGTGGGACTGGAATCTCTTTTTTTTTATAACTCTTCTTTTTTTTCGTAGTGCAGTTGCATTAAAGTATGCCTTTTTTTAACAAGTAGAGCAATTCTCTTCATTTTTGGATAAGTACACAAAAATGTTTAATATCATCGTTTTTTTTTATACCCGGTATTTCTGCAGCAATGGCTTAAAGCTTGCGCATGCTCTTGACGCTCAACTTGTGTGTCTCAAAGAGTGAGATTGTCGCCTGCGAATAATCGTTGCCATAGAGTTTGCCCATGGCCAGAGCCACATCGCGTTGGGTGAAGCCGAGCTCGATGCGACGCTGCTTGAAGGTCTTCGCAAACTGATCGAGCTCCATTACTATTCAACAAATTATTTAATTTCTTTTTTACTGTAACTGAATTTTTTGAATTTTTGGTCTTGGTTTACTATATTGTTTGTTTCCTTGTTTGCTTTGTTTTCAATCTATAGTAATGTTTGCTTTGTTTTCAATCTATAGTAATAATATATTTAATTTAATATCTTTTCTATAACGACTTTTAAATATATTTGGTAAAACTTTTAACTAAATTTTAAATATATATACAGTGGTGGCCTTTTATTTAGCACACTATTTAGCAGCACACTTCAACATGAATTTTTACCGATTGTATAGTGAATAGTTCACCAATTTTTTTTCTGGTTGTTGCTTTATTAGTTGGTAAGATGTACCGTTACTTTCAGCCTATTCCCTTTCGTCATTTTTTTCCTGCGTTGGTCTGAATGAATTAACTATGATTTTCAGCTGGACATGAGTTTAGCACACTTATACTTTTTTTTATTAATTTATTAAGTAGAATGAGAAAACATAAGAAAGGGGACTAATATTTTGTTGGATATCCTTTGTTTTTGATAACTACATCCAATCTTCTGTGCTGACTCTCCACTAAAGCAATGCATCTGTTCTGCGGAATACTGTACCACGCTTCTCGGATAACTATCCACAAATCATTCAAACTGCCCAGATTTTTGGTGCGAATGTGCTGCTCAACATCATTCTAGAGATTCTCTATCGGATTGAGGTCCGGTGACTGAGCTGGCCACTTCAGCGTAACAACTTGATGCTCCTAAAGGCAACTTTTCATAAGCCGTGAAGTGTGCTTAGGATCGTTGTCGTGCATAAAACGCCATGATAATGGCATATTGTCCTCGGAATATGGCACCATTATATCCTCTATAATTTCTTTATAGACGTATACGAGTGTCTATCCGGTAAATCATTGATACATATTTTTTAATAACATTTAAATTTTTAATTAAAATAAATAGGTAATACTAAATATGCGAGTCCTTAAAAGAAAGAACAAAGAAAATAAAAAAAAGAAACGAAAAAATAGAAAAAAAAGAAAGAAAATTTCTTTCTTTTCTAGAAAGAAAAATAAAATTTGGTAACAATCGGATAATAAACACAGAAGTTATTCAGCTTAACGTTTTCCATAGCTGTAAGCAGCGCTGTCGGCAGCGCTGCTTGCAGCATTGTGCCGAATCGTGTGTGCGTGTAAGGTGGTGAAATGGGTTAAGTTGTGGACTGAAAAACGAACAGTACTATTATGCATTTATGGGTTCGAGTCCCGCCCGCATCAAAAATTAAATGTGTGCAAAAATGTTTTTTTTTTTTTTTTTATATTTTGACTTTGCATAAATATTATAAGTCCATAGCCTTTTACGGTCAAAATATGATTGTAGCCCATTTTTTGTTCCGCAAATAAATTATGTACAAGCAGCTGGGTAGCGGGTATATTACAGTCGAGCACACTCGACTGTAGCTTTCTTACTTGTTTTAAATAATTTTCAGATATATTGCCGTAATGCATGATTCCTCTGTCCCTAAATGATAACAATGTGGTGAACCATTTTTAATCAAAATTATTTATTATTATAATTTTTATACTTATTTTTTTTAACAAAATAGCGAAGAGTGGCTTTTGCAACCGTATCAAAATGACAGCAAACTTTTCATTTTAAGTTTTAAAATTAAAGATAGGAACAATAATACTCGTAAAATCCAATTAATAACATTAATTAAATATTTATAGTCGATCCCTTGGATTTTCCGACAATTCGATTTTTCATTAAATCTATAAGAATCGTGAACAACTGCGGTTCTAGGAGGTCCATCTCCCGCAAAATGGCGCTTTTAAGGCTGCTTACACATTGGTATGTAGTGTTAGAATACCCCATATATTTTCAATCGGATTTAAGTCCGGTGAACATGCTGGCCACTTCAACAACTCCACTGAGGTCTCTTGCAAAAATGTTTGTGTCATACTGATTGCATTGTCAGCGAAATCCATCTGCACCATGCAGATTAAATTTGTTTGCATCCGAAAAAATAACCTAAATAAAATATATTTGATTAGGAATGTAAATGTAGACAGAGTTTGTTGCCAAGTTATTCTCTGCAAATTTTATCCGAGCTGCCTTATGACATGCTATCAAATAAAGCATTTTTTTGTTTAGCTCTCACAATGTGGTCAAACTTATTTAGCCCTCTCCAAGCCGTCATTTTGAACACTTTTCTTGCACTTAACAAAAGAATTACTGGCTTTTTTGACAATGCGCCGCTTACTACGGTTATCTATGACTGGTATTCTACCGGTACTGCGTTTTTTGCTATATTCTCCAGGATTGGCAATAACCGTGCGACTGCGACCAATTTCACGCGATATTTCACTTATATTCAAGCCAGATTTCGAAATGGCAAGAATTGAGCCTTTTTATACCCGCTACTCATAGAGTAGAAGGGTATTATAACTTTGTTCAAACCGAAAATGTATGTAACAGGCAGAAGGAGACATCTCCGACCCTATAAAGTATATATATTCTGGCTCAGGATCAACAGCCGAGTCGATATAACAATGTCCGCCTGTCCGTCCGTGGGAAAATCTAGATCTCAGCTATTTTATAAGCTAGAACTACCAAATTTGGTGACAAAATGTGGGATTATTGTACGCTGATCAAGTTTATTTTGGATTTTGGCCACGCCCCTTCCGCCCCCGTAAATCGAAAAAAATTGATTACAAGCGCAATTTTGATGCCACATTGTTCATTGTCGGTTTATATGATAAATATAGCTAGCCAGATGATGTCTGAAAATTTGGCAACAATCGGATAATAAACACAAAAGTTATTCAGTTTAACGTTTTCCATAGCTGCAAGCGCAGCCGGCAGCGCTGCCTGCAGTATTCTACCGAATAGTGTGGAGTGCAAAACAAACAGTACTATCATGCATTTACGGGTTCGAGTCCCGCCCGCATCAAAAATTAAATGTGAGCAAAAATTTATTTATACCAATCGACCATTGAAAATGGTAAAAAATGGTAAACTAAGTCAGTGCAAAAGTATGTAACACGCAGAAGGAGACATGGCATATCCCATCAAGTATATGTATTTATTCTGGCTCAGGATCAAAAGCCGACTCGATTGAGCCATGTCCGTCTGTCTGTATGAACGTCGAAAAGTCAGCTATTACAAAAGCTAGAGACACAAAATTTGACATGATGGTTCCTGTATACCATACGCAGAGCAAGTTTATTTCAAACACCGCCCACGCAAATCGATAATTTACGAATATTAAGGAAAGTATAACAGTTATGGACACCAAATTGGGCAAGATGGTTCCTATAAATCATGCGCAGATAATATTTATTTCAAATTTGAGGTCCCACGCCCACCGCCCACGAAAATCGATAAATTTAAAATATTATAGAAAATATTACAGTTACGGACACCAAATTCGGCATGATGGATCCTATAAAACATGCGCAGATGAAATTTATTTCACATTTGAGTTGCCACTCCCATAATTGATAATTTACAAATATTAAGGAAGGTATTTAGGTTACAGATTTCTGCTTATGAACACTTAAAGATGCTGATAATGTACGCCCACTCCCGTAATTACAATCCGATCGAACAATAAATACAGAAGTTATTAAAGAAAACGTTTTTCATACAAAAGCTAGAGACACCAAATTTTACATGATGGTTCCTGTATACCATACGCAGAGCAAGTTTATTTCAAACACCGCACACACAAATCGATAATTTACGACTATTAAGGACACCAAATTTGGCAAGATGGTTCCTATAAATCATGCGCAGATGATATTGATTTCAAATTTGAGGTGCCACGCCCACCGCCCACGCAAATCGATAATTTTTAAATATTATAGAAAGTATTACAGTTACGGACACCAAATTCGGCATGATGGATCCTATAAAACATGCGCAGATGAAGTTTATTTCACATTTGAGTTGCCACTCCCACCGCCCACGCAAATTGATAATTTACAAATATTAAGGAAAGTATTTAGGTTACAGATTTCTGCATTGGAACACGTAAAGATGCTGATAATATGCACCCAATCCCAAAATTACAATCCGATCGACAATAAATACAGAAGTTATTAAAGAAAAAGTTTTTCGGTGTTCCGTTGCCCGCGTCATTACAGCATATCGACTGCATCGTTTTAGCCTTTGTGTGTGTGTCTGTAAGTGTGTGTGAAAGCGAGTTAGTCCTAGTTAGTGGAACTACAAAGTTGGTCGAATGGTATATTACAGTCGGGCGCTCTCGACTGTAGCTTTCATTACTTGTTTTATTTTAGATTTTAACTTTGCATAAATATTGTTAGTCGGTGGCTTTTTACGATCAAAATATGATTGTAGCCATTCTTTATAGTTCCGCAAATAATTTTGATGTACGAGCAGCAGGGTAGTGGGTATACTACCCGAGCACACTCGACTGTAGCTTTCTTACTTGCGTTTTAGACCATGGATTTTAAAAAAATTCATGGTCTATTGTGTTTGTCAAAATGTGCGTAACAAGCGGAAGGATGCATCTGCGACGCCACAAAGTATATATATTTTTGCTCAGGATCACTAGCTGAGTCGATTAAGCCATGTCTGTCTGTCCGTCTGTATGAACGCCTATATCTCATAAACTAAAAAAGCTAGAGCCACTAAATTTGTTGACAACACTTATATGAATCATACGCTATAAAATTTTTATTAAAATTTGGGCCACGCCTACTTCCGCCTCGAAAAACCGTATTGCAAGCGCCTATATCTCAGAAACTAAAAAAGCTAGAGCCACTAAATTTGGTGACAACACTTATGCGAATCATACGCTGTAAATTTTTTATTAAAATTTGGGACACGCCTACTTCCGCTTAATCTTTTCATAATCTTTAGAAATCCATGGTCTTATACAGTAAACACTTGACTGTAGCCCTTCTTACTTGTTTATTTTAGATTTTGACTTTGTATAAATATTGTGAGTCCATGGCCTTTTACCTTTTTTTATTGTTTCGCAAATAATTTTGATGTATGAGCAGCTGAGTAACGGGTATTTTACAGTCGAGCATACTCGACTGTAGCTTTCTTACTTGTTCTTGTTCACAAAGCAGTGAACCACGATCCATTTTATTTAAAATGAATTAAATTGCTATTGCGAATTGAAAAATAAATTTAAATGACATTGTCTCAGCAATTCGGCTTAGCTAGCAAATTTCTACGTCTTTACGCAAAACTAACGGCATATTTCCAATTTCTGCTAAAAATAGCCAATAAAGCTGTAGAAGATAACTTTTGGAAAAATTGTAAAGGTGCTTAACTAGTTTGTTAAACATAATAAAATATAATCTAAATAATTAATTAATTATTTACGCTGCAATTGATATGCTGAACTGTGACCACGCCCACGTAATTGAAGGTACGATTATATTGGATAATCTCGGAGGCAGTTAGCTTTTGCAGCTCCACAACCTATTCGGTTATCACAATGCTGGGCTCACTGTTGTAATCCCGCGCCTAATTTTTTCCTGCTCCTCGCGTGTACAAGCATTTCCAAACTGCGGTCTTCTCAAGCCCAATGCCAGAGACCTTAACGAAGAGAGGGAGAAATTAATTTAGTACTACTCTAACCTTTAGGGTGAGCAACATTTGTATCATGTTTGTGTGCCCGGGGACAGCGGGCAGCCCGAAAACGTAGGCAAACCGGAAGAACACAAGGTATCCAAACATGACACCAAATGTTATTAAGTGACACAATAAAAATTAATTTGTAAATGTAATTAAAAACTGCCTCAGTCGATTTAGGATTCGAAACATCTTGTATTTAAACAACAAACTTTTCTTAAAATAATATGCCACCTATTTATTACGTTATTATCATATCAATATTTAAATAGATAGTCCATTATAAAAATGTCATAGCAATCAGCATAACACACGATGCATCGCCACGATGTTGTAACGGTATTCGGTATGTATGAATTAACTTCTGTGTTTATTGTCCGACAGGATTGTATTTTACAGGATACATTTTTACAGTATTCATATATGTTCACATTAAAGCAGAAAGCTGTAAGTATAAATTTATAAAGTACTGTTTAATTATATAGTATATGTTCACATTAAAGCAGAGGGCTGTATCTTTAATACTTTTTATACCCGCTACTTTTAGAGTAGAAGGGTATTATAACTTTGTTCAAACCGAAAATGTATGTAACCGGCAGAAGGAGACATGTCCGACCCCACAAAGTATATATATTCTGGCTCAGGATCAACAGCCGAGTCGATATAGCTATGTCTGTCTGTCCGTCTGACCGTCTGTCCGTCTGTATGAACGGCTATATCTCAGAAACTAAAAAACCTAGAGCCACCAAATTTGGTGACAACACTTATGTGAATCATACGCTGTAAAATTTTTATTAAAATTTGGGACACGCCTACTTCCGCCCCCGCAAATCGATAAACCGTATAGCAGGCGCAATAATAAAGCCAGGGTATTTAGTTTAGGTGTGTATGATACCTATCACCACCTAAACGATCGCTGAAAATTTGGTTCCGATCGGATAATGAACATAAAAGTTATTCAAAGTTTCATATAGATTTGCACTGCGCCCCCTGCAAGCAAGCAAGCAGTGTTTTTTCCAACTGCTTGGACTGCTTGGCGTCTAACTGAAAATAATATGTGTTGTTAATTATTTTTCTTTGAAAAACACGTTTACCAATAACAGTTTTCTAAATCAGATTTTTTTCATAACCTAGAAAATCCATGATCTTATACAGTCAACACTTGACTGTAGCCGTTCTTACTTGTTTTAGATTTTGACTTTGCATAAATATTGTACGTCTATGGCCTTTTACGGTCAAAATATGATTGTAGCCGTTCTTTATTGTTCCGCAAATAATTTTGATGTACGAGCAGCTGGGTAGCGGGATATTACAGTCGAGCACACTCGAATGTAGCTTTCTTACTTGTTTTTGTAATAGCTGAGATCTAGACGTTCAAACCCACAGACTGACAGAAGGAATGGGTCAATTAATTCGGTTAGTGATCCAGAGTCAGAACATATATATCTTGTGTTGTCTATCACGCTTATTCGTTATACTCGTTACATACTTTTCCACAAAATACCAAAATACAATTCCACCAAAATCGATCATTTTCGATTATCAGGAGAAGTATTGAAGTTACAGCTTTCTGATTTGGAAAGAACATAAATAATTGCAATATAAATCTATTCCCCAAATGACAATCCAATCGGGCAACAAAGACAGAAGTTATCCATGTTTCCATTTTTCGTACTTCCACTGCTTGCTCCTGTGCTGCGCGTCGTGACGTCATCGTCACGATGCTTCGTTTCGGCCGTAGCGTGTGTACAGCTTATTGCTATGATGTTATTCAAAGATACATCTAATTTAAACAATAGGTGTGGATGAACTTGTGCAGAGTTTTTTGATGGAATTAAATGTGTTTGTTTCGAAGCTGGGCGAATGATATCTTACTGTCGGGCACGCTCGACTGTAGCTTTCTTTACTTGTTAATGATTGAAGTGTATAATTAGTTAGTATTAACTTATATCAATTAATTTAAACAAATTTAAATTAAACTGTTTTTGAAGGGAGAATGGTAATTCAGTATCAAGGTCAAGGTTATATTTAGTTTTTGACTTTAATAGGATAGGTAGCACAAAGTAGCATTAATGAGACAGGTAAATATTTCTTGAATTTTAAAGTATTAGAGTTAACCATTAAAAAACTTGGGCGTTTACAAATACGAATGCCATACATACACACCAGCGGTAACTTGGGCTTTCATCGGCCCACAGGCAGCGCGATCTTCTTCCCAATTTTGGGCTCTATCAACGCAGCTGGTACTTATTCAAAAGTATACCGCTACCCTACATCAAAATTATTTGCGGAACAATAAAGAACGGCTACAATCATATTTTGACCGTAAAAGGCAGGGGACTTACAATATTTATGCAAAGTCAAAATCTAAAATAAAAAAAAATGTTTGGACACATTTAATTTTTGATGCGGGTGGGACTCGAACCCGTAAATGTACTGATCGTTTTGCAGTCCAAAACTTAACCCATTTTACCACCGTACATGCACACACTATTCGGCACAATGCTGCAAGCAGCGCTGCCGGTAGCGCTGCTTTCAGCTATGGAAAACGTCAAGCTGAATAACTTCTATGTTTATTATCCGATTATTACCAAATTCAGACATCATATGGCTAGCTCTAGTTATCATATAAACCAAAAATGAACAATATGGGATTAAAATTGCGCTTGTAATAATTTTTTTTCGATTTACGGGGGCGGAAGGGGGCGTAGCCAAAATCCAAAATAAACTTGATCAGCGTGCAATAATAACACATTTTGTCACCAAATTCAGTAGTTCTAGCTCTTATAATAGCTGAGATCTAAATTTTCACACGGACGGACAGACTGACAGACGGGAAGACGGACATGGCTATATCGACTCGGCTGTTGATCCTGAGTCAGAATATATATACTTTATGGGGTCGGAGATGTATCCCCTTATTTCCACGAAAAAAAATACACAAGTTCATCTGCCACCTATTGTTTAAATTAGATCTATGTATCTTTGAATAGCGCCATCTACAAAGGAAACCGCCGTATCAGTCAGCTTTACACACGCTACGACTGTAACGAAGCATCGGGACCATGACGTCACGATATGCTGCAAAGGCGCAAATAATGGAACATCGGAAAACGTTAATATGGATAACTTCTGTGCTTATTGTCCGATCGGATTGTAATTTGATTTAGATTTATATTGCAATTATCTATGTTCATGCCAAAGCAGAAAGCTGTAAATTAAATACTCTTCCTAATAATCGTAAATTATTGCTTTGGGTGTTCGGCGGGCGTGACGTCGAATATTGAAAATAAATTCGATCTACCTATGGTATACAGGAACCCTATTGTCCAATCGGATTGTAATTTGGGGAATAGATTTATATTGCAATCTACCTATGGTATACCCGAACCTTTATGTGAAATTTGGTGTCTCTAGCTTTTATAAAGCTGAGATCTAGACGTTCAAACGGACAGACACAAGGACATAGCTCATTCGACTCGGATGCTGATCCTGGGTCAGAATATATATACTTTGTGGGGTCCGCACGCCTTCTTTTCCATTTTACATACATTTGCACAAGCTTAGTATATCATTTTTGACCAGAGATATCCCTCTCGTGTGTTTAGAGATAACCCAAAGTTAATATGATGTACCATACTACACTATATAATTTATATTATGTACTGCTTTATTACATTATAAACTTATTAAATGCTGCCTTAACAACCATAACGACCTCACTTTCTACCTACTGTACCATTGTTAAAAAACAATCGGCCCTTTTGATTACATTTTGTTTACGACTCGCAGCTTTAGTAACTTAATAAAATATACTACTTAAAAAATTTGACTTTGTATACATAACGGTCCCTTCTTGTAATTTGTAAAAGGCCTCTAACAACCCTTAACATGATTCTAGCTTCAGTTTCTACCAACCATAACTAAATTTGTATAAAAATAAACGATTTTCATTCTCTTTACGTGTTAAAACTCTAGGTAATCCATCAGCTCCAAAATTGCAATCTTAGAAATGTTGGGACCCTAAGCATTATGACATCTCTAAAATGTTGGGATCCTCTTCTCTCCGTGTGAAGAACCTAACTAAACCATAACGTTCCGATCAATAAACTGCACTCGCAACGTAATTGCAATTTCCAGCTCAATTGTCCTCTATCTTCTCCTCTCTTTCCCTCTATCTCTTCCTCTTTCTTGCCTTTTTACGACGGACATGGCTATATCGACTCGGCTGTTGATCCTGGGCCAGAATATATATACTTTATGGGGTCGGAGGTGTCTCCGGTTTGAACAAAGTTATAATGCCCTTCTACTCTATGAGTAGCGGGTATAAAAATATAAGAAAAAACTGTTCTCTAACAATCGCACACAGCTGATTTAAGAGACTGTCACTTGTTAACTAAGTTCATTGTGAGCCATTAAAAAATTTTAAATAAAATGCACTACCACCATTTAATGCATATTCAAAAATTAAAGTATAAGTTCTTAAAAAAAAAAGAGAAAGCTTAAGCGACATGAAGTGGGAATCGAACCACGGGCCTGTCGGTTCAGGAGTTCATCGCCTTTCTACTAAGCTACTGACGCTGTTATCAAACAACTGCAAAAATTGGTAGTTCTAGCTCTGATAATAGCTGTATCTAAATTTTCACACGGACAGACAGACAGACGGGAAGGCGGACACGGCTATATCGACTCGGCTGTTGATCCTGAGTCAGAATATATATAATTGATGGGGTCGGAGATATATCCTTCTATCTGGTACAAACATTTTCGGTTTGATCAAAGTTATAATACCCCTCTACTCTATGAGTAGCGGATATAACAAGTAAGGATACGAAACCATTCGCCCAGTTTTGAAAAAAGTTATCACACCCTTATTTTGACGAAAAAAAAACTGCAAAAGTTCATCTGCCACCTATTGTTTAAATTAGATCTATTTATCTTTGAATAGCGCCGTCTACAAATGAAACCGCCGTAACAGTCAGCTTCACACACGCTACGACTGAAACGAAGCATCGGGACCATGACTGCAAAGGCGCAAACAATGGAACAACGGAAAACGTTAATATGGATAACTTCTGTAATTATTGTCCGATCGGATTGTAATCTGATTTAGATTTATATTGCAATTATCTATGTTCATGCCAAAGCAGAAAGCTGTAAATTAAATACTCTTCCTAATAATCGTAAATTATTGCTTTGGGTGTTCGGCGGGCGTGACGTCGAATATTGAAAATAAATTCGATCTACCTATGGTATACAGGAACCCTATTGTCCAATCGGATTGTAATTTGGGAAATAGATTTATATGGCAATTATCTATGTTCATGCCAACGCAGAAAGCTGTAACTTGAATACTTTTGCTAATAATCATAAATTCTTTCTTTGCGTGTTCGGTGGGCGTGGAATAAAAAATTCAAAATAAACTCGATCTACCTATGGTATACCCGAACCTTTATGTGAAATTTGGTGTCTCTAGCTTTTATAAAAGCTGAGATCTAGACGTTCAAACGGACAGACAGACGGACATAGCTCATTCGACTCGGATGCTGATCCTGGGTCAGAATATATATACTTTGTGGGGTCCGCACGCCTTCTTCTGCATTTTACATTCATTTGCACAAGCTTAGTATATCATTTTTGACCAGAGATATCCCTCTCGTGTGTTTAGAGAAAACCCAAAGTTAATATGATGTACCATACTATACTATATAAATTATATTATGTACTGCTATATTACATTATAAACTTATTAATTGCTGCCATAACAACCATAACGACCTCACTTTCTACCTACTGTACTATTGTTAAAAAACAATCGGCCCTTTTAATTACATTTCGTTTACGACTCGCAGCTTTTGTAACTTAATAAAATATACTACTTAAAAAATTTGACTTTCTATACATAACGGTCCCTTCTTGTAATTTGTAAAAGGCCTCTAACAACCCTTAACATGATTCTAGCTTCAGTTTCTACCAACCATAACTAAATTTGTATAAAAGCAAACGATTTTCATTCTCTTTACGTGTTAAAACTTTATGTAATCCATCAGCTCTAAAATTGCAATCTTAAAAATGTTGAGACCCTAAGCATTATAAGATCTCTAAAATTTTGGGATCCTCTTCTCTCCGTGTGAAGAACCAAACTAAACCATAACGTTCCGATCAATAAACTGCACTCGCAACGTAATTGCAATTTCCAGCTCAATTGTCATCTATCTTCTCCTCTCTTTCCCTCTATCTCTTACTCTTTCTTGCCTTTTTAGGGAATTTATATTTTTTACGTTAATGCGCATTTTTATTACGCACATAAAGTCAAGAGTGTTCGCTCGGAAAGTGTTGCGACCGTGCGAAGCAGCAGTCACTGCCAAGACGCTGCATGTCGGGTGACTCCACGTTTTTATACCATTCGACCATTGAATATGGTCAAAAATTGTATACTAACTTTGTGCAAAAGTAAGTAACAGGCAGAAGGAGACATATCAGACCCCATAATGTATATATATTCTGGCGCAGGATCAACAGCCGAGTCGATTGAGCCATGTCCGTCTGTCTGTCCGTCTGACTATATGAACGTCGAGATCTAAGCTATTACAAAAGCTAAAGACACCAAATTTGACATGATCGTTCCTGTATACCATACGCAGATTAAGTTTATTTCCAATTTGGAGTGCCACGCCCACCGCCCACGCAAATCGATAATTTACGAATATTAAGAAAAGTATTACAGTTACAGACACCAAATTTGGCATGATGGTTCCTATTAATCATGCGCAGATGAAATTTATTTCAAATTTGATGTGCCACGCCCACCGCTCACGCAAATCGATAATTTACGAATATTAAGGAAAGTGTTACAGTTACAGACACCAAATTTGGCATGATGGTTCCTATAAATCATGCGCAGATGAAATTTATTTCAAATTTGATGTGCCACGCCCACCGCCCACGCAAATCGATAGTTTACGAATATTAAGAAAAGTATTTAGGTTACAGATTTCTTCTTTGGAACACGTAAAGATGCTGATAATGTGCACACATACCAAAGTTACAATCCGATCGGGCAATACATACGGAAGTTATTAAAGAAAACGTTTTTCATAGTTCCGTTGCCCGCGTCATTACAGCATATCGTCTGCATCGTTTTAGCCTTTTTGTGTGTGTCTGTTAGTTAGTTAGTGCAACTACAAAGTTGGTCAAATGGTATCTTACGGTCGGGCGCGCTCGACTGTAGCTTTCCTTACTTGTTTCGTCTAAGCAGATGCAAATGTTGTTTACGCCAATTCAATCTATCTGGATCTGCGAAATATGCTAGTTCATCAAGGCGCAGTGGCATAATTACGACTGACAGATTACGGGGCCGCACTTAATTGTCGCACAACGGTGATAGCGAAGATGGTGCACCTTACCTATAAGAAGGAGGAGCAGGTCGAGGAAAAGGATGCAACATATTCATTGGCTCACCAAAGAGTGAATCAGGAGAAGGGGTCCCAGAAAAGGGGGTGCTAGGTTTTGACTTTCATTATTATATCATTCTATGTATGTAACAGGCAGAAGGAGGCGTGGCAGACTCCCCAATGTATAAATATTCTGACACAGGATCACTAGCTGAGTCGATTAAGCCATGTCCGTCTGTCTGTCCGTTTGTCTGTATGAACGTCGAGTTCTCAGCTATTACAAAAACTAGAGACCCCAAATTTGACCTGATGGTTCCTGTATACCACACGCAGATCAAGTTTACTTCATATTTGGAGTGCCACGCCCACCGCCCACGCAAAACAATAATTTACGAATATTAAGGAAAGTATTACAGTTACTGATACCAACTTTGGCATGAGGGTTCCTATAAATCATGCGCAGAAGAAATTTATTTTAAATTTTAGGTGCCACGCCCACCGCCCACGCAAATCAATAATTTACGAATATTAGGGAAAGTATTTAGGTTACAGATTTCTGTTTTAGAATACATAAAGATGCTGATAATATGCACCCAATCCCAAAATTACAATCCGATCGACAATAAATACAAGTAGAGAAAACGTTTTTTATAGTTCCATTGCCCGCGTCATTACAGCATATCGTCTGCATCGTTTTAGTCTTTGTGTGTGTGTCTGTATGTGTGTGTGAGAGCGAGTTAGTACTAGTTAGTGCACCTACGAAGTTGGTCAAATGGTATCTTACGGTCGGGGCGCTCGACTGTAGCTTTCCTTACTTGTTTTTCTTTGTCGATGCGTAAAACTTTGATGGCTTGCAATATGGCTGGGAACTATTCTTATGAGCTATAATAAAGAAGGATAAGAAAATAAAAGAGATACGAAAGAATTTTTAAAGTTAAGGTTTTCTGACTCTATGATACAGTTGAGATAAGTCAAGGTCATGAATCTCTTTTAATAAGATAACATTTTGGAATGTTATTTCATCAGTCTCTTTCATCAAAATCGAATAAGAAACGGAACACCTTTCTTTCCCAACACTCAATTCAATTTTTTCCAATTTTTATTCACATCACTACTTCATTGAAATTGATTCGACATGATTTGTTGACTGAAGCTTTAACTTAAATTCATTTCCATTAAACATTTCGGTCAAACAAGTTTAAAAAAAAAATAAATTATATACACACAAAAAATCAACAAATTTTCTTTGAAACAAAATTATTATTATTTTTTTTTTTCGAAATTCCCAGTTAAACTTTTTTTGCGTACGCTAATCAACTTAATAATTAAGGTCATGGAGTATGCCAACAATGGCGGACAGGGACAATACGCTCCCCTGGATGACGGCTATGGTATTTCCGGCGGTGGGGAACAAAGCCATGATTTTGACTCGTCTCGGGGCTATGGCAATGGAATGCAGTCTTCGTACGACGAGGGGAGTAGCGGTAATTCGGCATCTTTCGGTGGGTCTGGATACCGCAACGATTTGCGCTACTGCAAGGTACTGCGGGAGATGAACTCTCGCAACGGCCTCTAGTGAGTTCTTTTAATTCCATTTACCTTAAATAGATTATGCTAAGTTCAGTTTTTATAGTGCACCATCGGATCGTAATGGTCGCGGAAATGGCGATTACTACAACTCGTTGCCTGGTAGGTCTTGAGAACTTCTGGATTCTACAGCTTCTATATCTATGCTATTCTAGGTCTTGGTGGTTACGAGGCCCAGGGTTATCGGCCCAGGGATAATGGTAACAGTCAATACTACTGATTGTTTATATATTTATATATCTAACGTATGTATATGAGCTAAATGGCGTGCACAATTTATCGGAATTTATTGATTTTTTGATGTACTTAATAAATTTAATCTTCACATTTTCTATAAATTTGGGCAGATTTTTATTCATGGTTATAACATAAGCCTTAGTCGGAAAAAAATGTTTTTAAATTTCAACCAATAGGTGTTAATTTATGTAAGTAACAGACATAAAGCTGTGTAGCAGACCGTCAAAGTATATGAATATTGTGGATTAGGATCAGAAGCCATGTCTGTCTTAAAATTATGTTATACAATTCGATTATTGAAAATGGTTAAAAATGGTATACTAAGTTTGTGCAGAAGGAGGGGTGGCAGACCATAAAAAGTATATATATTTTTGCTTAGGATCACTAGCTGAGTCGTTTGAGCTATGTCCGTCTGTCTGTCCGTCCGTCCCACGTCTGTGAAAACACTTAGATCTTAGCTTTTACAAAATCTGAAGATACCAAACTTGGCATGAAGTTACGACAACTTTTTGGAACTTATTTTAAAATTTAGGTGTCACGCCTACTAAAATTGCTCACTTGCGATTTATTTAACGCTTTTAAACACAACATTCATTAAATTGAGGCAATTTTGTTAGTTTTTTGAAAATGGGCGTAGGGTATGTTTATGTTGGGTCCTCTCGATTGTAGCTTTCGTTATTTGCTTTTGCTTCGTTTTTATTGCCTATGTTTTAAGGATATAGTAAGATATAGTAAGCATGGCAAAATCACTTCATTATGATTTTAAAGAAAACTTCAAGTGGTACATTATAATTTAGACTTTCGGACTGTCGATACTCGGATTTGTAAATCAGTTCAAATTTAGGCATCAAAATTCCATCTAGTTAGCTTTTGCGTATACCTTAAATCTAAAGTTATTACCAAAATTCAGTATTTGATCAGAAATTGTTTAAAACCATTCCGTTTTTATTTGATTTGTAATTTTTGGCTTACTTTTAATTTTCGTTTTATTTTCTGCCTCCGCGTTAGACTAAAGCCGATAGAATCGAGAACTAACAATGGATTATGTTCATAACTATGCACAAATTGGAGGCTATCAAAGCCAGTCTATGCCAGCTATTCAGGTCTTCTATCCCGAGGTAAGTCGAAATGTTTTCCATTTATTATTCACAGTATTCAGTGGCGTTCGCTTGACAGATGATTGGGGGCAAGGCATTTAACGAAGGTTCTGTCCCGGAAAGCTGTACGCCATATGATGAAACCTACTACAATAATAAGTCCGATGGTAAGGGACGAAGTTGCGAGCCGGTTGATCTAAACGACTTCTACGATGGTGGAGATTTCAAACAGAACGTCAAGACTGGCGCTCCTGTTGATCTAAATCACTTCTATGATGGCGGAGATTTTAAACAGTCGCATAGCCGTGGAGACAGTCATATTGTAAATTATGGCTCACAGCATTATGTCACGTCTGTGACATCTGGACCGTCAGCATCGGCATACCGCTGTATGTCCCGTCAGAGTCGGCAAAATCGAGAGATGAATTTACGAAACGGATTATAGTGAGTACACCCTTATACCACCATATCCTCACCCTTTTTTTTATATTTTTTTATACGATTATAGCGAGCCGAATGGCAACAATAGCAACCAAAACGAGTTTCCCACTTATAATGGTTAGTTAATTATCCACCCCTTTCTACATTTATTACTAAATCTATATGTTTTTATTGCAGATAACTATACGTACCCTAATCGTCGAAACTCTTATTGGTAATATCCATGTCTAGTGATGTAGTGTGGTAAATATTAGTACACATATACTCGTTGTACCAAGGTCTCTTTTTTGGTTAAGTGAATCATCTTCAGAGGATTGTTTAGCTAGCTTATTTTCTTGTGTAACTTCGCTTAATCCAATATTGTCACTAAATCTTAAATTTGAATGAATAAATTACAAATTTTAATTAAAAAATGGTCAGAAAATTATATACAAAATAAATCGAGTTCATTTAGTCATGTTCGTCTAAGTTGTCTTTATGAACTAGCCAATTTCGCAAGTTATGAAAATTAGAGAGATCAAAGTTTCCTGTTTCACTTACGCAGATAAGGTTTATTTGAAATTTTACCAAAACCTATTGCCCTAATATATAGATAAATAGTTTTCAGTAGTTTTTATTAAAAATCATCCAGAGCTGCCTTTCTTTCTTGTTACCATAAGCAAATGTTTTTGAGCTAGAGATAAAACAGAAATATGGTTAGTTCGAAGGACGGGCTGGGTGCGTGGCTGCTGTGGAGTAATTAATGTGGCCATTTGCATACGCAGTCGCCGCCACCCAACCCCTTCCATAGCAGGCTGCAGCTCAGGGGGTAGCCGTTAAAGGCGCCCCAAACCAAACAAAATGCAATGAAGAATAAAAATAAGAAACATGTGTAAATACAATATTTTGCAAACGGACAACGAGGACAAGTTCTAAAGCGAAATGGGTTGAATAGAGAGAGACCGACCGGGCTTTTGTGACGGTCTGAGATGCGAATGGAACATGTCAACCCTAAGTAGGACACCACTGGAACATTGTCCAAATAAATCAATCGGTGCTGTTGTTTTTGGAATTTTTTACTTTGTCGTCATCGTCAAGAAGCGTCCGTATGCCAAGTGGGTTGCTTGCAGCAGCAGCGCCAGGTTGCGGTTGCCACGCTGTAAATAAAACAAGTAAGAAAGCTACATTCGAGTGTGCTCGACTGTCATATACCCGCTACCCAGCTACTCGTATATCAAAACAAGTAAGTCCAAGCAGTTGGAAAAAAAATACTGCTTGGAAAAAACAGTGCTTGCTTGCTTGCAGTGGGCGCAGTGCAAATCTATATGAAACTTTGAATACCTTTTATGTTTATTATTAGATCGGAACCAAATTTTCAGCGATCCTTTAGGTGGTGATCATACACACCAAAACTGAATACTCTAGTTTTATTATTTCGCTTGCTATACGGTTTATCGATTTGTGGGGGAAGAAGTAGGCGTAGCCCAAATTTTAATAAAAATTGTACAGCGTATGATGCACATAAGTGTTGCACCAAATTTGGTGGCTCTAGGTTTTTTAGTTTCTGAGATATAGGCGTTCATACAGACGGACAGACTGGCTTGTGATTCTGAGCAAGAATATATCTACTTTATGGGGTCGCAGATGCCTCCTTCTACCTGTTACGCACATTTCGACAAACACAATAGACCATGTATTTTTTTAAAATCCATGGTCAAATTATTTGCGGAACAATAAAGAACGGATTCAATCATATTTTGACCGTAAAAGGCCATGGACTTACAATATTTATGCAAAGTCAAAATCTAAAATAAAACAAGTAAGGAAAGCTACAATCGAGCGCCCCGACAGTAAGATTCCATTCGACCAACTTCGTAGTTTCACTAACTAGTACTAACTCGCTCTCACACACACAAACAGACACACACACAAAGGCTAAAACGATGCAAATCATGTAAAATTTGGTGTCGCTAGCTTTTGTAATAGCTGAGATCTCGTCGTTCATACAGACAGAAGGACAGACAGATAGACAGCCAGACGGACAGACGGACATGGCTCAATCGACTCGGCTGTTGATCCTGAGCCAGAATATATATATTTTATGGGGTCTACCATGACTTCTTCTGTCTGTTACATACTTTTGCACAAACTTATTGTACCATTTTTGACCATTTTCAATGGTGGAATGGTACATAAAAAATTGTTGCACACATTTAATTTTTGATGCGGGCGGGACTCGAACCCGTAAATGCATAATAGTACTGTTCGTTTTGCAGTCCACAACTTAACCCATTTCACCACCATACATGCACACACTATTCGGCACAATGCTGCAAGCAGCGCGGAAGGGGGCGTGGCCAAAATCCAAAGTAAACTTGATCAGCGTGCAATAACACATTTTGTCACCAAATTTGGTAGTTCTAGTAGTTCTTATAATAGCTGAGATCTAGATTTTTACACGGACGAGCAGACGGACATGGCTCTATCGACTCGGCTGTTCATCCTGAGCCAGAATATATATACTTTATGGGATCGGAGATGTATCCTTCGGTTTGAACAAAGTTATAATACCCTTCTACTCTATGAGTAACGGGATAAAAATTTTTCCACACACTTAATTTTTGATACGGGCGGGACTCGAATACAACTTAACCCATTTCACTACCGTACACGCACACACTATTCGGCCCAATGCTGCTGGCAGCGCTGCTTACAGCTGTGGAAAACGTTAAGCTGAATAACTTCTGTGTTTATTATCCGATTGTTACCAAATCACCCAGATCATCTGGCTAGCTATAGTTATCATATAAACCGAAAATGAATATGGGATTGAAATTGGGCTTGTAATCAATTTTTTTCGAATTACGGGGGCGGAAGGGGGCGTGACCAAAATCAAAAATAAAGTGTGTCTTGAGGTCACACGGACGGACAGACTGACAGACGGGAAGTCGGACATGGCTATATCGACCCGGCTGTTGATCCTGAGCCAGAATATATATACTTTATGGGGTCGGAGATGTCTCCGTCTGCCTGTTACATACATTTTCGGTTTGAGCAAAGTTATAACACCCTTCAATTCTATGAGAAGCGGGTATAAATACATTTTTCTGCTACTTCGCCATTTCGATTTATGTTGCCGCTTGGCATCAGAAGATGCTATCGATGGTGGCCCCAAAAAATGTAAAGTAAGGAAGACGGCATTTATCAGGCTCAAAGTAGTTTTGCCTTGGATCCTGCAATTCTCGTTGCCCACGCTTTGAAATTATCAGTAAATTGGCGGCTTTTTAATCTTATTAGCTTTTATTTTTTCTAGAATTTGTTAAAAACACTCGATTTGCTTGGCTACATTCAATATCATGGAGCCAAAAGACATTTTACGATCTGGTTGCAAAAACATTTACGACATCGGACATTCACATCTTGGCAATTCGATAAAGAGATGTGCACATATGGCGCCCCCAAAAAATTCAAAGTAATAGCCAATAAGAGAATAGAACATCGATTTGGGTGCTAGGGTTGCAGTCGATCATAGTCTTAGATCTGCAACAGATAGAAAGGATGAGATTAAATTAGTATCGCGTTTAGCAATTGCATCGACTATGGTATGGAAACTGAACTCAAAATCGTTATCGAAAACGTGTATATTGTAAAGGAACTATTTGTCGGATCCGGTACCAAAACTAATTCGTCATTGGAACTGAATACAGAACCAGTAACAGAAGTGAAAAGGAACAGAATAAATAAATTTCGGTCGGGAAATGAAATCACTTGAAGAGGAGTTGGTGGTTACCGTTTTTCAACCCATAGTCGATAAATCAAACCGCGCCGGGGAGAGGGGGAAATACTTGCCGAAACTGGTATCTTGAATTATTTCTTGGTGCTACAAGAGAACTATGCATACAAATTCTCTTGAAGCCTACATAGCGAAGCTTAAATCGTTAATTATTTAAACCACTTTAAGGGTACCATGTATGCAATTGATCGTGAAGCCCTCCGGGTAATCGATTATAGCAATCGCCACTTCCACGCATCTCCCTTGGATCATTGCTAATGTGGATAGAAGTTTTAATCAAAGTGCCCTTTTGGGATCTTCATTATCCTTGGTACTCACTAATAAAGTCCGTTGCGTTGGTGATAATTAGGCATACGCGGTCTTTGTTTTTGTCTCATCGGATTATATCCCACGTTCGCATAGGAGGATGAGTCACCGTAAATATGAGAAAGATGATTGGCATCCCGATCCGGACGACTGTACGCCTCACATCCAACCGATTCCATTCTCATGTGATCACCATCCTCTGGTCTTTCGCATCTATAGGTAGTTTGCGCTATATATTGATGATAGCACTACGAGTAGAAGATGGACACAGAAATGGATAAGGATATTCGGGAAACTGTAAAACAGGACGCAAACCTACATCAATTTCTTGATCATCAACACTAGCCATGCCGTAGGCTTGCATAATTTAATTTAGAATTTCAAAAAAAAATGGAAATTTAATTTTATTTTTTTTGAAAACCGAAAATCAGTTAGTTGTCCGAAAGCAAGTACGAAAATGAGAAAACACTCCAAACACTAGGGGTTATTGACTTTTACAAATACCTGGATAGCTATGATTGTATAAAAGTCTTGGCATGGGCTATCATCAAAAGGTTACCGAGTTCAACGAAAATTGTAAACAGTAATTAGAAAGGTGTTGCAAGGATACAAATAACTTTTAGGGAGAACTTAGAAGATAATCTAAAGACGGAATTTCTTCGAAAACGCTTCGATTCTTGATCTTTGGTTATGTAGCTTGTAGCCAAATTTATTATAACTGTACACTTTTGGTTGCAACTGTTATTAAATTTGTTGTACATAAGAGTATATTAAAGTTCAAATTGTGTATATAAAATTGGTATTTTATATTTCAGTCATATATAAAACTTTAACCGACCTTAATATCAACTAGGAAGTCAAACGTTTTGAGAGTGCACCATATACCAAAGATGAGCTCGGCGTTGAGCGACTCAAGACTAACGAGAATAGTTCGATATCTTGTTTAAGGACACCAACCGGTTGCGGAGGCAGCTCCTCTTCCCCACCACCCCCTCTCTCCTACTGAAAATGTTATGTATAAAACGGTAAATCCCCACACATATACCGAGCGGCACACGCCCTGGCACACACACAAATTAATACACCAGTCTGTTTGGAGAAAGGAGAAAGTTTTTCTAATACGGACGTGTTATTATACGCTGCGCGAAATTTTGATTATCCTGGTGTCATCACGGCCAGAACAATTTGTGCTCGTGCAGTGTTCCATAACGTTGGTGCGTGGGAGTTCGCCGCACTATCGTGACGCTATAAAGGAATCGCACCAGATAACAAATCAGCTGTTGGTGCTGCCAATCTATTGCAGCGGGCGATCTGGTTTGAGCGGCGTTGCCAGACAAACGGCGTTGCCAGACCTACAGTGGAGATTGGTTAGGGCGCGCAACCAGTTATATTTAAATTCGAATTTAAATTCGAATTTGTTTTTAGAGCGGACGCATTTTGAAAAGAGAGTCGGCACAAAGGTCGCGGACAGACCTTTGCGGTGCCTAAGTAGAGGCTCTGGTGTCCGAAAAGAGGCGGAATAACCTCCAGCAGTCAACGCCTAGAGGAAATCTGTGGCCTACGTGGGAGCTCACTTTTCAAAAAGCTGACCCGCGTGCTGCTTCATAAGAAACTGGTGCTGTTGGTCCGCAAATGGACAATGCAACAGGGGGCACTGCCCCCAACGGTGATGACCCATTCAGGAGGAGCACTCGAATGTCGAAGTCTCCTACCAAAATAGGTATCACGGTGCAAGAAGCTGGAAACGTGCAGGCGTTGGCGTCAGGCGGGCAATTTGGCGGAGCTATTGTGGAGGACACTTTGGCCTCTCCAAAATCATGCCAAAAGAAAATTGCCGACCTAATCTGCGTACCGACGCAAAAAATAGCGGTAAAATCCCCGACTGGCTCGACAATCCGTCCTGCGGACCAATCGGATTTTAAAAATGAAGACCTGCGGAGCTTACTGGGCTTAATGAACGTCAGGATAAACACGCTCCTGACCGCATTTGAAACTCATCGCCACGTAACTAAAGAGTCTGAAGGTGTAATCGCAGAGCTGGCTGCAATTAACATTAGAGCGATCCAGCTTCAGGAGGAGGCCTCCTTCCGAAACACCGCCACCCAGACGGAGGCGCGGCAGACTGAAGACCGCAAAGCGGCGGCGAAAGTGAAGCCACATTTACATCCAATGATACCATCCGAGCCCACCAATACGAAGGAGCCAAACCCAGCCAGCTACGCGACCGTTGTGGACGCGAGTACACGAGAGGTGGGGACTAAGGTGATGCCAAAGCGTTTGCGCAAGGAGCCAGAGGCCATTATACTAAAAAAAACTGGCGACGCTTCGTACGCTGACATGCTGCGTACGCTAAAAGCCGATCCCAACCTAAGTGACTTTCGAAAACAGGTTAAAAAGATCCCAAGGACCCAAAAGGGCGAGCTACTGCTCGAGGTCAGCAACAGTGACATTATGCACGAACGATGCAATAACGGTTCTTAAACGGGGTTCGGTAACCGTAGGATGGTCACGGTGTCGCATCGTCCAGGACGATCGCCCAATAAGATGCTTCAGATGCCTAGAATTTGGCCACCGTTCTTACAGCTGCAACTCAGTCGATCGCTCGGACTGCTGCCTTCGGTGTGGCGAGCATGGTCATAAGGCAAAGGGCTGCGCAGCACCACCAAGATGCCTTATCTACCTACAAAGCCAGCACTAAAAAAGAAGCCAATAGCCGCCAAAATGATGTTAGATCTTATTAACATCATTCAGCTCAACGCCCATTGCGCAGCTGCGAGAACCTTCAGACAGCGAGGGAGCGCAATGCTGACGTACTGCTCCTGAGTGAACCATACCTTCCGGGTGTAGGTAACTCAGTGGTGCTCGATGAACTAGGTAAGGCGGCTATCAAGTGTCACACTAGCCTACCTGTGGAAGAGTGCGAAAACATACCAATGCGCGGCATCGCATACGCTAAGATCAAAGGAGTGCACTTCTACAGCTGCTATGCTCCACCTAGCGACAGCCCGGAGCAATTTGAGGACATGCTTAGAAAGCTTGTTGACCATGCAAGAGGGCGCAGACCAGCAGTCATAGGAGGTGATCTCAATGCCTGGGACACTGAATGGGGCAGCCGGACTTCCAACACAAGAGGACGCGCAGTGATTGAGGCCATGAATTTGATAGACCTCGTATTACTAAACGACGGCCTCAAGCCGACCTTTAATAACGACAGAGGCTTGTCTTGCATCGATGTCACCTTTGTCAGCAGTGTCCTAGTGGCCAACGCAAACTGGATGGTGCAAGAGGACATAACCCTGAGCGACCACAACCTGATCACGTTCCGGGTACAAACAAGGAGACCGATGCCCAGACAGCGGAGATGGGCACTAGGGCCAGTATGGGACATCAAAAAACTGGATGAGGATATGTTGGCCTACCAGATTGAATCCATGGAGACCACAAATGGACACGCGGAGACCAAGGTGGCATCGCTTATGAGCATGCCTCAAAGCAAAATGCGACGCAGTGATGCCGAGAAAAACAAATGCGAAACGCAAGCCCCCTGATTACTGGTAAAGTGCCTCTCTACACCAGCTCCGTATGGAATGTCTAAGGGCGAGAAGACAAGCGCAGCGATCCAGAGGACGACCGCACCACGTCCAATGCACGGAGGCATACAAAGCGAAGCGAGCCGAGCTCAAAAACAGCATATCTGCAGCAAAGGCAAATGCATTTAAGGACCTGCTTGCAAGCGTTGACGACGACCCCTGGGGTATTGTCTACAAAAAATTCCGGAAAAAACTTAATGTCGCATAGAGGCCATCTCCGAGAGCCCCACAGGCCTTCAATGTCAACAGTATGGCTTCCGTAAAGGGAAGAGCACGCTCGATGCTCTCACAGCCGTAACTGAAGTAGCGAAGAACGCACTTGACGGCGACCGATGGCTAGGCGGCAGTAAAAAGTACAGTGCCATCATCACGATCGACGTGAAGAACGCGTTTAATTCAGCGAGATGGCCCAATATCCTCGGCGCAATGCGTAACATGGGCATACCCGATTATCTCAGGGAACGCACGCTTTTGTATGTTACTGAAGCTGGTCCAAGATGCCACCAAGTCTCTGCAGGTGTTCCACAAGGGTCGGTACTTGGACCGATCTTGTGGAACATCATGTATGATGGGATCCTGAGGATTAGCAAGCCCCGAGGCGTGGAGCTACACTGCTTCGCCGACGACGTTGCGGTAACAGCGGTGGCCAAGATAATACCGAAGCTCCAAGACATCAGTAACGTGGCGATCAGGGCGATCACCGATTGGCTTGAGAAAGTCGGCCTAGGAATTGCGGCACAAAAGACGGAATTAGTTCTGTTGAGCAGCAGAAAGAGAATCGAAAGCATGCAGGTCGAAGTGAAGGGAGAAATAATCACTTCAGCAGGAGCGTTGAATTACTTGGGAGTCCTAATAGACCGTAGGCTCTCCTTTAAGGACCACGCAACGTATGCCAGCAGAAAAGCGGCAATGACAGCTGCAGCGCTGGCAAGAATTATGCCCAACGTGGGAGCACCCAGATTGCCGGCAAGGACTCTGCTTGCGGCGGTTACTTAGGCAACGCTGCTGTACGCTGCCCCTATCTGGAGCTGTGTTACAAGCAAAGTAACCTACTTGGCTAGTGCGCGGGCAGTATCACGGACAATGGCACTGAGACTAATCAGAGGCTTTTCAACCGTTTCGGATGACGCAGCGCATGCTCTTTCAGGCATTATACCCATTGACCTGGAGATAAAGGGCCAATATCTAGCGCGAGAAGGAGTTAACCAAACAGAGATTCTCGAGTGGATTCGTGGAGTCTGGCAGACTAGGTGGCAAGAGTCGCAACATGGGCGATGGACGTACCAACTCATCCCTGGCCTATCGGAATGGGCAGAGTGTGAGCACAAAGAGGTGGACTACCACATGACCCAGTTCCTAACGGACCATGGTTGTTTCCGAGGGTACCTGTTTAGGTTCCACCATGTGGATACAGCGCAATGCCTCTTTTGCATAACCGCGGTGGAAACAGCAGAGCACATCCTCCTGCACTGCTCCAGGTTCGCTGTGGAGAAGGTCCAACTGGAGTCGCTCGCTGGTGCAGCTCTCAGCCCAAGAGGCCTGATTGCCGCTATGTTGGCAAACAAAGACGTTTGGAATGGGGCTCACGATATCATAGTCCGCATGATGAAGCGTGTCTGCAAGGACGAGATGGCCAACAGGAATTGCGGATGAGGATTACTCCCGTGTGGTGTCGTCATAAAAGGCCACCAAAAAGTCAAGGAAGAAGCGCCATGCAACAACACAGCGCACAAGTAGAGGGAGTGCGATTTTGCATCACTTTGCAGTCCCACTGGCAGTCCCGGTGAGCATGTCAAGGACAGGAGAAGGAGCGGAGGTTTTTGTTTAGTACGTAGGCATAACTCTACTTGGAGGGTTATGAATCGTGCATACCATCTACGGTCGGTAGATGGTATCTTTAGAAGATTTCATTTTCCTGCCGTATATATAATAATAAAAAAAAAAAAAACACCAGTCTGTTTGAAATGAATTGCAGCAACAGCAGAGCGGGGCAAGGCTTGGCCGGATGGGACGGACGCCCATTGAATGCGCATGTTTTAGTTTTGGGTGCTTGGCAGCAGATACATGGGGTACCGACGAGGGCGAGGGAGGTGTTGTGGATAGCTGAAAAACTATACAGGGAAACAATGATGATGAAGATGAATAAAAAGCACAACAACAGCGTTGTGAGCAAAGGGATTCACATAAATTCTGGGGCAAAAAGCAAACTTACAGATTATCCGCATTTAGTTGTAAAGGTTCTCTCTTCCCTCTTCCTACACCCATTCAAAAATGTATTGTATATCATTTTCCAGTACCGGACTGGACTTTGAAAGTTTGCTACACTCTTTGACGACGTCCTCAGCCTGTCGATGATTTATATCTGAATTTCAAATATCTCTCAATTTTCTAATCATAAAATTTTGTTTTGTTTATTTTAAATTTTGACTTAGCATAAATATTGTATAGCCTTTTACCTTTTTTTATTGTTCCGCAAATAATTTTGATGTATGAGCAGCTGAGTAGCGGGTATTTTACAGTCGAGCACACTCGACTGTAGCGTTCTTACTTGTTCATGTTCACAAAGCAGTGAACCACGACCCATTTTATTTAAAATTAATTAAATTGCTATTGCGAAATGAAAAAAAAAATGTAAATGACTTAGTCTCAACAATTCGGCTTAGCTAGCAAATTTCTACGTCTTTACGCAAAACTAACAGCATATTTCCAATTAATGCTAAAAATACCCAATGAAGCTGTAGAAGATAACTTTTGGAAGAATTGTAAAGGTGCTTAACTAGTTGCATTGATATCGAGTCGCCAAATATAGTTAGCCAGTAGATACAGGCTGCAGTAGAGTCGCCAAATATAGTTAGCCAGTAGATACAGGCTGCAGTAGAAGCTTGACCACTTGAGCTGCTCAATAGTTGCTTTCATGCAGGGATAATAGGGACCTAAGTAGGGACAAAAAGAGCTATGTTTGTTAAACATAATAATATATAATCTAAATAATTAATTAATTGATTTACGTTGCAATTGATATGCTGACCTGTGAGCACGCCCACGTAATTGAAGTTACGAGAATATTGGATAATCTCGGAGGCAGTTAGCTTTTGCAGCTCCACAACCTATTCGGTTATCACAGTGCTGGGTTCACTGACCTTAACGAAGAGAGGGGGAAATTAATTTAGGCAAAAACGTAGGCAAACCGGAAGAGCACAAGGTATCCAAACATGACACCAAATGTTATTAGGTGACATTTACTATGAAAATTAATTTGTAAATGTAATTAAAAACTGCCTCAGACGATTAAGGATTCGAAACATCTTGTAATTAAACAACAAACTTTTCTTAAAATAATATGCCACCTATTGATTACATTCTTATCATGTTATTATCATATCAATATTTGAATAGATAGCTCATTATAAAAATGTCATAGCAATCAGCATAGCACACGATGCATCGCCACGATGTTGTAACGGTATTCGGTATGTTATTAACTTCTGTGCTTATGGTTCGACAGGATTGTATTTTAAAGGATAAATTTTTACACCATTCATACATGTTCACATTAAAGCAGATAGCTGTAAGTATAAATTTATAAAGTACTGTTTATTTATATAGTATATGTTCACATTAAAGCAGAGGGCTGTATCTTTAATACTTTTTATACCCGCTACTTTTAGAGTAGAAGGGTATTATAACTGTGTTCAAACCGAAAATGTACGTAACAGGCAGAAGGAGACATGTCCGACCCCATAAAATATATATATATTCTGGCTCAGGATCAACAGCCGAGTCGATATAGCTATGTCTGTCTGTCCGTGTAAACCTCTAGATCTCAGCTATTATAAGAGCTAGGACTACCAAATTTGGTGACAATATTTGTTATTATTGCACGCTGAGCCAGTATATTTTGCCTTTTGGTCATGCCCCCTTCCACCACGGTAAATCGAAAAATATTGATTACAAGAACAATTTTGATGCCAAATTGTTCATTTTTGGTTTATATGATAACTATAGCTAGCCAAATGATCTCTGAATTTGGTAACAATCGGATAATAAACACAGAAGTTGCTTGCAGCATTGTGCCGAATAGTGTGTGCGTGTACGGTGGTGAAATGGGTTAAGTTGTGGACTGCAAAACGAACAGTACTATTATGCATTTATGGGTTGGAGTCCCGCCCGCATCAAAAATTATATGTGTGCAAATTTTTTTTTTTTTTTATTTTATATTTTGACTTTGCATAAATAGTATAAGTCCATAGCCTTTTACGGTCAAAATATGATTGTAGCCGTTTTTTTGGGGGCGTGGCCAAAATCCAAAATAAACTTGATCAGCGTGCAATAATAACACATATTGTCACCAAATTTGGTTGTCCTAGCTCTTATAATAGCTGAGATCTAGATTTTCACACGGACACACAGACGGACAGACGGACAGACGGACATGGCTATATCGACTCGGCTGTTGATCCTGAGCCAGAATATATATCTATATATATATACTTTATGGGGTCGGAGGTGTCTCCTTCTGCCTGTTACATACATTTTCGGTTTGAACAAAGTTATAATACCCTTCTACTCTATGAGTAGCGGGTATAATAAAAAAAACACGTTTTCTGTGCCAAACTGTTTCTTCTGCTGCCTCTTCTTCGTCGAAGTCTTCTTTCGCCAGGGACATTTTGTGGATGCGCTTTTCACAAGGACATTAAATTGTTTGGCATAACTGGCACAACAACAGAAACAAGTAAGAAAGCTACACTTGTGTTGCTTGACTGTTATCTACCTGCTACCCAGCTGTTCGTTCATCAAAATTATTAGCGAAACAATAAAGAACGGCTACAATTATATTTTCATTATAAAAGGCCATTGACTTACAATATTTCTGCAAAGTCAAAATCTAAAATAATAAAAAAAAGGTTTTGCACACACAAATGCTAAAGAAGGTAATTGCTAAAGAGCTACTCGTGTGAATTGATTTTTAGACCATGAATTTAAAAAAAATACATGGTCTATTGTGTTTGTCGAAATGTGCGTAAAAGGCGGAAGGAGGCAATTGCGACCCCATAAAGTGTATATAATCTTTCGCAGGTTCACTAGCCGAGTCCATTTAGCCATGTCTGTATGTCCGTCTGTCCGTCTGACCGTCTGTCTGTCTGTATGGACGCCTATATCTCAGAAACTGAAAAAGCTAGAGCCACCAAATTTGGTGACAACACTCATGTACGTCATACGCTGTAAAATTCCTATTTAAATTTGGGCCACGCCTACTTTCGCCCCCGCAAATCGATCGGATAATGAAAAAAAAGATATTCAACGTTTCATATAGATTTGCACTGCGCACACTGCAAACAGGCAAGCA
Organism: Zaprionus ghesquierei; assembly: GCA_018904095.1. NCBI lineage: Eukaryota > Metazoa > Arthropoda > Insecta > Diptera > Drosophilidae > Zaprionus > Zaprionus ghesquierei. The sequence goes on from JAEIGP010000574.1 coordinate 71,881, forward strand.
AAGTTTTTTCAAGCAGTGTTTTTTTCAACTGCTTGGACTGCTTGGCGTCTAACTGAAAATTATATTTGTTGCTTATTATATTTCTTTGAAAACAACGTTTAATAACAGTTTTCTCAATCTGAATTTTTTCATAAACTTAAAAAATCCATGGTCTTATACAGTCAACATTTGGCTGTAGCCGTTCTTACTTGTTTTAATTTTATTTTTTCTGGAAAGAGCTAGATTTGTACAGAATCTTGACGAAGAGCTTTTCTCCCGAAAATGCGTAGTCTTTTTTTACAGAATTTTAAAGTTTAGGAAAATACCATGTATTTTGTTGTAGCCTGCCCAATATTTTCAGTATGTACTGGCTGTTGATTGGCTCTCTCTGCCTCTCTCTCTCTCTCTATCCGAAGATTGCAGCAGGACTCGAGACCGAGTCACGGTCGCCATGTAATAAGTTTTTAGTTGTTTTAATTGAAGACCTTCTCATCGGTTTGAGGTTGTTTATTTGAATGATCATATCATGCTGTCTTTGGGCGCAGCTAACCCGCACATGGTATACTTAAGACTATGTATTCTTAAAGACATATATACATATACATATGTATGCAGAAGGCATGCATATGTTATGTATAGCTTGACCACTTGAGCTGCAAAGTGCATGCTCAGCATTCTCACGCTCCGCGATGACAAAGTGTCTCAATGTACTTACTGTACATATACGAAGGGTAGATACACTACAATACTAATATACTAATATACTAATATACTAATATACTAATATACTAATATACTAATATACTAATATACTAATATACTAATATACTAATATACTAATATACTAATATACTAATACACTAATATACTAATATACTAATATACTAATATACTAATATACTAATATACTAATATACTAATATACTAATATACTAATATACTAATATACTAATATACTAATATACTAATATACTAATATACTAATATACTAATATACTAATATACTAATATACTAATATACTAATATACTAATATACTAATATACTAATATACTAATATACTAATATACTAATATACTAATATACTAATATACTAATATACTAATATACTAATATACTAATATACTAATATACTAATATACTAATATACTAATATACTAATATACTAATATACTAATATACTAATATACTAATATACTAATATACTAATATACTAATATACTAATATACTAATATACTAATATACTAATATACTAATATACTAATATACTAATATACTAATATACTAATATACTAATATACTAATATACTAATATACTAATATACTAATATACTAATATACTAATATACTAATATACTAATATACTAATATACTAATATACTAATATACTAATATACTAATATACTAATATACTAATATACTAATATACTAATATACTAATATACTAATATACTAATATACTAATATACTAATATACTAATATACTAATATACTAATATACTAATATACTAATATACTAATATACTAATATACTAATATACTAATATACTAATATACTAATATACTAATATACTAATATACTAATATACTAATATACTAATATACTAATATACTAATATACTAATATACTAATATACTAATATACTAATATACTAATATACTAATATACTAATATACTAATATACTAATATACTAATATACTAATATACTAATATACTAATATACTAATATACTAATATACTAATATACTAATATACTAATATACTAATATACTAATATACTAATATACTAATATACTAATATACTAATATACTAATATACTAATATACTAATATACTAATATACTAATATACTAATATACTAATATACTAATATACTAATATACTAATATACTAATATACTAATATACTAATATACTAATATACTAATATACTAATATACTAATATACTAATATACTAATATACTAATATACTAATATACTAATATACTAATATACTAATATACTAATATACTAATATACTAATATACTAATATACTAATATACTAATATACTAATATACTAATATACTAATATACTAATATACTAATATACTAATATACTAATATACTAATATACTAATATACTAATATACTAATATACTAATATACTAATATACTAATATACTAATATACTAATATACTAATATACTAATATACTAAACAACGCCAAGCATCTAAATTATAGCGAATCATTTGATGAATCAGTCGACGAATTTTATAATTGAAAATGTATTATTAATATTGTTAAAATTAATGACCAATATGGAGAAAATTGGGGGAAGGGAAGAAAAAAATTAAGTTTCAGGCGAAAAATTTAAAAAAAAATTCGCGCGAGTAGCTCTTTAACAATTACCTTAAAGAAAAACAAAACTATATATCTAATGTTATACGCGGGCGGGGCTTAAACCGGTTAACGCATAAAAGTACTATTTGTTTTGCAGTCCACCATTTAACCCACTTGACCACCGCACAGGTACGCACCATTCGACACAATGCTGCAAGCAGCGCTGCTTATATCTTTATACCCGCTACTCATAGAGTAGAAGGGTATTATAACTTTGTTCAAACCGAAAGTGTATGTAACAGGCAGAAATAGACACCTCCGACCCCATAAAGTATCTATATTCTGGCTCAGGATCAACAGCCGAGTCGAGATAGCCATGTCCGTCTGTCTGTCTGTCCGTCTGTCTGTCCGTGTGAAAATCTAGATCTCAGCTATTATAAGAGCTAGAACTACCAAATTTGGGGACACTATGTGTTATTATTGCACGCTGATCACGTTTATTTTGGATCTTGGCCACGCCCCCTTCAGCCCCTGTAAATAAAAAAAATTGATTACAAGTGCAATTTTGATGCCATATTGTTCATTTTCGGCTTATATGATAACTATAGCTAGCCAGATTATCTCTGAAAATTCGGTAACAATCGGATAATAAACACAGAAGTTATTCAGCTTAACGTTTCCCATAGCTGTAAACAGCGCTGCCGGCAGCGCAAATTCTATATTTGTACAGGAAATAATAAGAAATTCTTTATTTGTACAGGAAATAATAAGAATGCCTTACAATGCAAATTTTGCAGTTGTTGGAAAACAGCGTCAGTAGCTTAGTAGAAAAGCGATGAACTCGTGAACCGACAGGCCCGTGGTTCGATTCCCAGTTCATGCCGGTTAAGCTTTTTCTTTTTTTTTTTAAGAACTAATACTTTAATGTACCTGAATAAAAGTTATACTTTTTCAATACGTTTTACTCCTTTTGCCGGCAGCGCTACTTGCAGCATTGTGCCGAATAGTGTGTGCGTGTATGGTGGTGAAATGGGTTAAGTTGTGGACTGCATAACGAAGAGAACTATTATGCATTTATGGGTTCGAGTCCCACCCGCATCAAAAATTAAATGTGTGCAAAAAAATATAAGTAAATATAAGTACAAATAAGTACCTTGTTGGTAGATTAACTTCTCGGCCACTGGTTTCTCCGGGAGCCCTTGTTGGTTACTAATTGGTTGATCAGCGGCAGAAGAAGATGCTGGAGCTTCTGTAAACACAGCTAGAATGCGATCGACGGTAACAGTTGTGCGTATGCCGTTGATGTCAATGATGAAATTCTTATTGTTTCTCTCGAGAATTTGAAATGGGCCGACGTATGGTGCTTTAAGTGGAGCTTTGACTGTGTCATCCCTTAAAAAACGTGTAGGCAGGTTTTGAGATCTGTTTGAACAAAAAACTTATCTGGCGTATGATGGGAAGTGTTGAAGGGTTTTAGTTATGCCATTGTCGCTCTTAAACGCCCAATAAAATCGCTTCGATATATTCTTCCGATGGCTTGTCGAAAAATTCTCCAGGCAACTGTAGAGTGGTTCATAAACAAGCTTACCCGGAGTAGCGCTGAGATCTTTTATTGTAGCTCGTAAGCCAGGGAGTACAATAGAAATGCTATCTGCCCAATTGGAGACAGTATCACATTTGATTGCGCCGAATTGTACGATTCAGCCACTAAGCAATGCCTTTGCAATCGTCTCTGCTGTTATATCAGCTATTGCAATTGCAGTCGGCCATCGAATAAATCGGTCTATACAAGTAAGGCAATACCTTAAATTGTTAGATGTTGCATTTTGTCTAAACAGCTGTGTATATCGATATGAAAATATCGGTAGAAACAGCTGCCCTGGTTTGGGTCATCTGCCGACAGAGCAGGCAGTGCAAACCAGTGGTGGCCGGGTTAGCGGGAAAAAATAGCTTTGAGAGATCCTCTCTTGAGCCAATTCGGTCAGCAACCCCTGCTCACCGTTAGGAAGAACCGCCGTTTGGACTGTCGGAAGGGCCAAGTTTGTGACCGCCAACGGTTTTATTTTTGGGCCTCAGTCGTGAAAATTAATTGTGATCAGCGGACAAGGATTTTGAGCTGTCCTCAAAATATACAAAGTGCGTGTGTGTTTTTGTAGTTTATTTTATTTTTTGTTTTTATACCATTCGACCATTGAAAATGGTCAAAAATGGTAAACTTAGTTTGTGCAAAAGTATGTAACAGGCAGAAGGAGACATGGCAGACCCCATGGCTCAGGATCAACAGCTGAGTCGATTGAGCCATGTCCGTCTGTACGTCTGTCCGTTTGTCTATCCGTCTTATTTCAAATTTGAGGTGCTACGCCCACCGCCCACGCAAATCGATAATTTACGTATATTAATGGAAGTGTTACAGTTACGGACACCAAATTTGGCATGATGGTTCCTATAAAACATGTGCAGATGAAATTTATTTAAAATTTGAGGTGCTGCGCCCACCGCCCACGCAAATCGATCATTTACAAATATTAATGAAAGTATTTAGGTTACAGATTTCTGCTTCAGAACACGTAAAGATGCTGATAATATGCACCCATTCCCAAAATCAGTTCCGAAGCGAACAACCGCAGAGCAGGGCGCAACCATAGCGCAGCGCCGCAACAGCGAGCGGCCGCCACAGCACAGCGGGCCACGCAGATCTCCGAGCCTTAAAATAATTTAAATTATAATTATGATTTAAGTAAACTTATAAATTACTGTGTATTTCGTTAGCGTTAAATTCTTGTTAGGTTTGTTGTTGTTAGGCGTAATACGTAAGTTTCGAAATTTATCGGCATTTTGGTGCGGACTGAAGGGCAGCGGGAAAAAACCTCTCCCATAGTAATCGTAACGAATTGGCGCCCAAGTTTTGGAAGAAAAAACGGTAGAAACGAAGCGTTGAGAGTCAATACGGCGATTAATTTCTACCAGCCGGTAAATGGAGATACTTAGATGCCTCGCGGTAGATTCGCGTTTGCGCAGGGAGTAGAGGACTGGAAAACAAAAGTGAATTGAGGTATTTGGAATGTGGAGGCATGTTGCCAGGCAAGGCGCGAGTCACGTTCTATCGTGTAGGTGAGAACATTGTACCGCGTACTTGCACTGGGCCTTGTCCAACATCCAAATGTGTCGCGTGTATTATATGTGTGTACATGTAAAATTTAATTAGTTTTTTTTTGCGTTTAACGTAGTAGATCGTGGGTTTGTGTCCTTTAGTTCGGCCAATGGGGCTGAATGAGGATAGGTGACCCGTTAATGCCTAGGGCTAGACGCGATGAAAATCCTCCCGAGCTAAAGTCACGCGCAGCCAGTGAAAATGGATCCGATCAAACACCAGCCGCGTCCTTAACTGGCAACTGTCAACTAGGGTGACAGTTTGACCAGTTGACGAACGGCAAGAGTTTTTTGTTTGTCACGGCAACAACTTTAAGTGCAAAGTCGATCGAAGTCCACCAGTAGCGAAGTCGTTTCATCTCCCTTAATTTGTTGTTTGTAAAAATTTTAGTAAAAAAATCATTTGATGGTGGAAAATATTTCATTTACATATATTTATTTTTTTTGCATTACTTCACTTATTTATTTATTTGGCATTGTTTCAATTATTTGTTTATTAAGCATTATTTATTTATCATTTATTGATTTATTTTGATTTATGTAAAGAATTATTATACCCGCTACTCATAGAGTAGAAGGGTATTATAACTTTGTTCAAACCGAAAATGTATGTAACAGGCAGAAGGAGACACCTCCGACCCCATTAAGTATATATATTCTGGCTCAGGATCAACAGCTGAGTCGATATAGCCATGTCCGTCTGTCCGTCTGTCTGTCCGTGTGAAAATCTAGATCTCAACTATTATAAGAGCTAAGACTACCAAATTTGGTGTTATTATTGCACGCTGATTAAGTTTATTTTGAATTTTGGCCACGCCCCCTTCCGCCCCCGTAAATTGAAAAAACATTGAAAACAAGCGCAATTAGTATTATGCATTTACGGGTTCGAGTCCCGCCCGCATCAAAAATTAATTGTGTGCAAAAATGTTTTTATACCCGCTACTTATAGAGTAGAAGGGTATTATAACTTTGTTCAAACCGAAAATGTATGTAACAGGCAGAAGGAGACACCTCCGACCCTATAAAGTATATATATTCTGGCTCAGGATCAACAGCCGAGTCGATATAGCCATGTCCGTCTGTCCGTCTGTCTGTCTGTCCGTCTGTCTGTCCGTGTGAAAATCTAGATCTCAGCTATTATAAGAGCTAGAACTACCAAATTTGGGGACACTATGTGTTATTATTGCACGCTGATCACGTTTATTTTGGATCTTGGCCACGCCCCCTTCAGCCCCTGTAAAAAAAAAAATTGATTACAAGTGCAATTTTGATGCCATATTGTTCATTTTCGGCTTATATGATAACTATAGCTAGCCAGATTATCTCTGAAAATTCGGTAACAATCGGATAATAAACACAGAAGTTATTCAGCTTAACGTTTCCCATAGCTGTAAACAGCGCTGCCGGCAGCGCAAATTCTATATTTGTACAGGAAATAATAAGAAATTCTTTATTTGTACAGGAAATAATAAGAATGCCTTACAATGCAAATTTTTGCAGTTGTTGGAAAACAGCGTCAGTAGCTTAGTAGAAAAGCGATGAACTCGTGAACCGACAGGCCCGTGGTTCGATTCCCAGTTCATGCCGGTTAAGCTTTTTCTTTTTTTTTTTAAGAACTAATACTTTAATGTACCTGAATAAAAGTTATACTTTTTCAATACGTTTTACTCCTTTTGCCGGCAGCGCTACTTGCAGCATTGTGCCGAATAGTGTGTGCGTGTATGGTGGTGAAATGGGTTAAGTTGTGGACTGCATAACGAAGAGAACTATTATGCATTTATGGGTTCGAGTCCCACCCGCATCAAAAATTAAATGTGTGCAAAAAATATAAGTAAATATAAGTACAAATAAGTACCTTGTTGGTAGATTAACTTCTCGGCCACTGGTTTCTCCGGGAGCCCTTGTTGGTTACTAATTGGTTGATCAGCGGCAGAAGAAGATGCTGGAGCTTCTGTAAACACAGCTAGAATGCGATCGACGGTAACAGTTGTGCGTATGCCGTTGATGTCAATGATGAAATTCTTATTGTTTCTCTCGAGAATTTGAAATGGGCCGACGTATGGTGCTTTAAGTGGAGCTTTGACTGTGTCATCCCTTAAAAAACGTGTAGGCAGGTTTTGAGATCTGTTTGAACAAAAAACTTATCTGGCGTATGATGGGAAGTGTTGAAGGGTTTTAGTTATGCCATTGTCGCTCTTAAACGCCCAATAAAATCGCTTCGATATATTCTTCCGATGGCTTGTCGAAAAATCTCCAGGCAACTGTAGAGTGGTTCATAAACAAGCTTACCCGGAGTAGCGCTGAGATCTTTTATTGTAGCTCGTAAGCCAGGGAGTACAATAGAAATGCTATCTGCCCAATTGGAGACAGTATCACATTTGATTGCGCCGAATTGTACGATTCAGCCACTAAGCAATGCCTTTGCAATCGTCTCTGCTGTTATATCAGCTATTGCAATTGCAGTCGGCCATCGAATAAATCGGTCTATACAAGTAAGGCAATACCTTAAATTGTTAGATGTTGCATTTTGTCTAAACAGCTGTGTATATCGATATGAAAATATCGGTAGAAACAGCTGCCCTGGTTTGGGTCATCTGCCGACAGAGCAGGCAGTGCAAACCAGTGGTGGCCGGGTTAGCGGGAAAAAAATAGCTTTGAGAGATCCTCTCTTGAGCCAATTCGGTCAGCAACCCCTGCTCACCGTTAGGAAGAACCGCCGTTTGGACTGTCGGAAGGGCCAAGTTTGTGACCGCCAACGGTTTTATTTTTGGGCCTCAGTCGTGAAAATTAATTGTGATCAGCGGACAAGGATTTTGAGCTGTCCTCAAAATATACAAAGTGCGTGTGTGTTTTTGTAGTTTATTTTATTTTTTGTTTTTATACCATTCGACCATTGAAAATGGTCAAAAATGGTAAACTTAGTTTGTGCAAAAGTATGTAACAGGCAGAAGGAGACATGGCAGACCCCATGGCTCAGGATCAACAGCTGAGTCGATTGAGCCATGTCCGTCTGTACGTCTGTCCGTTTGTCTATCCGTCTTATTTCAAATTTGAGGTGCTACGCCCACCGCCCACGCAAATCGATAATTTACGTATATTAATGGAAGTGTTACAGTTACGGACACCAAATTTGGCATGATGGTTCCTATAAAACATGTGCAGATGAAATTTATTTAAAATTTGAGGTGCTGCGCCCACCGCCCACGCAAATCGATCATTTACAAATATTAATGAAAGTATTTAGGTTACAGATTTCTGCTTCAGAACACGTAAAGATGCTGATAATATGCACCCATTCCCAAAATCAGTTCCGAAGCGAACAACCGCAGAGCAGGGCGCAACCATAGCGCAGCGCCGCAACAGCGAGCGGCCGCCACAGCACAGCGGGCCACGCAGATCTCCGAGCCTTAAAATAATTTAAATTATAATTATGATTTAAGTAAACTTATAAATTACTGTGTATTTCGTTAGCGTTAAATTCTTGTTAGGTTTGTTGTTGTTAGGCGTAATACGTAAGTTTCGAAATTTATCGGCATTTTGGTGCGGACTGAAGGGCAGCGGGAAAAAACCTCTCCCATAGTAATCGTAACGAATTGGCGCCCAAGTTTTGGAAGAAAAAACGGTAGAAACGAAGCGTTGAGAGTCAATACGGCGATTAATTTCTACCAGCCGGTAAATGGAGATACTTAGATGCCTCGCGGTAGATTCGCGTTTGCGCAGGGAGTAGAGGACTGGAAAACAAAAGTGAATTGAGGTATTTGGAATGTGGAGGCATGTTGCCAGGCAAGGCGCGAGTCACGTTCTATCGTGTAGGTGAGAACATTGTACCGCGTACTTGCACTGGGCCTTGTCCAACATCCAAATGTGTCGCGTGTATTATATGTGTGTACATGTAAAATTTAATTAGTTTTTTTTTGCGTTTAACGTAGTAGATCGTGGGTTTGTGTCCTTTAGTTCGGCCAATGGGGCTGAATGAGGATAGGTGACCCGTTAATGCCTAGGGCTAGACGCGATGAAAATCCTCCCGAGCTAAAGTCACGCGCAGCCAGTGAAAATGGATCCGATCAAACACCAGCCGCGTCCTTAACTGGCAACTGTCAACTAGGGTGACAGTTTGACCAGTTGACGAACGGCAAGAGTTTTTTGTTTGTCACGGCAACAACTTTAAGTGCAAAGTCGATCGAAGTCCACCAGTAGCGAAGTCGTTTCATCTCCCTTAATTTGTTGTTTGTAAAAATTTTAGTAAAAAAATCATTTGATGGTGGAAAATATTTCATTTACATATATTTATTTTTTTTGCATTACTTCACTTATTTATTTATTTGGCATTGTTTCAATTATTTGTTTATTAAGCATTATTTATTTATCATTTATTGATTTATTTTGATTTATGTAAAGAATTATTATACCCGCTACTCATAGAGTAGAAGGGTATTATAACTTTGTTCAAACCGAAAATGTATGTAACAGGCAGAAGGAGACACCTCCGACCCCATTAAGTATATATATTCTGGCTCAGGATCAACAGCTGAGTCGATATAGCCATGTCCGTCTGTCCGTCTGTCTGTCCGTGTGAAAATCTAGATCTCAACTATTATAAGAGCTAAGACTACCAAATTTGGTGTTATTATTGCACGCTGATTAAGTTTATTTTGAATTTTGGCCACGCCCCCTTCCGCCCCCGTAAATTGAAAAAACATTGAAAACAAGCGCAATTAGTATTATGCATTTACGGGTTCGAGTCCCGCCCGCATCAAAAATTAATTGTGTGCAAAAATGTTTTTATACCCGCTACTTATAGAGTAGAAGGGTATTATAACTTTGTTCAAACCGAAAATGTATGTAACAGGCAGAAGGAGACACCTCCGACCCTATAAAGTATATATATTCTGGCTCAGGATCAACAGCCGAGTCGATATAGCCATGTCCGTCTGTCCGTCTGTCTGTCTGTCCGTCTGTCTGTCCGTGTGAAAATCTAGATCTCAGCTATTATAAGAGCTAGAACTACCAAATTTAGTGACAAAATGTGTTATTATTGCACGCTGATCAAGTTTATTTTGGATTTGGTCACGCCCCCTTCCGCCCCTGTAAATCGAAAATACATTGATTGCAAGCGCAATTTTGATGCCATATTGTTCATTTTTGGTTTATATGATAACTATAGCTAGCCGGATGATTTTATTTATTTATTTATTTATTTATTTAACGTCAACTGATGGCAGTCGACACAAAATTTTAAAAGATTTAATATTAAATAAAAAAAAAATTTTTTCATATAATTAAGTTAAAATTATCTTTAAGATTAAAAAAATAAAAATTAAAAGTGAAGTAAATAATTACGATTTAAAACAAAAATTTAACGACTAGTCTGGGTGAACAAAAGAATAATTAAAAATTTTATTTATTTAAAATGTAGTTGTTAGTGTTAGGTGTTAGTTGTTAGTACGCTACATCGACCGGAGGAAGCGTAAAAGAAAATCCAACATTAGATAGTAAGTAAAGATATATAGATTCATGGATAAAAAAGGAGGACTAAATTCTACACAGAAAATTAAAGATTTTAAGTCTACAGAATTTGAATTAGCTATGATAAAATATAAGTTGTTATAGTTCGAACATAATGCCCTAAAGGGTTCATGCAAGGCATAGTTCGACCTACAGAGAGAAAGTGTTAGAGGTAGGAAGTTACGAGAGTTTCTAAAGGGGACAGAGAAGTATAACTGGCTAACCAAGTCTTCACTATCAATATCACCTTGAATGAGTTTATTTATAAACAGTACACCAAGCATGGTTCTACGATTTGCTAAAGACGGAAGATTTAATAAGAGAAGTCTACTAGAGTAAGAAGGTAATCTTAAGTTTGCATCCGAATTAAGGCCTCGTAGGGCAAAAATTAAAAAATTCTTTAGCACAGATTTAATGCGGTCCTTGTAAAATGAATACTGAGGACACCAAACACATGAACCATACTCAAGAATAGGACGCACAAGAAAGATATAAAGAGTTTTTGTGACAAAAGGGTCGTTGAATTCCTTAGACCACCGCTTTATAAAGCCCAGAACACCCATGGCCCTATTGACCATAGAAATAATGTGTTCAGTAAATTTAAGTTTGCGATCCAAACGAACGCCCAGATCATCAGATCATCAGATCAGCAACCACAGAGAGTGTATGAGGCGTACTTAGGACTGGCCCGAGAGAAAGTCATTAGTTTGCATTTACCCATGTTCAAGTTTAATTGGTTTGCACTGCACCAACTATGAAAACGGTCAAGATCGTCTTGAAGAGAAGAGTGATAAGATACATCTTTAAATTGATAGCATAAAGGTAGATCATTAATAAAAAGAGTGAAAAGAAGGGGACCCAGATGGCTTCCTTGAGGAACACCAGAGGTGACATAAAGTGGTTTAGAAAGAGCATTTTTGAATGAGACTCTTTGAGTTCGGTCGGTTAGATAACTAACGATCCAACTAAGGAATTTGGGTGTAAAGCCCAGAAGGTTAAGTTTGTGTGCGAGAAGGGAGTGGTTTACTGAGTCAAAAGCTTTACTGAAATCAGTATAAATGACATCAGTCTGTAGATTTTTCCGAAAACCGGTAATTATAAAAGATGTCAGCTCAAGCAAATTTGTTGAAGTTGAACGACGTTTCACGAATCCATGCTGACTAGGAGACATGAGAGATCTGCAATAATGTTGCAAGTACGGAGTCAAAACATACTCAAAGAGTTTAGATATAGCCGACAATTTAGAGATACCTCTATAATTGCTTGCATCAGACTTACTGCCTTTTTTGAGAAAAGGAATTATAAATGATTCCTTCCAAATCAAGGGAAAAGAGGAAGTGTTTAAGGACAGTGAAAATAGTCTGTGCAATGGCTTAGTTAATGAATTGGCACAGTAACGAAGTACGCAACCGGGAATTCCGTCAGGACCTGGATTGAAAACAGGTTTCACCAGACATAGATCCCTATAGAGACTATTCTCATTAAGGACAGGGGTGGAAATTCCATTCGAGCTAGGAATGGTATATGGGTATGTATGAGAGGACTGTGTAAATTTTGAGTAAGTCGTTTGAAAGAACTTCGGAATCAAATCGGCAATGGCCTGATCATTATTAGCGTCATCCTTATTAAACGATAAATTAGAAGGAGTGGTATTAGATTTACGCTTCATGTTAACGAAATTATAAAACTGTTTAGGATTCTGCTGGAACTGAATCCTGCAGCGACTCAAATAGTTATTGTAACAAGCAGCGTTCAGCACGATAAAGTTTGACCGAGCAATAAGATAACGAGAAAAGGCGGACGGAGAATGACCTGCTCTATATTTCTTATAGAGTTTAGACTTTCGATTTTTTAAACTTGACAATTCTTTAGTAAACCACGGAGGGTTACTTGAACTCATTCGATAAACACGAGGAACACAATTATCAAAAAATACGTTTAAGGTATCGTAAAAAATACTAATGGCTTCAGTCATATCAGTACATGAATAAAGATCGGACCAGTCACAACATGAAATCAAGTTATTAAGTTTGGAGAAATCTGCATTACGAAAGCAGCGCACACGTTTACATGGCACTCTCACACTATCCAGCACATTCGAACCAAATTCGAAAACAACTTCAAACGTAGGAATGATCAGAAACGTAACACAAATCAAGTGATCGATTTAAGGAATTCACGACATGATTAACCTGAGACATTGAAATGTTTTGCAAACCATCAAAGAGGTCATGCTGTTTTGAGGGCAATAAAAAATTTTCCTCATCACTAGGTGTCCAGCTACAATCAGGTATATTAAAGTCACCAAGGACAATAAGTTGATCCCTGTTTGATAGCAGGTTGAAAATAGACCTTATTATAGACAAATGTTGATTGAAGATAGAATTATCAAATAACGGAGGAACATACGAGCAAGTTATATAGGCGCAAAAGCCGGGAAAATGTAATTTTACACAAATAAATTCAATATCATATTGAACCTCCGGCACTATCTTAACCGACGTAATGGCAGAGTCGACTGCAATCAAAACCCTGCCACCCCGCCGGCCAGGTCGGTCAAGTCTATACGTTGTGTACCGACTTAAAAGAACTTCGGAGCTTAAAATCTCCGGCTTTAACCAAGTCTCAGTAAACACAAGCACCTGGGAAGCAAATGAAAGACTATTTCGAAATAAAGAAGTTAGTTTACTACATAGGCCTCTAACGTTTTGATAGGTTAAGGAAAGTGACGTAATTAGTTTTTTGTTATTTTATTTGTCTTTGTTGTAGTGGTTTGATTTGGGACTGAAAGAGTAATCGGTTGCCGATTTTTTCTCTTTTTAGTCTCGAATTCTTTAACCATAATATGATCAGGCCAGAATTCAGACGAGCATATACGGTCAAAGAAATCATTAGGGACACTTATTTTAAAGGATGAAATATCCCTTTCGTAAGAGAATCTAAATTTTTCCACCTTTATGTCGGCTTGAGTTTTGGCTTGAATAAAATGACATCATCTGATGTGAGATCAGGGGCAAGCCTTGAAACAAATATTTGTTTCTTCGGTGGGATTCCTGTCACAGCCTTACGACCCACTGATATGATATTAGTGGGTACGTTTGAAACCGTTAATTCGGAAGACGCTGCTGCCTGGGGAACAATTTCCTGAGTTCCTAAATTTAACGATCTCACAGGTAATGAGATCGCACCGGACAATTCGGAGAGAGGCGTAATGGGCGTCACAGAATCCACAGTGACAATTTCGGGTGCCGAAACTTTTTGAGCCGCCGACCTAGTTACTACAGGTGTAGTTAACATAGGCAGAGGCAGTGTCACAGGAGTCACTGGTTGGTCAGCATTCTGAGGCGGGAGGGCAATAATAGGCGGCTGCTCTTTAGGAGCTGACTTTTTTCGCTTCGGGGACTCATCCAATAGCTTAGGGCTATTGACAAACGATTCCAGCGCAGAGAACTGATCGGACAGTTTTCGAAAACTACAGTTCAGCTCCCTGAATCCCGTCCTAATCTGCCGCATAAACGATACAAATTCGTTTTCGACTTCACGACATACCTCGCAGCAGTAATGCAACCCATTACGCCTGGCTATGGCATCAGCTGTAGTGCCGCTAAGGCCAGCACATTTAGCATGAGCAATATTATTGCATATCCAACATGCAATACTTGCCTGAGCAGAAGTAATCTGCTTTTGGCAAGATTTTTTATAGCAGACAATGCCGCCTTCCATTGTAAGGGATGACCACTGTAAATTTACAACAACCGCAAGTAAAAACAAAAAGAGAGAATAGATTGAAGTGAGAGTCAGGCACACGCAACAACAAAGTTAAAAGAACAAGAATAGGGAGTGAGCGTTGCAGCGCACAACAACAAAAACTACAGTAATATTAAAGTATGGGAGAGTAAATGAGAGTTAAGTGCTCTCACGGTGAAAAAGAAGAAGTAAATTAGGTCACGAACAACAACAATAGTTCTAACAAGTAAGAAAGCTACAGTCGAGTGTGCTCGACTGTAATATACCCGCTACCCAGCTGCTTGTACATAATTTATTTGCGGAACAAAAAATGGGCTACAATCATATTTTGACCGTAAAAGGCTATGGACTTATAATATTTATGCAAAGTCAAAATATAAAATAAAAAAAAAAACATTTTTGCACACATTTAATTTTTGATACGGGCGGGACTCGAACCCGTAAATGCATAATAGTACTGTTCGTTTTTCAGTCCACAACTTAACCCATTTCACCACCGTACACGCATACACGATTCGGCACAATGCTGCAAGCAGCGCTGCCAGCAGCGGTGAACTATTCACTATACAATCGGTAAAAATTCATGTTGAAGTGTGCTGCTAAATAGTGTGCTAAATAAAAGGCCACCACTGTATATATATTTAAAATTTAGTTAAAAGTTTTACCAAATATATTTAAAAGTCGTTATAGAAAAGATATTAAATTAAATATATTATTACTATAGATTGAAAACAAAGCAAACATTACTATAGATTGAAAACAAAGCAAACAAGGAAACAAACAATATAGTAAACCAAGACCAACAACTAAGAAAGCTACAGTCGAGTGTGCTCGACTGTAATATACCCACTACCCAGCTGCTTGTACAAAATTTATTTGAGGAACAAAAAAACGGCTACAATCATATTTTAACCGTAAAAGGCTATGGACTTATAATATTTATGCAAAGTCAAAATATAATATTATTGCGCGCTGATCAAGTTTATTTTGGATTTTGGCCAAGCCCCCTTCCGCCCCCGCAAATCGAAAAAACATTGATAACAAGTGCAATTTTGATGCCATATTGTTCATTTTCGGTTAACATGATAACTATAGCCAGCCAGATGATCTCTGAAAATTTGGTAACAATTGGATAATAAACACAGAAGTTATTCTGCTCAACGTTTTCCGTAGCTGTAAGCAGCGCTGCCGGCAGCGCAAAGTTTTTATTTGTACAGGAAATAATACGAATGCCTTTCAATGCAAATTTTTGCAGTTGTTGGATGAACAATATGGCATCAAAATTGCACTTATCAATGTTTTTTCGATTTGCGGGGGCGGAAGGGGGCGTGGCCAAAATCCAAAATAAACTTGGTCAGCGTGCAATAATAACACATATTGTCACCAACTTTGGTTGTCCTAGCTCTTATAATAGCTGAGATCTAGATTTTCACACGGACAGACAGACGGACAGACGGACATGGCTATATCGACTCGGCTGTTGATCCTGTGCCAGAATATATATACTTTATGGGGTCGGAGGTGTCTCCTTCTGCCTGTTACATACATTTTCGGTTTGAACAAAGTTATAATACCCTTCTACTCTATGAGTAGCGGGTATAAAAAGAGATTCCAGTCCCACCCTGAGAAAAAAAAAAGAGATTCCAGTCTCACCCAGAGAAAAAAAAAACCTAGTCCATTCTCAATTGAGAGCTGAGAGCGGATTGAAAATCCGAACACATTGAGAGCTTACGTAGTCAGAAATTAAGACAGAAGCAACTCAGCCTACTTGAATCGTTTTAATAGAATTGTATCGCTTGGTACTTCCTTGCTACAAATTCTACATATGAAGCCAGCAAGTCTTAAGAGAGAATACCTCTCTGTCTATATTATTTTCCATGGGATTAGCCGCAAATCGCAAGGGGAAATTTCTACAGCATTTTGCCTTGCTTCAGTCACTCAAATGTCTGCAACTTTCGTTAGCAGACATCGTGGCTGCCCAAGCCAAGCAGATTGAGAATAAGTATGGTTTGTGCCGGTGGCAAATGTGGCAAGAGAGCAGAATGTGACCGGCCCATGACTATTATTAGTCATGCAGCGGGCTCGGACTGAGTCGTCTAAGCTAATGAAGCTTTTTCACACCTGCCTGCTAAATTATGCGCCATGACCAGGAGTGCCATGGAGTGAGAGCACCATGCAAGCCATTTACTTGTTACAGATTGCTTATAATTAAATTATAATCAACATCAATCCAGGCGCATCACGCAGATGCAGACGAAAATGGAGACGTAGAGACCAAGACCAAGACATGCAGCCAGTGAGACCGGTCTGAGCCCGCTGCTGCTGCTGACATGCATCTAACAACCCTTCAACTATCTAATCAACGTACAAGTAAAAATATCAATACCTCAAGTAATCAAAATCACTTTAGAATTTCAAATCAGTTGGGCTGATGCTGCCTGCCTGCCTACAGCGTCTCACACAAGCACCGTGTCCAGCTGCTATATGCGACAGTTGCAACTCGAGTCCAGAGTGGGGAGATTGATGAAAAAAAAGCAACAACAACTAAGATTATTCGAATTTAATAGGCGCAACGCGCGTGGAGACTTCACAAGTGAGGCAACGTCAACTACAACAAAAACAACAACTGAGACGTTTCACAGACATGTTAGGAAAAGCTAAAACTGGACCTGCTGCCTGTTGCCTGGTCCTGCCTGTGTCTGGTCTGGCCTGGTCTTTTCCAGTTATACTGTGCTCGCACTGTGACCTGTCATCATGATTGATACGTTTGATGGATTCATTCGAGCTGATTGCTGTGTGGCGTTCAGTTTAAAAGTTTGCTGATTGATCCCAGCGTGTTGATTACAATCGACGCCGACGTACACGCAGATGCAGGCACAGGTAGTTGGCGCAGGCAGTTGGCGCTGTATGGGGAGTCTTGCAACGCATGCTGCTGGGAATTCAATCAAAAGTGTAAGCGCTGGCACAACATCTCTTACTGCTAAAGGTGCCGAAACCACTAACTAAATACAGTGGTAACTGAATATTAGAATAGAATATTAGAATATTAGAAATGATAAGAAAGGCAAAAAAAAACAAAAGGGAAACAAAGAGTTAATTTCTTTTTCATTGATAAGCAATTTTAAAAATTATGGAACTTTGGAAAAGTGGGAAGTATAAAAAAAATTTTTAATAAATTATAGAAATTTTTAAATATTTTGAAATTAACAAAATTGACAGTTAATATTTTTAA
The DNA here is from genome assembly GCA_018904095.1 of Zaprionus ghesquierei. NCBI lineage: Eukaryota > Metazoa > Arthropoda > Insecta > Diptera > Drosophilidae > Zaprionus > Zaprionus ghesquierei. Next base: position 89,818 of record JAEIGP010000574.1, read on the forward strand.
AACATTTTTAAAAGCTTTAAATATTCTTAATGAATTTTAAATAATACGCAAATTTAGGAAAAATGTGGAAATTTGACGATGACGTCACAATATGCTGCAAAGGCGCAAAGAGTGTAACTATGGAAAACGTTTAGATGAATATCTTCTGTGTTTATTGTTCGATCGGATTGTAATTTTGAAAATAGATTTATATTCTAATTATCTATGTTTATACCAAAGCAGAAAGCCATAACTTCAATACTTTTCCTAATAATCGTAATTATCGTTTTGCATGGGCGGTGGGCGCGACATCGAAAATTGAAAATAAACTCGATCTACCTATGGTATACAGGAAATTAGGTGTCTCTACCTTTTGTAATAGCTGAGATCTAGACGTACAGACGGACAGACGGACATGGCTATATCGACTCGGCTGTTGACCCTGAGCCAGAATATATATACTTTATGGGGTCGGAGGTGTCTCCTTCTGCCTGTTACATACATTTTCGGGTTGAACAAAGTTATAATAACCTTCTACTCTATGAGTAGCGGGTATAAAAAAAAAAACATTTTTGCACACATTTAATTTTTGATGCGGGCGGGACTCGAACCCGTAAATGTATAATAGTACTGTTCGTTTTGCAGTCCACAACTTAACCCATTTCACCACGGTACACGCACACACGATTTGGCACAATGCTGCAAGCAGCGCTGCAGCTGCCAGTCCGACCCTGAGAAAAAAAAGAGATTCCAGTCTCACCCAGAGAAAAAAAAACCCAGTCCAGTCTCAATTGAGAGCTGAGAGCGGACTGAAAATCCGAACACATTGAGAGCTTACGTAGTCAGAAATTAAGACAGAAGCAATTCAGCCTACTTGAATCGTTTTAATAGACTTGTATCGCTTGGTACCTCCTTGCTACAAATTCTACATATAAAGCCAGCAAGTCTTAAGAGAGAATACCTCTCTGTCTATATTATTTTCCATGGGATTAGCCGCAAATCGCAAGGGGAAATTTCTACAGCATTTTGCCTTGCTTCACTCAAATGTCTGCAACTTTCGTTAGCAGACATCGTGGCTGCCCAAGCCAAGCAGATTGAGAATAAGTATGGTTTGTGCCGGTGGCAAATGTGGCAAGAGAGCAGAATGTGACCGGCCCATGACTATTATTAGTCATGCAGCGGGCTCGGACTGAGACGTCTAAGCTAATGAAGCTTTTTCACACCTGCCTGCTAAATTATGCGCCATGACCAGGAGTGCCATGGAGTGAGAGCACCATGCAAGCCATTTACTTGTTACAGATTGCTTATAATTAAATTATAATCAACATCAAGCCAGGCGCATCACGCAGATGCAGACGAAAATGGAGACGTAGAGACCAAGACCAAGACATGCAGCCAGTGAGACCGGTCTGAGCCCGCTGCTGCTGCTGACATGCATCTAACAACCCTTCAACTATCTAATCAACGTACAAGTAAAAATATCAATACCTCAAGTAATCAAAATCACTTTAGAATTTCAAATCAGTTGGGCTGATGCTGCCTGCCTGCCTACAGCGTCTCACACAAGCACCGTGTCCAGCTGCTATATGCGACAGTTGCAACTCGAGTCCAGAGTGGGGAGATTGATGAAAAAAAAGCAACGACAACTAAGATTATTCGAATTTAATAGGCGTAACGCGCGTGGAGACTTCACAAGTGAGGCAACGTCAACTACAACAAAAACAACAACTGAGACGTTTCACAGACATGTTAGGAAAAGCTAAAACTGGACCTGCTGCCTGTTGCCTGGTCCTGCCTGTGTCTGGTCTGGCCTGGTCTTTTCCAGTTATACTGTGCTCGCACTGTGACCTGTCATCATGATTGATACGTTTGATGGATTCATTCGAGCTGATTGCTGTGTGGCGTTCAGTTTAAAAGTTTGCTGATTGATCCCAGCGTGTTGATTACAATCGACGCCGACGTACACGCAGATGCGGGCACAGGTAGTTGGCGCAGGCAGTTGGCGCTGTATGGGGAGTCTTGCAACGCATGCTGCTGGGAATTCAATCAAAAGTGTCAGCGCTGGCACAACATCTCATACTGCTAAAGGTGCCGAAACCACTAACTAAATACAGTGGTAACTGAATATTAGAATAGAATATTAGAATATTAGAAATGATAAGAAAGGCAAAAAAAATCAAAAGGGAAACAAAGAGTTAATCCCTTTTTCAATGATAAGCAATTTTAAAAATTATGGAACTTTGGAAAAGTGGGAAGTATAAAAAAAAATTTTTAATAAATTATAGAAATTTTTAAATATTTTGAAATTAAGAAAATTGACAGTTAATATTTTAAAAACATTTTTAAAAGCTTTAAATATTCTTAATGAATTTTAAATAATACGCAAATTTAGGAAAAATGTGGAAATTTGACGATGACGTCACGATATGCTGCAAAGGCGCAAAGAGTGTAACTATGGAAAACGTTTAGATGAATATCTTCTGTGTTTATTGTTCGATCGGATTGTAATTTTGAAAATAGATTTATATTGTAATTATCTATGTTTATACCAAAGGAGAAAGCCATAACTTCAATACTTTTCCTAATAATTGTAATTATCGTTTTGCGTGGGCGGTGGGCGCGACATCGAAAATTGAAAATAAACTCGATCTACCTATGGTATACAGGAAATTAGGTGTCTCTACCTTTTGTAATAGCTGAGATCTAGACGTACAGATGGACAGACGGACAGACGGACATGGCTATATCGACTCGGCTGTTGATCCTGAGCCAGAATATATATACTTTATGGGGTCGGAGGTGTCTCCTTCTGCCTGTTACATACATTTTCGGTTTGAACAAAGTTATAATACCCTTCTACTCTATGAGTAGCGGGTATAAAAAAAAAAACATTTTTGCACACATTTAATTTTTGATGCGGGCGGGACTCGAACCCGTAAATGCATAATAGTACTGTTCGTTTTGCAGTCCACAACTTAACCCATTTCACCACCGTACACGCACACACGATTCGGCACAATGCTGCAAGCAGCGCTGAGCCAGAATATATATACTTTATGGGGTCGGAGGTGTCTCCTTCTGCCTGTTACATACATTTTCGGTTTGAACAAAGTTATAATACCCTTTTACTCTATGAGTGGCGGGTATAAAAATAGAAGTTGAAGCAGTAAACAAGTTCAAAGTACAAACCAAAATCAAAATTAAGCAAAACACAATCTGCTAGTTTTAATTAGGCATGCACACGCAAGTGAACGAATTCCTGATTATAGAAGTGTTAAAAGTGATTAGTGCTGCTATTTAATTCATTTAAACGCCGGGTTTAATAAAGAAAGTTCAAGATGCGGGGAGTAAAGAAAAAACGCGTCCGTTCACTTGGAAGTATACAGAAGTATGATCTCTGAAAATTTGGTAACAATTGGATAATAAACACAGAAGCTATTCTGCTCAACGTTTTCCGTAGCTGTAAGCAGCGCTGCCGGCAGCGCAAATTCTTTATTTGTACAGGAAATAATACGAATGCCTTACAATGCAAATTTTTGCAGTTGTTGGATAACAGCGTCCGTATCTTAGTGGAAAAGCGATGAACTCCTGAACCGACAGGCCCGTGGTTCGATTCCCAGTTCATGCCGCTTGTAACAGGCAGAAGGAGACACCTCCAACGCCATAAAATATATATATTCTGGCTCCGGATCAACAGCCGAGTCGACATTGCCATGTCCGTCTGTCCGTCTGTCTGTCTGTCTGTCTGTCTGTCCGTGTGAAAATCTATATCTCAGCTATTATAAGAGCTAGAACTACCAAATTTGGTGACAAAATGTGTTATTATTGCACGTTGATCAAGTTTATTTTGGATTTTGGCCACGCCCCCTTCCGCCCCTGTAAATAAAAAAAATTGATTACAAGCGGAATTTTGATGCCATATTATTCATTTTCGGCATATATGATAACTATAGCTAGCCAGATTATATCTGAAAATTTGGTAATAATCGGATAATAAACACAGAAGTTATTCAGCTTAACGTTTTCCATAGCTGTACGCAGCGCAAATTCTTTATTTGTACAGGAAATAATTAGAATGCCTTACAATGCAAATTTTTGCAGTTGTTGGATAACAGTGTCAGTAGCTTAGTGGAAAAGCGATGAACTTCTGAACCGACAGCCCCGTGGTTCGATTCCCAGTTCATGTCGCTTAAGCTTTTTATACCCGCTACTCATAGAGTAGAAGGGTATTATAACTTTGTTCAAACCGAAAATGTATGTAACAGGGAGAAGGAGACACCTCCGACCCCATAATGTGTATATATTCTGGCTCAGGATCAACAGCCGAGTCGATATAGCCATGTCTGTCTGTCTGTCTGTCCGTCTGTTTGTCCGTGTGAAAATCTAGATCTCAGCTATTATAAGAGCTAGAACTACCAAATTTGGTGACAAAATGTGTTATTATTGCACGTTGATCAAGTTTATTTTGGATTTTGGCCACGCCCCCTTCCGCCCCTGTAAATAAAAAAAAATTGATTACAAGCGCAATTTTGATGCCATATTATTCATTTTCGGCATATATGATAACTATAGCTAGCCAGATTATATCTGACAATTTGGTAAAAATCGGATAATAAACACAGAAGATATTCAGCTTACCGTTTTCCGTAGCTGTAAGCAGCGTTGCCGGCAGCGCAAATTCTATATTTGTACAGGAAATAATAAGAATGCCTTACAATGCAAATTTTTGCAGTTGTTGGATAACAACGTCAGTAGCTTAGTGGAAAAGCGATAAACTCCTGAACCGAAAGGCCCGTGGTTCGATTCCCAGCTCATGCCGCTTAAGCTTTTTCTTTTTATACCCGCTACTCATAGAGTAGAAGGCTATTATAACTTTGTTCAAGCCGAAAATGTATGTAACAGGCACAAGGAGACACCTCCGACCCCATAAAGTATACATATTCTGGCTCGGGATTAACAGCCGAGTCGATATAGCCATGTCCGTCTGTCCGCCTGTCCGTCTGTCAGTCTGTCCGTCTGTCTGTCCGTGTGAAAATCTAGATCTTAGCTATTATAAGAGATAGAACTACCAAATTTGGAGACAAAATGTGGTATTATTGCACGCTGATCAAGTTTATTTTGGATTTTGGCCACGCTCCCTTCCGCCCCTGTAAATCGAAAAAAACGTTCATTACAAGCGCATTTTTTGCCATATTGTTCATTTTCGGTTTACATGATAATTATAGATACCCAGATGATCTCTGAAAATTTGGTAACAATCGGATAATAAACACAGAAGTTATTTAGCTTAACGATTTCCATAGCTATAAGCTGTTACGCCGAATAGTGTGTGTGTGTATGGTGGTGAAATGGGTTAAGTTGTAGACTGCAAAAAGAACAGTACTATTATGCATTTACGGGTTACAGTCCCGCCCGCATCAAAAAATAAATGTGTGCAAAAATATTTTTATTTTATACCCGCTACTCATAGAGTAGAAGGGTATTATATCTTTGTTAAAACCGAAAATATATGAAACAGGCAGAAGGAGACACCTCCGACCCCATAAAGTATATATATTCTGGCTCATGATCAACAGCCGAGTCGATATTGCCATGTCCGTCTATCCGTCTGTCTGTCCGTGTGAAAATCTGGATCCAAATCTTTTTCTTTTTTTTAAGAACTTTTACTTTAATTTTTGAATATTCATTAATTGGGGGTCGTGCATTTTATTTAAAATTTTTTTAATGGCTTACAGTGAACTTAGTTAACAAGTGGAGAAGTGACAGTCTCTTAAATCAGCTGTATGCGATTGTTAGAGCGCAGATTTTTCTTATATTTTTATATAAGCTGTTATGCCGAATAGTGTGTGTGTGTATGGTGGTGAAATGGGTTAAGTTGTAGACTGCAAAAAGAACAGTACTATTATTCATTTACGGGTTCGAGTCCCGCCCGCATCAAAAATTAAATGTGTGCAAAAATATTTTTATTTTATACCCGCTACTCATAGACTAGAAGGGTATTATATCTTTGTTAAAACCGAAAATGTATGAAACAGGCAGAAGGAGACACCTCCGACCCAATAAAGTATATATATTCTGGCTCAGGATCAACAGCCGAGTCGATATAGCCATGTCCGTCTGTCTGTCTGTCCGTCTTTCTGTCCGTGTGAAAATCTTGATCTCAGCTATTATAAGAGCTAGAGCTGCTAAATTTGGTGACAAAATGTGTTATTATTGCACGCTGATCAAGTTTATTTTGGATTTTGACCACGCCCCCTTCCGCCCCTGTAAATCGAAAAAACATTGATTACAAGCGCAATTTTGATGCCATATTGCTCATTTTTGGCTTACATGATAACTATAAATAAAATAATAAGAATAAAATAATAAATTAATAAGAATGCCTTGCAATGCAAATTTTTGCAGTTGTTGGAAAACACCGTCAGTATCTTAGTGGAAAAGCGATAAACTCCTGAACCGACAGGCCAGTGGTTCGAATCCCAGTTAAGCTTAAGCTTTTTCTTTTTATACCCGCTACTCATAGAGTAGAAGGGTATTATAATTTTGTTCAAACCGAAAATGTATGTCACCGGCAGAAGGAGACACCTCCGATCCCGTAAAGTACATATATTCTGGCTCATGATCAACAGACGAGTCGATATTGCCATGTCCGTCTATCCGTCTGTCTGTCCGCGTGAAAATCTGGATCCAAATCTTTTTCTTTTTTTTAAGAACTTTTACTTTAATTTTTGAATATTCATTAATTGGGGGTCGTGCATTTTTTTTATAATTTTTTTAATGGCTTACAGTGAACTTAGTTAACAAGTGGAGAAGTGACAGTCAATTAAATCAGCTGTGTGCGATTGTTAGAGCGCAGCTTTTTCTTATATTTTTATAACCGCTACTCATAGAGGAGAAGGGTATTATTACTTTCTTCAAACCGAAAATGTATGTAACAGGCAGAAGGAGACACCTCCGACCCCATAAAGTATATATATTCTGGCTCAGGATCAACAGCCGAGTCGATATAGCCATGTCCGTCTGTCTGTCCGTGTGAAAATCTAGATCTCAGCTATTATAAGAGCTAGAACTATCAAATTTGGTGACAATTTGTGTTATTATTGCACGCTGATCAAGTTTATTTTGGATTTTGGCCACGCCCCCTTCCGCCCCTATAAATCGAAAAAACATTTATTACAAGCGGAGTTTTGATGCCGTATTGTTTATTTTCGGTTTACATGATAACTTTAGCTAGCCAGGTGATCTCTGAAAATTTGGTATCAATCGGATAATAAACACAGAAGTTATTCAGCTTAACATTTTCCGTAGCTGTAAGCAGCGCTGTCGGCAGCGCTGCTTGCAGCATTGTGCCGAATCGTGTGTGCGTGTACGGTGGTGGTGGGTTAAGTTGTTGACTGCAAAACGAACAGTACTATTATGCATTTACGGGTGCGAGTCTCGCCCGCATCAAAAATTAAATGTGTGCAAAAATGTTTTTTTTTATCTTAGATTTTGACTTTGCATAAATATTATAAGTCCATAGCCTTTTACGGTCAAAATATGATTGTAGCCGTTTTTTTTTTTTTGTTCCGCAAATAAATGATGTACGAGCAGCTGGGTAGCGGGTATATTACAGTCGAGCACACTCGAATGTAGCTTTCTTACTTGTTCTTTTTTTTTTAAGAACTTATACTTTAATTTTTGAATATGCATTAATTGGTGGTCGTGCATTTTATTTAAAATATTTTTAATGGCTCACAATGAACTTTGTTAACAAGTGGAGAAGTGACAGTCTCTTAAATGAGCTATGTGCGATTGTTAGAGCGCAGCTTTTTCTTATATTTTTTTATTTTTATTTTTTATTTAATTGTATGTTTAAGTTATGAGAATAAATATCAACAAAAACACGCATCATGCATTCAGACTTTGTTTTTGTCGTGCAAGAATTTCCGAATGGTCTCATAATGTAACTGTCAAAATTTGCTTAATGGCTTAATGACCGAATGGAGATGTGGTGGACCTCTTAGGTAATGGGTCCAAGGTTCGATTCCGCATGCATGCGTATCATGGTGGGGGAGATCGAACTTTTCTTACTTTTTGCAAATAAAAGTTTTTGCCTCCCTTTTTGAGCTACCTTCATGAAACTTTGTATACATGTTTCTTATTGCTGCCCGCTGTAAATAAGTCGGAGCAAGCCGGTACGGACCGATACATCGTATAGATGCCATAGAACCTATCGGTCGTTTTTTTTAACAAAATTTGTTAAAAGTTAGAGTGCTCTAGAACACTTTCCAGTCAAGTATATAAAGAATTAGTAAAGGGCACATATTGTTTTTTACATGCACGTATTCGATTTATAGTCTTCAACAGGCAGAACTATGATTTTTACTGTTTAAGTGATCAATCTTGGAATTTTTTTGGTACCTGAATAAAAGTTATACGTTTTCAACACTTTTTACTCCTTTTGCCGGCAGCGCTGCTTGCAGCATTGTGCCGAATAGTGGTTAAGTTGTGGACGGAATAACGAAGAGAACTATGATGCATTTATGGGTTCGAGTCCCACCCGCTTCAAAAATTAAATGTGTGCAAAAATGTTTTTTTTTTTTATACCCGCTACTCATAGAGTAGAAGGGTATTATAACTTTGTTCAAACCGAAAATGTATGTAACAGGCAGAAGGAGACACCTCCGACCCCATAAAGTATATATATTCTGGCTCAGGATCAACAGCCGAGTCGATATACCCTGCGGGCGATATTTGATCAAGTTTATTTTGGATTTTGGCCGTGGCCCCCTTCCGCCCCCGTAAATCGAAAAAACATTGATAACAAGCGCAATTTTGATGCCATATTGTTCATTTACATGATAACTATAGCTAGCCAGATGATCTCTGAAAATTTGGTAAAAATCGGATAATAAACACAAAAGTTATTCAGCTTAACGTTTTCCATAGCTGTAAGCAGCGCTGCCGGCAGCGCTGCTTGCAGCATTGTGCCGAATCGTGTGTGCGTGTACGGTGGTGAAATGGGTTAAGTTGTGGACTGCAAAACGAACGAAACTATTATGCATTTATAGGTTCTAGTCCCACCCACATCAAAAGTTAAATGTGTGCAAAAATGCTTTTTTTTTTTAATTTTAGATTTTGACTTTGCATAAATATTATAAGTCCATGGCCTCTTACGGTCAAAATATGATTGTAGCCGTTTTTTTGTTCCGCAAATAATTTTGATGTACGAGCAGCTGGGTAGCGGGTATATTACAGTCGAGCACACTCGAATGTAGCTTTCTTACTTGTTTTTTTCTCCTTTCATACCCGTTACTCATAGAGTAAAAGGGTATTATAACTTTGTTCAAACCGTATGTATGTAGCAGGCAGAAGGAGGCGTGGCAACCCCACATAGTATATATATTTTCTGACTCAGGATCACTAGCTGTGTCGATTGAGCCATGTCCGTCTGTCTGTCCGTTTGAACGTCTAGATCTCAGCTATTACAAAAGCTAGAGACACCATATTTCACATGAAGGTTCTTGTATACCATAGGTAGATTAAGTTTATTTTTTAATTTTTGATGCCACGCCCACCGCCCACGCAAATCGATAATTTATTATCAGGAGAAGTATTGAAGTTACAGCTTTCTGCTTTGGTATGATCATAAATAATTGCAATATAAATCTATTCCCCAAATTACAATCCATTCGGACAATAAACACAGAAGTTATCCATGTTTCCGTACTTTCACTGCTTGCGCCTGTGCTGCGCGTCGTGAATTAAATGTGTGATAATTTGTTTCGAAACTGGGCGAATGGTATCTTACTGTCGGGCGTGCTCGACTGTAGCTTTCTTTGTTTTTAATCCAATAGTTTAAGATCGATTCCCTTATAATCGAATCGTTAACAGCTCTATTGGCGGTACAAACTGGGCAAATAGCAGGTGTCGTAAATAGCTTCGGATACACCCACACAACCCCACGCCCGCACATACAGAAAGACAAACACTAACTAATGCATTCAAAACAAATGAGCAGAAACTCACGTTAAACGCTAAAAATTGCAACCGGAGACCTCGAATATCGATTGCGACATAGCCGTCTGCATGGCGTTTCTAAACGTTTCATTTTTATACCCTCTACTCATAGAGTAGAAAGGTATTATAACTTTGTTCAAACCGAAAATGTATGTAACAGGCAGAAGGAGACACCTCCGACCCCATAAAGTATATATATTCTGGATCAGGTTCAACAGCCGAGTCGATATAGCCATGTCCGTCTGTCCGTCTGTCTGTCCGTGTGAAAACCTAGATCTCAGCTATTCTAAGAGCTAGGAGCTAGTATGTCTAAGAGTAGCTGCAACTATCCGCACGATAATTTTAAAATGTTTTATTTAGCTACACCGTCAGGGTCTAAGCGATTGCTATTTGAAATATGGGATAAGGAAAATGATGCATCGAAAAATCTCTTTACGGTGGAGAAATACATTTATGTCAGCATTATTGAAAAGTCTAAATATGACAAAAAATAAGTGAGACAAAATATCTGAGCGTATTAAAAATTTCACCGTAAAATTGGCGTAAAAATTGAGGATCATCGAGGGCGTATGAACTTTGAAAAAAAGAACAAAGATTGGTTAGATGGCAAGCTTTGTTTAGTGGACCTGTGTTCAAATTTGGGACGACCTGAAAATAAACAGCAGAGGAAGCATTAGCCTTATACATTGTATACTATTGGCGGCTATACAAAAAAGGTGTATATGGACTTGCAGAGAGGTACCAAAAAGCGGAATGCATATATATTTCCTACGTATGATGTTCTTCGGTCTGGAAAAAAACTATGTTATCCTTTTGGTCTTCAGTTCACTGACCATTCATTTGAGGTGCATTTGCATAGTTTGATCGATCACACTGTGGTCCGTATATATATATGGCACATTCCGACGATTTTCCAGATGCAGAAAATAATAACTTGCAAAAACAAACAGCTTTTTAGACCATTCGACCATTGAAAATGGTCAAAAATGGTATACTAAAATTGTGCAAAAGTATGTAAAAGAAAGAAGGAGACATGGCAGACCCCATATATATATAGTATATATATTCTGGCTCAGGATCAACAGCCGAGTCGGTTGAGCCATGACCGTCTGTCCGTCTGTCTGTCGATCTGTCTGTCAGTCTGTCTGTCCGTCTGTCTTTATGAACGTCAAGATCTCAGCTATTACAAAAGCTGGGGAACCAAATTTGACATGATGGTTCCTGTAAACCATACGCAGATCAAGTTTATTTCGAATGTGGAGTGCCTTGCCCACCGCCCACGCAAATCGATAATTTTCGAATATTAAGGAAAGTCTTACATTTACGGACACCATATTTGGCATGATGGTTCATATAAAACATGCGTAGATGAAATTTATTTCAAATTTGAGGTGCCACGCCTACCGCCCACGCAAATCAATAATTTACGAATATTAAGGAAAGTGTTACAGTAACAGACACCAAATATGGCATGATAGTTCCTGTAAGTCATGTGTAGATAATGTTTATTTAAAATTTGAGGTGCCACGCCCACCGCCTACGCCAATCGATAATTTTTGAATATTATGGAAAGTATTACAGTTACAGACACCAAACTTGGCATGATAATTCCTGTAAATCACGCGCAGATTAAGATTATTTGAAATTTGAGGTGCCACGCCCACCGCTCACGCAAATCGATAATTCACGAATATTATGGAAAGTATTTCGGTAACTTTACACAATATTTTCGTCTTATTTCGTCGAGTTAGGAAACCGTCGTCAAATCTCGGCGCCACGGAAACAGCAATCAAAGCTTTGTTGCGTGTCTCTACAAAATACGTGATTGTGTTTTGTTTTCTATGCCAAACTGTTTCTTCTGCTGCCTCTTGTTCGTCGAAGTCTTCTTTCGCCAGGGACATTTTGTGGATGCGCTACTCGTGTGAATTGATTTTTAGACCATGAATTTTAAAAAAAATACATGGTCTATTGTGTTTGTCGACATGTGCGTAACAGGCAGAAGGAGGCAATTGCGACCCCATAAAGTGTATATAATCTTTCTCAGGTTCACTAGCCGAGTCCATTAAGCCATGTCTGTATGTCCGTCTGTCCATCTGACCGTCTGTCTGTTCGAACGCCTATCGATAATAATTTTAATGAACGAACTGTCTGTTTCAATGCCTATATCTCAGAAACTGAAAAAGCTAGAGCCACCAAATTTGGTGACAACACTCATATGCGTCATACGCTGTAAAATTCCTATTTAAATTTGGGCCACGCCTACTTTCGCCCCCGCAAATCGATCGGATAATGAAAAAAAAAGTTATTCAACGTTTCATATAGATTTGCACTGCGCACACTGCAAACAGGCAAGCAAAGTTTTTTCAAGCAGTGTTTTTTCAACTGCTTGGACTGCTTGGCGTCTAACTGAAAATTATATTTGTTGTTTATTATATTTCTTTGAAAACAACGTTTAATAACAGTTTTCTCAATCTGATTTTTTTCATAAACTTAAAAAATCCATAGTCTTATACAGTCAACATTTAACTGTAGCCGTTCTTACTTGTTTTAATTTTATTTTTTCTGGAAAGAGCTAGATTTGTACAGAATCTTAACGAAGATCTTTTCTCCCGGAAATGCGTAGTTTTTTTTACAGAATTTTAAAGTTTAGGAAAATACCATGTATTTTGTTGTAGCCTGCCCAATATTTTCAGTATGTATTGGCCGTTGTTTGGCTCTCTCTCTCTCTCTCTCTCTCTCTCTACCTTGTTGTCGTTTTAATACAGTGAGCACAATGCATTTTTTTTAAACAAAATTTATTGGTCCAAACATAATACTTAATAATAATATACTAATATACTAATATACTAATATACTAATATACTAATATACTAATATACTAATATACTAATATACTAATATACTAATATACTAATATACTAATATACTAATATACTAATATACTAATATACTAATATACTAATATACTAATATACTAATATACTAATATACTAATATACTAATATACTAATATACTAATATACTAATATACTAATATACTTAATATACTAATATACTAATATACTAATATACTAATATACTAATATACTAATATACTAATATACTAATATACTAATATACTAATATACTAATATACTAATATACTAATATACTAATATACTAATATACTAATATACTAATATACTAATATACTAATATACTAATATACTAATATACTAATATACTAATATACTAATATACTAATATACTAATATACTAATATACTAATATACTAATATACTAATATACTAATATACTAATATACTAATATACTAATATACTAATATACTAATATACTAATATACTAATATACTAATATACTAATATACTAATATACTAATATACTAATATACTAATATACTAATATACTAATATACTAATATACTAATATACTAATATACTAATATACTAATATACTAATATACTAATATACTAATATACTAATATACTAATATACTAATATACTAATATACTAATATACTAATATACTAATATACTAATATACTAATATACTAATATACTAATATACTAATATACTAATATACTAATATACTAATATACTAATATACTAATATACTAATATACTAATATACTAATATACTAATATACTAATATACTAATATACTAATATACTAATATACTAATATACTAATATACTAATATACTAATATACTAATATACTAATATATCTAATATACTAATATACTAATATACTAATATACTAATATACTAATATACTAATATACTAATATACTAATATACTAATATACTAATATACTAATATACTAATATACTAATATACTAATATACTAATATACTAATATACTAATATACTAATATACTAATATACTAATATACTAATATACTAATATACTAATATACTAATATACTAATATACTAATATACTAATATACTAATATACTAATATACTAATATACTAATATACTAATATACTAATATACTAATATACTAATATACTAATATACTAAATATACTAATATACTAATATACTAATATACTAATATACTAATATACTAATATACTAATATACTAATATACTAATATACTAATATACTAATATACTAATATACTAATATACTAATATACTAATATACTAATATACTAATATACTAATATACTAATATACTAATATACTAATATACTAATATACTAATATACTAATATACTAATATACTAATATACTAATATACTAATATACTAATATACTAATATACTAATATACTAATATACTAATATACTAATATACTAATATACTAATATACTAATATACTAATATACTAATATACTAATATACTAATATACTAATATACTAATATACTAATATACTAATATACTAATATACTAATATACTAATATACTAATATACTAATATACTAATATACTAATATACTAATATACTAATATACTAATATACTAATATACTAATATACTAATATACTAAGATACTAATATACTAAACAAGGCCTAGCTTCTTAATTATAGCGAATCATTTAAAGGATTTATGATTGAAAATGTATTATTAATATTGTTAAAATTAATGTCCAATATGGAGAAAAATTGGGGGAAGCGAAGAAAAAAATTAGCGCCGCAGGCGAAAAATTTAAAAAAAAAATCGCGCGAGTAGGTCTTTAACAATTACCCTAAAGAAAAACAAAACTATAAATTTAATTTTATATTCGGGAGGGACTTGAACCGCTTAACGCATAAAAGTCCTATTCGTTTTGCAGTCCACCACTTAACCCACTTGACCACCGCACATGTACGCACCATTCGACACAATGCTGCAGGCAGCCTTGCTTATATCTTTATACCCGCTACTCATGGAGTAATTCTGTATATTCTGGCTCAGGATCAACAGCCGAGTCGATATAGCGATATATAGATCTCAGCTATTATAAGAGCTAGAACTACCAAATTTGGTGACAAAATGTGTTATTATTGCACGCTGATAAAGTTTATTTTGGATTTAGGCCACGCCCCCTTCCGCCCCTGTAAATCGAAAAAAACATTGATTACAAGCGCAATTTTAATGCCAAATTGTTCATTTTCGGTTTACATGATAACTATAGCTAGCCAGATGATCTCTGAATTTGGTAACAATCGGATAATAAACACAGAAGTTATTCAGCTTAACGTTTTCCATAGCTGTAAGCAGCGCTGCCGGCAGCGCAAATTCTTTATTTGTACAGGAAATAAAAAGAATACCTTACAATAAAAATTTTTGCAGTTGTTGGAAAACAGCGTCAGTAGCTTAGTGGAAAAGCGTGGTTCAATTCCCAGTTCATGCCGCTTAAGCTTTTTCTCTTTTTTTCTTAAGAACTTATACTTTAATTTTTGAATATGCATTAATTGGTGGTCGCGTATTTTATTTAAAAATTTTTTAATGGCTCACAATGAACTTAGTTAACAAGTGGAGAAGTGACAGTCTCTTAAATCAGCTGTGTGCGATTGTTAGAGCGCAGCTTATTCTTATATTTTTGTATTTTTATTTTTTATTTAATTGTATGTTTAAGTTATGAGAATAAATATCAACAAAAAAAGCATCATGCATTCAGACTTTGTTTTTGTCGTGCAAGAATTTCCGAATGGTCTCATAATGTAACTTTGTCAAAATTTGCTTAATGGCTTAATGACCGAATGGAGAAGTGGTGGACCTCTTAGGTAATGGGTCCAAGGTTCGATTCCGCATGCATGCGTGTCATGGTGGGGGAGATCGAACTTTTCTTATTTTTCACAAAAAAAGGTTTTTGTCTCCCTTTTTGAGCTACCTTCATGAAACTTTGTATACATGTTTCTTATTGCTGCCCGCTGTAAATAAGTCGGAACGATATTCGATACGATTTATAGTCTTCAACAGGTAGAATTATTATTTTTACTGTTTAAGTGATAAATCTTTTTTGGTACCTGAATAAAAGTTATACGTTTTCAATACTTTTTACTCCTTTTGCCGGCAGCGCTGCTTGCAGCATTGTGCCGAATAGTGTGTGCGTGTACGCTGGTAAAATGGGTAAAGTTGTGGACTGCAAAAACGCACAGAACTATTATGCGTTTGCTGGTTCGAGTCCCACCCGCATCAAAAATTAAATGTGTGCAAAAAATTATTTTTTTTATTTTAGATTTTGACTTTGCATAAATATTGTGAGTCCATGGCCTTTTACGGTCAAAATATGATTGTAGCCGTTCTTTATTGTTCCGCAAATAATTTTGATGTACGAGCAGCTGGGTATCGGGTATATTACAGTCGAATGTAGCTTTCTTACTTGTTTTAATTTATTTATTTCACTTATTTCTACGGTTGTACATATTTTGTCGCTCGTCGATTTTTTCCTAGCGGTGATGTGGTCTGGTTCGATTGCCGCTGGTCTGTCATCGACTTAGTTGTCGATTGGTGGAACCTGGTTTGCGATGAAAATCTACTGCCACATCTACTCCCCCTCCGATTCTGCTGCTGGTCAACAAATTTAAGTACCTTGTTGATAGATTAACTTCTCGGCCACTGCGGATTGTCTGTTTCTCCGGTAGCCCTTGTTGGTTACTAATTGGTTGATCAGCGGCAGAAGAAGATTCTGGAGCTTCTGTAAACACAGCTAGAATGCGATCGATGGTAACAGTTGTGCGTAGCCGTTCATGTCAATGATGAAATTCATATCGTTTCTCTCGAGAATTTGAAATGGGCCGTCGTATGGTGCTTTAAGTGGAGCTTTGACTGTGTCATCCCTTAAAAAACGTGCAGGCAAAAAACTTGTTTGTCGCTCCTAAACGCCCAATAAATTCGCTTCGATATATTCTTCCGATGGCTTGTCGAAAAATTCAAAATTCAAAATGCAACCGTAAAGTGGTTCATAAACAAGCTTACCCGGACTAGCGCTGAGATCTTTTATTGTAGCTCGTAAGCCAAGGAGAACAATAGGAATGCTATCTGCCCAATTGGAGTCAGTATCACATTTGATTGCGCCGAATTGTACAATTCAGCCACTAAGCAATGCCTTTGCAATCGTCTCTGCTGTTATATCAGCTATTGCAATTGCAGTCGGCCATCGAATAAATCGGTCTATACAATTTTGTCTAAACAGCTGTATATATCGATATGAAAATATCGGTAGAAACAGCTGCCCTGGTTTGGGTCATCTGCCGACAGAGCAGGCAGTGCAACCAGTGGTGGCCGGGTTAGCGGGAAAAAAATGGCTTTGAGAGATCCTCTCTTGAGCCAATTCGGTGAGCAACCCCTGCTCACCGTTAGGAAGAACCGCCGTTTGGACTGTCGGAAGGCCCAAGTTTGTGACCGCCAACGGTTTTATTTTTGGGCCCCAGTCGTGAAAATTAATTGTGATCAGCGGACAAGGATTTTGAGCTGTCCTCAAAATATACAAAGTGCGTGTGTGTTTTTGTAGTTTATTTTATTTTTTTTTTATATCATTCGACCATTGAAAATGGTCAAAAATGGTATACTTAGTTTGTGCAAAAGTATGTAACAGGCAGAAGGAGACATGGCAGACCCCATGGCTCAGGATCAACAGCTGAGTCGATTGAGCCATGTTCGTCTGTTCGTCTGTCCGTCTGTCTATCCGTCTTATTTCAAATTTGAGGTTCCACGCCCACCGCCCACGCAAATCGTTAATTTAAATATATTAATGGAAGTATTACAGTTACGGACACCAAATTTGGCATGATGGTTCCTATAAAACATGCGCAGATGAAATTTATTTAAAATTTGAGGTGCTACGCACACCGCCCACGCAAATCGATCATTTACAAATATTAAGGAAAGTATTTAGGTTACAGATTTCTGCTTCAGAACACGTAAAGATGCTGATAATATGCATCCATTCCCAAAATCCGATCGGGCAATAAAAACAGAGGTTATTAAATCAAACGTTTTTCATAGTTCCGTTACTCGCGTCATTACAGCATATCGTCTGCATCGTTTTAGCCTTTGTGTGTGTGTCTGTATGTGTATGTGAGAGCGAGTTAATACTAGTTGGTGTAACTACGCAGTTGGTCGAATGGTATCTTAGTGTCGGGCGCGCTCGATTGTAGCTTTCCTTACTTGTTTTAAATTATTATTATAATAATATAAATATTTTGGTGTCCAGGAGCGAAGGAGTGCCTACTACAACAGAAGCCGGAAAGAAGCAGTCTCCTGGTGAGTTTGTTCCATGCGAAGTTCCGCCAGGAGACCCATTTTACCTTGACCCTGCATCCACCTTCGACCCCATTCTCGTCAGCGCCCACAGCTAGGGCGCAGCGTGCCAAAGGAGCCGTTCGATTAGCAGTGTATCAGCAGCGCAGCAGCGAACAACCGCAGAGCAGCGCGCAAGCATAGCGCAGCGCCGCAACACCGAGCGGCCGCCACAGCACACCGAGCCTTAAATTAATTTAGATTATAATTATGATTTAAGTAAACTTATAAATTACTGTGTATTTCGTTAGCGTCAAATTCTTGTTAGGTTTTGTGTAGGTTTTTATGTAGGCAGCTTTTGTGTGAAATATTGTTAATTAAATGAAAATTTATAACGTGAGATGAAAAAAATGATCGGCTAAGTCTTGTTACTAAGGGAGATGGGGCGGCCGTAGCAAGCCAGGATCGGACCAATCGGTTAGGGTGATCTCCGAAACCATGAGCAGGAGCATCACATGGTTGGGTGGGTGCGCGGTGACCAAATTCGGTCACCAAAGGTTGTTGTTGTTGTAGTTGTCGTATTATGTATTTGGTGTAGTTGTTGTGTGTGAGGCGTAATACGTAAGTTTCGAAATTTATCGGCATTCACATTTGCGCAGGGAGTAGAGGACTGCAAAACAAAAGTGAATTGAGGTATTTGGAATGTGGAGGCATGTTGCCAGGCAAGGCGCGAGTCATGTTCTACCGTGTAGGTGAGAACATTGTGCCGCTTTCTTGCACTGGGCCATGTCCAACATCCAAATGTGTCGTGTGTATTATATGTGTGTACATGTAAATTTTAATTAGTCTTTTTTTTTGCGTTAACGCAGTAGATCGTCTGTTTTCGCTGGGCGTCTGTGTCCGTTAGTTCGGCCAATGGGGCCCAGGGAAAATGGATCCGATCGAACACCAGCCGCGTCCTTAACTGGCAACTGTCAATTTGGGTGACAGTTTGACCAGAACGGCAAGAGTTTTTTGTTTGTCACGGCAACAACATTAAGCGCAGAGTCGATCGAAGTCCACCGGTAGCGAAATCACTTCATCTCCCTTAATTTGTTGTTTGTAAAAATTTTAGTAAAAAAATCCTTTGAGGGTGGAAAATATTTCATTTATATTTTTTTATTTATTTAGCATTACTTCACTTATGGGGGTGGGGGAGTGGGGTCCAAGGTTTCCACCTGGCAGATGGCGCGGTCCGTTCCAACAAGGGCGGAAGGAAGCTCGCAAGGCAGTCCACGAGGCATGTTACGCCAATAGCCCGCAATCGGCGAGGACAGGATCGAATTCCTCCAGAGGCAGTACCGGTGTCCGTGGGCGGAGGTGTTGCGCTCCTTCCACGTGTTCTAACCGGACGAGCGAGGGAGTGGTATTGGATCCACATTAGGCAGTTCACCCTCAACAATTTGATGCAACTGCGTCAGGCCCTCCTTGACCGTTTCCGCAGCCACCAGACGGAGCATGACAAGATGCACCGTGGAGGACTACATTCATCACATGCGACGGCTGGCATCGAGGCTGGGCAAGCCTATGGCGGAGGGACACCTAGTGAAAATCATGAAAAAGGGTCTCCGAGAGAACATAGCTCGTAACATATACGCCATGGAGATATTTACCGATATTTATAAAAATTATTTTAGTTTATTTTAGGAGATAAAGCCTTCTATAAGTCTATAAGTCTTCCCATAAGTTTTCAAGGTTATGAAAAAAATCAGATTTAGAAAACTGTTATTGGTAAACGTGTTTTTCAAAGAAAAATAATAACCAACACATATAATTTTCAGTTGGACGCCAAGCAGTCCAGGCAGTTGTGTGATTAACGACCGAGTATGTGTACAACAATCGTTGTTAAGGCACCGGGATCGTTTTTTATTTATCAATTTACATGAACGCAAATTTATTTTACAAATAAAAAAAAATATAATAATAATAAAACCTGGACAATTATTATTCATAACAATAAAAAAAATAAAATAAAAAATAAATATATACACAGTGATACAGTTTCCTTCGGCAAATCAAGTAAGCATGTATGTGTTTGTGTTGCGCCGCTTGAAAAATTCTTACGATGCTTGACGCCGCGTTCGCTTGTACGCTGTTAAATTCTGTTGAATTTTTTTTTGCACACCACGCACTGCGAGAAAAGAACCACTTAAAAAAAAAAAAATTATAAAAGCAGTAAAATTAATTTAAGAAATATATTATACATTTATAAAAAAAAAAAAAACGAAAAACAAGAAAAATAATAGAAAACAACAAACAATCCACAAACAACTTAACGTCTTTTGTTGTCACATGTTCACTTACCTCTAAATTACACTCTATTGAATACTTATTTAATTTATGCATTACAGTTAAAGTCGAAAACAAAAAAAAAACTACAAAGGTGGAAGTAAGCACAGCAGCACTACACGAATGACATACAATCAACACTAAACGCCGGGAAACAAGGAAAAGAGGAAACTGCGTAACAGACACACACATACAGGTTCTCTTTTATTTTCGAAAGAATACACACATATTATAACACACATTAAAACATAGATACATTTACATAGTATCACAAAATATAACACAATATATTACTACATTAATATACAAACGAAAACAATACAAACAAAACAAACACCCAAAATTTTCCCTATAAAAAAAGAAAAGAGAACAAAAACCACATACATATTATTAATATACCTATTTACACCTCACATATTATTACTATTTTATATACACATGCACATTACTTGCAAACAAAATACAATACACGTAAATGTTTAGGAGAAAAGCCAACACCGGTAACACAGTTAGGGGCAGATTAGGGTTAAGGAGCGGATCAGGTCTATCTGAGATAAGGGAAGCGACAGGAATAAAAGAGAAAGACCAGTCGGTTCCATCCCAAAACAATAATCCCACCAACGCTATGGATTCCGGTAACGCATCAGGGTCACTAAGTCCCACCGTTAGCAATTCTTCAATAAACACAAACCTTAATCTACAACAACTACTAACCCTTGTACATCAACTACCAACTTACGAAGGCCCACCTGACAATCTTGATAGATTTATAGTCAGAGTAGATCAGCTCCTTTTGTTAGCCTCATCAGTGGACCAAGCAACATGCGGACAGTACTTACTTGGAACTATCCGTGACAAAATTAAAGGCAGGGCAGACGAAGCGCTGAACGTCTGCGATGTACTCCTTAGTTGGGATGACATCAAAGCAAACCTCAAGCGACTATACTCTAGCAAGAAAACCGAAGAAATGCTTATTAGAGAGCTACACAATTTTCCGGACGGACTCACTATGGGGAAATTATATTACTCAACCGCAAAAATAACAAGCGAACTAATGTCACTCGCAAGAGAAGCAGACCCTAGTGGACAGTCTCTCGCGGTCAAACGTGACCAATACGACAGATTCTGCCTAAATGCATTTTTAGTTGGATTAAAGGACCCACTTAGGTCAGCCATTAGGTATCAAAGGCCAGAGACAATCGAGAAAGCATACGAGTACGGACAGATTGAATTAAACTTCTCTAGAAGCCTGAACAAACACCAAGAAAACCGACGACGCGACAGCCCAACATACGGGAATCACCCATACGCGAAAGGACAACCAACTAATAGTGACTACAACAGTCGCTACATACCACGACAACAGAACTATAATAACGGAAACAACGCTCGTCATGATAACACCCGACATGATAACACCAACAATGACAATAATAGCCGCTTTATGCAGAGACAACAAAATTTTAACAACAATAATAATAGACGCTTCACACGTCAAAATAATTCCCATAACGATAGTAATGGTCGACAAGATAGAACAACTCTGGACAGGAACCCCTTCCACAATAACGACCAACCAGATCAGACCCTACGTCACCAAAACAGGAACAACCATAATCAAAGCGCTCCGCTATGTAACATCAACGATAATGCAAATTTTCGAGTAGAAGCCTCGGGAAGCCAGTCGGATACATAAGCAAGAAGACTCACGGATCTTCCTTGCCATTTGTTTTCTTATCACCAAACTCCATGGTGTCAAACCCTCTCAAATTCCTTATAGACACAGGATCTACTTACTCTTTCATAAATCCAGCACTTATTAATGAAGATCATATTAAAAAACGAACCTCAGATATCAATATCCACACTGTCTTCAGTACATTCAAAATTCGGGAATATACAGATAAATTAAATTTCAAACAATTCAGAAAAATTATCAATTTTAAGTTCTTATTATTTGATTTCCACCCCCACTTCAATGGTCTCCTAGACATGGATATCCTATCTAGCCTAAATGCAAAAATAAACTTTGCCGAATCCATACTAGAAACACCAGAAACCGCCATCCCAATCCTCACAAGGGCAAACCCTGTAGACACATTACATAACCTGCCACAAAATACCAAAATGCTACTTCCGCTCCCAGTAAACTTCATGCAAGGAGACTTTTTATGCGAAACCACAAATTTGGATAATCAAATATCCATAACAGGCGGTTTATACACCGCAAACGCAGGATCCGCCTATTTCGAAGTCTGCAGTAACTCAGACCAGATCCAAACACTTTACCTCGAGGAACCGTTACAGGCAGAAGAGTTCTCTCCACGAACCTACCAATATTTAAACTGCATGTCCATGGCAACAGATACAGACAGACCGGACGACCAACAATTAAACATTCAGACGGAACACCTCAACAGCGAGGAGATACAACACATACTCAAACTATGCAAGTCATTCAAAAGACTTTTCCACAACGAAAATAACCAACTAACGTTCTCTAACGCCGTCAAACACTCTATACCAACAACAGATAATATACCGATTCACACAAAATCTTATCGTTACCCATTTGTACATAAAAACGAAGTTCGAAAGCAAATTTCAAAAATGCTCGAAAAAAAATCATAAAAAACAGCCATTCCCCCTGGAGTGCACCCGTCTGGGTTGTACCTAAGAAAAGTGACATCATAGGCGAAAAAAAGTGGCGCTTGGTAATAGATTTTCGGAAATTAAATAAGAAGACTGTCTCTGATAGATACCCTATCCCGAATATTGCAGATATACTAGACAGCATAGGAAAGACCATGTATTTCACAACGATAGACTTAGCAAGTGGCTTTCACCAAATTCAAATGAACCCACGCGACGCGAGCAAGACGGCATTCACCGTCGAAAATGGGCATTACGAGTTCACGAGAATGGCCTTCGGCCTCAAGAACGCCCCTGCCACGTTCCAACGCGTTATGGACAACGTTTTAGGTGACTTGGTCGGTAACGTCTGTCTCGTCTATCTCGACGATATAATAGTATTCTCACCCTCACTCCAAAGACATATAACAGATATTAAATCGGTTTTCACAAAACTCCAAAACGCAAATCTAAAAATCCAACCAAGCAAGTGTAGCTTTTTAAGGAAGGAAATCGATTTCCTGGGACATATCGTAACCCAGGAAGGAGTCAAACCAAACCCACTTAAGATTCAAACCATCAAAGACTTCCCCTGCCCAAAGACAACCAGGGAAATTAAATCATTTTTAGGATTATTGGGTTACTACAGGAAATTCATAAAGGACTTCGCGAAAATAACTAAACCCATAACGAGACAGTTAAAAGGGAAGAAATCTATAATAATAGACGATGAATTTAAACAAGCTTTCGAAATGTCGAAAGATCTTCTTTGTACACAGACGCAAGTAATTATGCGATAGGCTCTGTGTTGTCACAAGGCCCAGACACTAATGACAGACCCATATCTTTTGCTAGCAGAACACTATCGGACACGGAAATCCGCTATTCTACGATAGAGAAAGAAATGCTAGCCATCATTTGGTCTGTAGGTCATTTCAGACCATACCTCTTCGGGCGTAGATTCAAAATAGTCACAGACCATAAGCCCTTAATCTGGCTAGAAAATCTGAAAGGCCAGAATCCAAAACTACTTCGATGGAAAACTATCCTGGCCGCTTACGACTACAAAGTCGTATACAAAAAAGGGTCGCAAAACGTAGTTGCTGACGCACTCAGCAGAATTGAGCCAAACTTAAACATAAACGAAGACCCACAAATTATACCAATCGCTTCGCAATCATTAAATCACTTCAATTGCCAAATAATATTTCGTACCGGATCAGCAACTGCGAGACAAGTAGAAACACCATTTATCCATAAAGTAAGACACATAATCACAGAACCCGTACATACTTTCGACTCCGACCCTTCAAACAATCCTGAAACCGAATAAAACATTCGCAATATTTGCACCAGACGATATTTTCAAAATAATAGAAGAGTCCTATAATAACTATTTCTTTGAAAATGACTTATACAAAATTATCCGCTGCAATATATGCCTAACCGAAATTACGAATCCTCTTGACCAGGAAAACGAAATTCGTGCGTACCACTTTAACACTAATCATAGGGGGATAGATGAAACATATAACCATTTGAAAAGGGACATTTATTTTCCACATTTAAAAGACATTATCACAAAAATTATAAAAAATTGTAATACCTGCCTAACCCTAAAATACGATAGGCACCCCCATAGACCATTGATGCAAAGCCCAACCGCCCCAGAGGGACCATTGGCAGTCGTACATATAGACATATATTTCATTAACAATACTTGTAACCTCACAATTATCGATAAATTCACCAAGCTAGCGCAAGCTTACCCCCTTAGCAATAGGAATTCAATAAAAGTCGCCGATGCCCTACTACAATTCATAAGTCACTATGGCGCACCACAGAAAATAATCTTCGACCAGGGCGCGGAATTTTCGTGCAGTCTATTCAACGACCTCTTAACTCAATTCCAAATAACAGCTCATACAACTTCATTCCAACAATCTACGGGAAATGCTCCTGTCGAGAGACTGCACTCCACCTTAACCGAACTATACAGGATAATCATGGACAAAAGAAAAGAAGCACGCCTTGAACGCGATCAGGTCCAAATACTCTCAGAAGCAATAGCAACTTATAACAATGCAATACACTCCAGCACTTCCTATACCCCTTTCGAGCTCTTCCACGGAAGAACTCACATATTCAACAAAACAATAACATTCGACAATCACCACGATTACCTTAAGAAATTAAACGAATTTAGAAAAGACATATACCCAAAAGTACAGGAACATTTAAACGCGACCACAGAAAGAAGACTGGCTAAATTAAACGAGGACAGAGAGACACCAATCCAAGTCGAGCCTAATGATAAAATATTTAGAAAAGAAAACCGTAGAAACAAGATAGCACCGAGATTTTCACTACACAAAGTAGATAGAGACAAAGGCATCACTTTCCTAACAACTAAAGGTCAAAAGTTACACAAACAAAAAATTAGGAAAACAGTTAAGAAAACAGTGGAAGAAACATAAGATAGACAAGCACTATTCAATAAATATATTATTAACAAGAAACAATCTAAAAAAAACAAAAAACAAAAAAAAACAAGTAAGAAAGCTACAGTCGAGAGTGCTCGACTGTAATATACCTGCTACCCAGCTGCTCGTACATCATTTATTTGCGGAACAAAAAAAACGGCTTACAATATTTATGCAAAGTCAAAATCTAAAATAAAAAAAAAATATTTTTGCACACATTTAATTTTTGATGCGGGCGGGACTCGAACCCGTAAATGCATAATAGTACTGATCGTTTTGCAGTCCACAACTTAACCCATTTCACCACCGTACACGGACACACTATTCGGCACAATACTGCAAGCAGCGCTGCCGGCAACGCTGCTTACAGCTATGGAAAACGTTAAGCTGAATAACTTCTGTGTTTATTATCCGATTGTTACCAAATTTTCAGAGATCATCTAGCTAGCTACAGTTATCATGTAAACCGAAAATGAACAATATGGCTTCAAAATTGCGCTTGTAATTAATGTTTTTTCGATTTACGGGGGCGGAAGGGGGCATGGCCAAAATCCAAAATAAACTTGATCAGCGTGCAATAATAACACGTACTGTCACCAAATTTGGTAGTTCTAGCTCTTTTAATAGCTGAGATCTAGATTTTTACACGGACAGACAGACGGACAGACAGACAGACGGACAGACGGACATGGCTATATCGACTCGGCTGTTGATCCTGAGCCAGAATATATATACTTTATGGGGTCGGAGGTGTCTCCTTCTGCCTGTTACATACATTTTCGGTTTGAACAAAGTTATAATACCCTTCTACTCTATGAGTAGCGGGTATAAAAATCTGAAGAGGCACAAACATTTTTCTTTAACGAACTTAGGGAAGTCAGAAATAACACATATTCATTATAAAATAGGATAAACTACAATATAGACACTGTCTGATAATGTAAACAAAGTAGTAGTTATTAGCCAGTAAACTAAACATTATCCCTAAACTGTTATTTCATAAGGAACAAATAATAATATAAGATAGATAATAAGTAAACAAAGTGTAACTTTAGCATAAGATATAACGCTTATAAAAACAACACTCATGTTTAACATTAAGATACCCATTTAAAAAAAAACTGTCAAATTCAAAATGTCGTCGGAGTTCGTGGCATACACCAACAACACGTCACCTAATCACCTTTCTCCGATCCGGCCATTCCCCTTATGGCCTTCTCTTCGGACTGGGGGGGGAGGAGTTAACATGCCCCTCTCCCCGGCCACAGGGAAACAACACCGACCCGGCAACAAATCTAGAGCCGAGGAGTTTCAACGAAGATCGCCAACACGAACTCGGGCTGATCGCCAACACGATCGGTGAGTGAACACACTCGGCCGAAGAGACATTTTGCCTAAGCACACAACTTTTTGTAATAAAGAGAGGATTCTCGTTTCATACCCCGAACTACACAGTTGTTTTTTTGAAAGCTTTTCCTCCCCCGGCCACAGGATTGTAACTCGCTTGCTATACGGTTTATCGAGTTTCGAAGGTGGAAGTAGGCGTGTCTCAAATTTAAATAAAAATTTTACAGCGTATGATTCACATAAGTGTTGTCACCAAATTTGGTGGCTCTAACCTTTTTAGTTTCTGAGATATAGGTGCTTGCAATACGGTTTTTCGATCTGCGGGGGCGGAAGTAGGCGTGGCCCAAATGTTAATAAAAATTGTACAGAGTATGACTCACATAAGTGTTGTCCCCAAATTTTTTGGCTCTAGCTTTTTTAGTTTCCGAGATATAGGCGTTCATACAGACGGTCTGTCTGTCTGTCTGTCTATCTGTCTGTCTGTCTGTCTGTCTGTTTGTCTGTCTGTTTGTCTGTCTGTCTGTCTGTCTGTATGTCCGTCTGTCCGTCTGTTTTTATTAACGTCGAGATCTCAGCTATTATTCCTATAAAACATGCGCACATGAAATTTATTTCAAATTTCAGGTGCCACGCCCACGCAAGGTTACAGACACCAAATTTGGCATGATAGTTTCTGTAAGTCATACGTAGATGATGTTTATTTCAAATTTGAGGTGCCACGCCCAGCGCCCACGCAAACCGATAATTTTTGAATATTATGGAAAGTATTACAGTTACAGACACCAAACTTGACATTGATTCCTGTAAATCATACGCAGATTAAGATTATTTGAAATTTGAGGTGCCACGCCCACGCAAGGTTACAGACACCAAATTTGGCATGATAGTTTCTGTAAGTCATAAGTAGATGATGTTTATTTCAAATTTGAGGTGCCACGCCCACCGCCCACGCAAACTGATAATTTTTGAATATTATGGAAAGTATTACAGTTACAGACACCAAACTTGGCATTAATTTATGTAAATCATGCGCAGATTAAGATTATTTGAA
Organism: Zaprionus ghesquierei; assembly: GCA_018904095.1. NCBI lineage: Eukaryota > Metazoa > Arthropoda > Insecta > Diptera > Drosophilidae > Zaprionus > Zaprionus ghesquierei. Next base: position 117,818 of record JAEIGP010000574.1, read on the forward strand.
ATTTGAGGTGCTACGCCCACCGCCCACGCAATCGATAATTCACGAATATTAAGGAAAGTATTTAGGTTACAGATTTCTGCTTTAGCACACGTAGAGATGCTAATAATATGCGCCCATTCCAAAAATTACAATCCAATCGGGCAATAAATACAGAAATTATTAAAGAGAACGTTTTTCATAGTTCCGTTGTCCGCGTCGTTACAGCATATCGTTTGCATCGTTTTAGGTTTTGTTTGTGTGTCTGTATGTGTGTGTGAGAGTGAGTTAGTACTAGTTAGTGAAACTACGAAGTTGGTCGAATGATATCTTAGTGTCGTTTGCGCTCGACTGTAGCTTTCCTTACTTGTTAAAATATATTTTTGAAAAATATATGTAGGCTTGGGCGCATGCATTATAAGCAGGCGTGTTTGAATTATTTAAGAGACCTTAAAATAACTTTACAATTTTACTTTACTTCGCACAATCAAAATTTGTTTGGTTTTCGTAAAAGGAATTGTAAACTAAAGTTATCAGATTTTGAAAACAAACTGCAAGTGAAACAGGGAGACCTTAGCCATGCTCCGCTAGGTGGTAATAATATGGGTGATTAAAGTTTTCGAAACCTGGACACACTGGTCCTTTTGGCCAGCAAATTGTATGAAATTGGGGACCTTTCAGAGGCTATACTTCTAAACTAAATCAAACAATTAAGAAAGCTACATTCTAGTGTGTTCGACTGTAATATATCCGCTACCCAGCTGCTCGTACACCAAAATTATTTGCGGAACAATAAAAAACGGCTACAATCATATTTTAACCGTAAAAGGCCATGGACTTACAATATTTATGCAAAGTCAAAATCTAAAATAAAACAAGTAAGAAAGCTACAGTCGAGTGTGCTCGACTGTAATATACCCGCTACCCAGCTGCTTGTACATAATTTATTTGCGGAACAATAAAAAACGGCTACAATCATATTTTAACCGTAAAAGGCCATGGACTTACAATATTTATGCAAAGTCAAAATCTAAAATAAAACAAGTAAGAAAGCTACAGTCGAGTGTGCTCGACTGTAATATACCCGCTACCCAGCTGCTTGTACATAATTTATTTGCGGAACAAAAAAACGGCTACAATGCCGGCAGCGCTGCTTACAGCTATGGAAAACGTTAAGCTGAATAACTTTTGTGTTTATTATCCGATTGTTACCAAATTTTCAGAGACCATCTGGCTAGCTATAGTTTTCATGTAAACCGAAAATGAACAATATGGCATCAAAATTCCGCATGTAATCAATGTTTTTTCGATTTACGATCAGCGTGAAATAACAACACATATTGCCACCAAATTTGGTAGTCCTAGCTCTTATAATAGCTGAGATCTAGATTTTCACACGGACAGACAGACGGAGAGACGGACATGGCTATATCGTATATATATATTCGTCTGTCCGTCTGTCTATCCGTCTTATTTCAAATTTGAGGTTCCACGCCCACCACCCACGCAAATCGTTAATTTACCTATATTAATGGAAGTATTACAGTTACGGACACCAAATTTGGCATGATGGTTCCTATAAAACATGCGCAGATGAAATTTATTTAAAATTTGAGGTGCTACGCACACCGCCCACGCAAATCGATCATTTACAAATATTAAGGAAAGTATTTAGGTTACAGATTTCTGCTTCAGAACACGTAAAGATGCTGATAATATGCATCCATTCCCAAAATCCGATCGGGCAATAACAAGTAAGAAAGCTACAGTCGAGTGTGCTCGACTGTAATATACCCGCTACCCAGCTGCTTGTACATAATTTATTTGCCGAACAAAAAAACGGCTACAATCATATTTTGACCGTAAAAGGCTATGGACTTATAATATTTATGTGAAGTCAAAATATAAAATAAAAAAAAAAACATTTTTGCACACATTTAATTTTTGATGCGGGCGGGACTCGAACCCGTAAATGCATAATAGTACTGTTCGTTTTGCAGTTCACAACTTAACCCATTTCACCACCGTACACGCACACACGATTTGGCACAATGCTGCAAGCAGCCCTGCCGGCAGCGCTGTGGAAAACGTTAAGCTGAATAACTTCTGTGTTTATTATCCGATTGTTACCAAATTTTCAGAGATCATCTGGCTAGCAATAGTTATCATGTAAACCAATATGGCATCAAAATTGCACTTGTTATCAATGTTTTTTCGATTTGCGGGGGCGGAAGGGGGCGTGGCCAAAATCCAAGATAAACTTGATCAGCGTGCAATAATAACAGATATTGTCACCAAATTTGGTTGTCCTAGCTCTTATAATAGCTGAGATCTAGATTTTCACACGGACAGACAGACGGACAGACGGACATGGTTATATCGACTCGGCTGTTGATCCTGAGCCAGAATATATATACTTTATGGGGTCGGAGGTGTCTCCTCCTGCCTGTTACTTACATTTTCGGTTTGAACAAAGTTATAATACCCTTCTACTCTATGAGTAGCGGGTATAAAAACAGAGGTTATTAAAGCAAACGTTTTTCATAGTTCCGTTGCTCGCGTCATTACAGCATATCGTCTGCATCGTTTTAGCCTTTGTGTGTGTGTCTGTATGTGTATGTGAGAGCGAGTTAATACTAGTTAGTGTAACTACGAAGTTGGTCGAATGGTATCTTAGTGTCGGGCGCGCTCGACTGTAGCTTTCCTTACTTGTTTTAAATTATTATTATAATAATATAAATATTTTGGTGTCCAGGAGCGAAGGAGTGCCTACTACAACAGCAGCCGGAAAGAAGCAGTCTCCTGGTGAGTTTGTTCCATGCGAAGTTCCTCCAGGAGACCCATTTTACCTTGACCCTGCATCCACCTTCGACCCCATTCTCGTCAGCGCCCACAGCTAGGGCGCAGCGTGCCAAAGGAGCCGTTCGATTAGCAGTGTATCAGCAGCGCAGCAGCGAACAACCGCAGAGCAGCGCGCAAGCATAGCGCAGCGCCGCAACACCGAGCGGCCGCCACAGCACAGCGAGCCTTAAATTAATTTAGATTATAATTATGATTTAAGTAAACTTATAAATTACTGTGTATTTCGTTGGCGTCAAATTCTTGTTAGGTTTTGTGTAGGTTTTTATGTAGGCAGCTTTTGTGTGAAATATTGTTAATTAAATGAAAATTTATAACGTGAGATGAAAAAAATGATCGGCTAAGTCTTGTTACTAAGGGAGATGGGGGCGGCCGTAGCAAGCCAGGATCGGACCAATCGGTTAGGGTGATCTCCGAAACCATGAGCAGGAGCATCACATGGTTGGGTGGGTGCGCGGTGACCAAATTCGGTCACCAAAGGTTGTTGTTGTTGTAGTTGTCGTATTATGTATTTGGTGTAGTTGTTGTGTGTGAGGCGTAATACGTAAGTTTCGAAATTTATCGGCATTCACATTTGCGCAGGGAGTAGAGGACTGGAAAACAAAAGTGAATTGAGGTATTTGGAATGTGGAGGCATGTTGCCAGGCAAGGCGCGAGTCATGTTCTACCGTGTAGGTGAGAACATTGTGCCGCTTTCTTGCACTGGGCCATGTCCAACATCCAAATGTGTCGTCTGTGTCCGTTAGTTCGGCCAATGGGGCTGAATGAGGATAGGTGACCCGTAAATACCTAAGGCTAGACGCGATGCACCTCCTCACGAGCTAAAGGCACGCGCACCCAGTGAAAATGGATCCGATCGAACACCAGCCGCGTCCTTAACTGGCAACTGTCAATTTGGGTGACAGTTTGACCAGAACGGCAAGAGTTTTTTGTTTGTCACGGCAACAACATTAAGCGCAGAGTCGATCGAAGTCCACCGGTAGCGAAGTCACTTCATCTCCCTTAATTTGTTGTTTGTAAATATTTTAGTAAAAAAATCCTTTGAGGGTGGAAAATATTTCATTTATATTTTTTTATTTATTAAGCATTACTTCACTTATGGGGGTGGGGGAGTGGGGTCCAAGGTTTCCACCTGGCAGATGGCGCGGTCCGTTCCAACAAGGGCGGAAGGAAGCTCGCAAGCCAGTCCACGAGGCATGTTACGCCAATAGCCCGCAATCGGCGAGGACAGGATCGAATTCCTCCAGAGGCAGTACCGGTGTCCGTGGGCGGAGGTGTTGCGCTCCTTCCACGTGTTCTAACCGGACGAGCGAGGGAGTGGTATTGGATCCACATTAGGCAGTTCACCCTCAACAATTTGATGCAACTGCGTCAGGCCCTCCTTGACCGTTTCCGCAGCCACCAGGCTGAGCATGACAAGATGCATGAGTTGCTGCAGCGGAAAAAGCAGGTCGGAGAAACCGTGGAGGACTACATTCATCACATGCGACGGCTGGCATCGAGGCTGGGCAAGCCCATGGCGGAGGGACACCTAGTGAAAATCATGAAAAAGGGTCTCCGAGAGAACATAGCTCGTAACATATACGCCATGGAGATATTTACCGATATTTATAAAAATTATTTTAGTTTATTTTAGGAGATAAAGCCTCCTATAAGTCCATAAGTCTTCCCATAAGTTTTCAAGGTTATGAAAAAAATCAGATTTAGAAAACTGTTATTGGTAAACGTGTTTTTCAAAGAAAAATAATAAACAACACATATAATTTTCAGTTGGACGCCAAGCAGTCCAGGCAGTTGGAAAAAACACTGCTTGGAAAAACACTGCTTGCTTGCTTGGAGTGGGCGCGTGAGTGCAAATCTATATGAAATCGGAACGTACGGAACCAAATTTTCAGCGATCGTTTAGGTAATGATAGTTATCGTTCACACCAAAACTGAATACTCTAGCTTTATTATTGCGCTTGCTATACGGTTTATCGAGTTTCGAGGGTGGAAGTAGGCGTGTCTCAAATTTAAATAAAAATTTTACAGCGTATGATTCACATAAGTGTTGTCACCAAATTTGGTGGCTCTAACCTTTTTAGTTTCTGAGATATAGGCGCTTGCAATACGGTTTTTCGATCTGCGGGGGCGGAAGTAGGCGTGGCCCAAATGTTAATAAAAATTTTACAGAGTATGACTCACATAAGTGTTGTCCCCAAATTTGATGGCTCTAGCTTTTTTAGTTTCTGAGATATAGGCGTTCATACAGACGGTCTGTCTGTCTGTCTGTCTGTCTGTCTGTCTGTCTGTCTGTCTGTCTGTCCGTCTGTCTTTATGAACGTCGAGATCTCAGCTATTATTCCTATAAAACATGCGCAGATGAAATTTATTTCAAATTTCAGGTGCCACGCTCACGCAAGGTTACAGAAACCAAATTTGGCATGATAGTTTCTGTAAGTCATACGTAGATGATGTTTATTTCAAACTTGAGGTGCCACGCCCCGCCCACGCAAACCGATAATTTTTAAATATTATGGAAAGTATTACAGTTACAGACACCAAACTTGACATTAATTCCTGTAAATCATACGCAGATTAAGATTATTTGAAATTTGAGGTGCCACGCCCACGCAAGGTTACAGACACCAAATTTGGCATGATAGTTTCTGTAAGTCATACGTAGATGATACAGATTTCTGCTTTAGAACACAATCCAATCGGGCAATAAATACAGAAATTATTAAAGGGAACGTTTTTCATAGTTCCGTTGTCCGCGTCGTTACAGCATATCGTTTGCATCGTTTTAGGTTTTGTTTGTGTGTCTGTATGTGTGTGTGAGAGTGAGTTAGTACTAGTTAGTGAAACTACGAAGTTGGTCGAATGATATCTTAGTGTCGTGTGCGCTCGACTGTAGCTTTCCTTACTTGTTAAAATATATTTTTGAAAATTATATGTAGGCTTGGGCGCATGCATTATAAGCAGGCGTGTTTGAATTATTTAAGAGACCATAAAATAACTTTACAATTTTACTTTACTTCGCACAATCAAAATTTGTTTGGTTTTCGTAAAAGGAATTGTAAACTAATGCTATCAGATTTTGAAAACAAACTGCAAGTGAAACAGGGAGACCTTAGCCATGCTTCGCTAGGTAGTAATAATATGGGTGATTAAAGTTTTCGAAACCTGGACACACTGGTCCTTTTGGCCAGCAAATTGTATGAAATCGGGGACCTTTCAGAGGCTATAGTTCTAAACTAACTTAAACAATTAAGAAAGCTACATTCGAGTGTGCTCGACTGTAATATACCCGCTACCCAGCTGCTCGTACACCAAAATTATTTGCGGAACAATAAAAAACGGCTACAATCATATTTTAACCGTAAAAGGCCATGGACTTACAATATTTATGCAAAGTCAAAATCTAAAATAAAACAAGTAAGAAAGCTACAGTCGAGTGTGCTCGACTGTAATATACCCGCTACCCAGCTGCTCGTACATCATTTATTTGCGGAACAAAAAAACGGTTACAATCATATTTTGACCGTAAAAGGCTATGGACTTATAATATTTATGCAAAGTCAAAATCTAAAATAAAAAATAAAAAAAAACATTTTTGCACACATTTAATTTTTGATGCGGGCGGGACTCGAACCCGTAAATGCATAATAGTACTGTTCGTTTTGCAGTCCACAACTTAAACCATTTCACCACCGTACACGCACACACTATTCGGCACAATGCTGCTAAGGAAAACGTTAAGCTCAATAACTTCTGTGTTTATTACCCGATTGTTACCAAATTTTCAGATATCATATGGCTATAGTTATCATATAAACCGAAAATGAACAATATGGCATCAAAATTGCGCTTGTAATCAATGTTTTTTCGATTACAGGATCGGAAGGGGGCGTGGCCAAAATCCAAAATAAATTTGATCAGCGTGCAATAATAACACATTTTGTCACCAAATTTGGTAGTTCTAGCTCTTATAATAGCTGAGATCTAGATTTTCACACGGACAGATAGACGGACAGACGGACATGGCTATATCGACTCGGCTGCTGGTCCTGAGCCAGAATATATATACTTTATGGGGTCGGAGGTGTCTCCTTCTGCCTGTTACATACATTTTCGGTTTCAACAAAGTTATAATACCCTATTACTCTATGAGTAGCGGGTATAAAAATATTACACAATATTTTCGTCTTATTTCGTCGAGTTAGGAAACCGTCGTCAAATCTTGGCGCCACGGAAACAGCAATCAAAGCTTTGTCTCTACAAAATACGTGATTGTGTTTTGTTTTCTGTGCCAAACTGTTTCTTCTGCTGCCTCTTCTTCGTCGATTTTGCGGATCCGCTTTTCACAAGGACATTAAATTGTTTGGCATAACTGGAACAACAACAATTGATTTTTAGACCATGAATTTTAAAAAAATACATGGTCTATTGTGTTTGTCGAAATGTGCGTAACAGGCAGAAGGAGGCAATTGCGACCCCATAAAGTATATATATTCTTTCTCAGGTTCACTAGCCAAGTCGATTAAGCCATGTCTGTATGTCCGTCTGTCCGTCTGACCGTCTGTTCGTCTGTATGAACGCCTATATCTCAGAAACTAAAAAAGCTAGAGCCACCAAATTTGGTGACAGCACTCATGTGCGTCATACGTTGTAAAATTCCTATTTAAATTTGGGCCACGCCTACTTTCGCCCCGGAAAATCGAACAATGAACAAAAAAGTTATTCAACGTTTCATATAGATTTGCACTGCCCCCACTGCAAGCAGGCAAGCAGTGTTTTTTTCAAGCAATGTTTTTTTCAACTGCTTGGACTGCTTGGCGTCTAACTGAAAGTTATATTTGCTTATTATTATATTTCTTTGAAAAACACGTTTAATAACAGTTTTGACAGTCTTAATTTTTTTATAAACTTATAAAATCCATGGTCTTATACAGTCAACACTTGACTGTAGCCGTTCTTACTTGGAAAGAGTTAGATTTATCCAGAATAATAACAAAGAGCTTTTCTCCCGGAAATGCGTAGTTTTTAGACCATGGATTTTACAAAAATACATGGACTATTGTGTTTGTCGAAATGTGCGTAACAGGTAGAAGGAGGCATCTGCGACCCCATAAAGTACATATATTCTTGCTCAGGATCTCTAGCCGAGTCGATTAAGCCATGTCTGTCTGTCTGTCTGTATGAACGTCTATATCTCAGAATCTAAAAAAGCTAGAGTCATCAAATTTGGTGACAACACTTATGTGAATCATACGCTGTTAAATTTTTATTAAAATTTTGGCCACGCCTACTTCCGCCCCCGCAAATTGAAAAACCGTATTGCAAGCGCCTATATCTTAGAAACTAAAAAAAATAGAGCCACCAAAGTTGGTGACAAAAAAAAATTTTTTTTTTAAATTTTTATTAAAATATGGGACATGCCTACTTCCGCCCCGCAAATCGATAAACCGTATAGCAGGCGTAATAATAAAGCTAGAGTATTCAGTTTTGGTGTGAATGATAACTATTACCACCTAAACGATCGCTGAAAATTTGGTCCCGATCGGATAATGAACATAAAAGTTATTCAACGTTTCATATAGATTTGCACTGCGCCCACTGCAAGCAAGCAAGCAGTGTTTTTTCCAAGCAGTGTTTTTTTCCAACCGCTTGGACTGCTTGACGTCTAACTGAATATTATATGTGTTGCTTATTATTTTTCTTTAAAAAACACGTTTACCAATAACAGTTTTCTAAATCTGATTTTTTTCATAACCTTGAAAAATCCTTGGTCTTATACAGTCAACACTTGACTGTAGCCGTTCTTACTTGTTTTTACAGAATTTTAAAGTTTAGGAAAATTCCATGTATTTTGTAGTTGCCTGCCCATTATTTTCTGTATATACTGGCAGTTTGGCTCTCTCTCTCTCTCTCTCTCTCTCTCTGGTTGTCGTTTTAATACAGTGCGCACAATGCATTTCTTTTTTTAAACACAATTTATTGGTGCAAAAATAATACCTAACAATAATATACTAATATATACTAATATACTAAATAAGTCCAAGCTTCTTAATTATAGCAAATCATTTGATGAATCAGTTGAATTTTGTAATTGAAAATGTATTATTAATATTGTGAAAATGAATGACTGATATGGAGAAGGGGAAGAAACAAATTAGCGCCGCAGGCGAAAAATTTAAAAAAAAAAAACAAGTAAGAAAGCTACATTCGAGGTGCTCGACTGTAATATACCCGCTACCCAGCTGCTCGTACATCAAAATTATTTGCGGAACAATAAAAAACGGCTACAATCATATTTTGACCGTAAAAGCCCATTGACTTACAATATTTATGCAAAGTCAAAATCTAAAATAAACAAACAATTTTTTGCACACATTTAACTTTTGATGTGGGTGGGACTAGAACCTATAAATGCATAATAGTTTCGTTCGTTATGCAGTCCACAACTTAACCCATTTCACCACCGTACACGCACACACTACTCGGCACAAAGCTGAAAGCAGCGCAGCCGGCAAAAGGAGTAAAAAGTATTGAAAACGTATAACTTTTATTCAGGTACCACAAAAATCCAAGATTTATCACTTAAACAGTAAAAATCATAATTCTACCTGTTGAAGACTATAAATCGAATACGTGCATGTAAAAAACGATATGTACCCTTTTAATACCTCTTTATATACTTGAATGGAAAGTGTTCTGGAGCACTCTAACTTTTAATAAATTTTGTTAAAAAAAACGACCGATAGGTTCTATGGCATCTATCCGATGTATCGGTCCGTACCGGCTCGCTCCGACTTATTTACAGCGGGCAGCAATAAGAAACATGAATACAAAGTTTCATGAAGGTAGCTCAAAAAGGGAGGCAAAATCTTTTCTTTGCAAAAAATTAGAAAAGTTCGATCTCCCCCACTTGGACACATTACCTAAGAGGTCCACCACTTCTCCATTCGGTCATTCAGCCATTCCGCAAATTTTGCCAAAGTTACATTATGAGACCATTCTGAAATTCTTGCACGACAAAAACAAAGTCTGATTGCATGATGCGTGTTGTTGTTGCTATTTATATAACTTAACCATACAATTAAATAAAAAATAAAAATACAAAAATATAAGAATAAGCTGCATAAAATTATAACAATCGCACAGAGCTGATTTAAGAGACTGTCACTTCTCCACTTGTTAACTAAGTTCATTGTGAGCCATTAAAAAAATTTTAAATAAAATGCACCACCAATTAATGCATATTTAAAAATTAAAGTATAAGTTCTTAAAAAAAAAAAGAAAAAGCTTAAGCGGCATGAATTGGGAATCGAATCACGGGCCTGTCGGTTCAGGAGTTCATCGCTTTTTCACTAAGCTACTGATGCTGTTATCCAACAACTGCAAAAATTTGCATTGTAAGGCATTCTTATTATTTCCTGTACAAATAAAGAATTTGCGCTGCCGGAAGAGCGGTTTACAGCTAGGGAAAACGTTAAACTGAATAGCTTCTGTGTTTATTATTCGATTGTTACCAAATCTTCAGAGATCATCAGGCTAGCTATAGTTATCATATAAACCGAAAATGCACAATATGGCATCAAAATTGCGCTTGTAATCAATGTTTTTCGATTTACGGGGGCGGAAGGGGACGTCGCCAAAAACCAAAATAAACTTGATCAGCGTGCAATAATAACACATATTGTCACCAAATTTGGTAGTCCTAGCTCTTATAATAGCTGAGATCTAGATTTTCACACGGACAGATAGACGGACAGACGGAAGACGGACATGGCTATATCGCCTCGGCTGTTGATCCTGAGCCAGAATATATATACTTTATGGGGTCGGAGGTGTCTCCTTCTGCCTGTTACATACATTTTCGGTTTCAACAAAGTTATAATACCCTTCTACTCTATGTGTAGCGGGTATAAAAAAAAACATTGTTGCACACATTTAATTTTTGATGCGGGCGGGACTCGAGCCCGTAAATGCATAATAGTACTGTTCGTTTTGCAGTCCACAACTTAACCCATTTCACCACTGTACACGCACACACGATTCGGCACAATGCTGCAAGCAGCGCTGCCGGCACCGCTGCTTACAGCTATGGAAAACGTTAAGCTGAATAACTTCTGTGTATATTATCCGATTGTTAGAGATCATATGGCTAGATATAGTTATTATATAAACCAAAAATGAACAATATGGCATCAAAATTGCACTTGTAATCAATTTATTTCGATTTACAGGGGCGGAAGGGGACGTGGACAAAATCCAAAATAAACTTGATCAGCGTGCAATAATAACACATATTGTCACCAAATTTGGTAGTCCTAGCTCTTATAATAGCTGAGATCTAGATTTTCACACGGACAGATAGACGGACAGACGGAAGACGGACATGGCTATATCGCCTCGGCTGTTGATCCTGAGCCAGAATATATATACTTTATGGGGTCGGAGGTGTCTCCTTCTGCCTGTTACATACATTTTCGGTTTCAACAAAGTTATAATACCCTTCTACTCTATGTGTAGCGGGTATAAAAAAAACATTTTTGCACACATTTAATTTTTGATGCGGGCGGGACTCGAGCCCGTAAATGCATAATAGTACTGTTCGTTTTGCAGTCCACAACTTAACCTATTTCACCACTGTACACGCACACACGATTCGGCACAATGCTGCAAGCAGCGCTGCCGGCACCGCTGCTTACAGCTATGGAAAACGTTAAGCTGAATAACTTCTGTGTACATTATCCGATTGTTAGAGATCATATGGCTAGATATAGTTATCATATAAACCAAAAATGAACAATATGGCATCAAAATTGCACTTGTAATCAATTTATTTCGATTTACAGGGGCGGAAGGGGACGTGGACAAAATCCAAAATAAACTTGATCAGCGTGCAATAATAACACATATTGTCACCAAATTTGGTAGTTCTAGCTCTTATAATAGCTGAGATCTAGATTTTCACACGGACAGACAGACGGACATGGCTCAGTCGACTCGGCTGTTGATCCTGAGCCAGAATATATATACTTTATAGGGTCGGAGGTGTCTCCTTCTGCCTGTTACATACATTTTCGGTTTGAACAAAGTTATAATACCTTTCTACTCTATGAGTAGCGGGTATAAAAACTCCCGCGAGAAATCCATTGTACCCACTGTATTAAAACGACAACAAGAGAGAGAGAGAGAGAGAGAGAGAGAGAGAGAGAGAGAGAGAGCCAAACAACGGCCAGTACATACTGAAAATATTGAGGCAACAACAAAATACATGGTATTTTCCTAAACTTTAAAATACTGTAAAAAACGCTTCGCATTTCCGGGAGAAAAGCTCTTCGTTTAAATTCTGGATAAATCTAGCTCTTTACAGGAATTAAAAAAGTCAATTCACACAAGTAGCTCTTTAACAATTACCCTGAAGAAAAAAAAACTATAAATTTAATTTTATACTGGGATTTTATACGGGAGGAACTTGAATCGGTTAACGCATAAAAGTACTGTTCGTTTTGCAGTCCACCACTTAACCCATTTGACCACCGTACACGTACGCACCATTTGACACAATGCTGCAGGCAGCGCTGCTTATATCTATGGAATTAAGTAATGTTATTTATTTATTTATTTTACTTATTTCTACGGTTGTACATATTTTGTTGCTCGTCGCTTTCTTAGCGGTGGTGTGGTCTGGTTCGATTGCCGCTGGTCTGTTATCGACCTTGTTATCAATTGGTGGAACCTTGTTCGCGATGCCACATCTACTTCCCCTCCGATGCTGCTGCTGGTCAACAAATTTAAGTACCTTGTTGGTAGATTTACTTCTCGGCCACTGCGTGTTGTCTGTTTCTTTGGTAGCCCTTGTTGGTTACTAATTGGTTGATCAGCGGCAGAAGAAGATGCTGGAGCTTCTGTAAACACAGCTAGAATGCGATCGACGGTAACCGTTGTGCGTATGCCGTTGATGTCAATGATGAAACTCATAAAGTTTCTCTCGAGAATTGGAAATGGGCCGTCGTATGGTGCTTTAAGTGGAGCTTTGACTGTGTCATCCCTTAAAAAACGTGCATCCAGGTTTTGAGATCTTTTTGAACAAAAATCTTATCTGGCGTATGATAGAAAGTGTTGACGCCCAATAAATTCACTTCCATATATTCTTTCGATGGCTTGTCGAAAAATTCTCCAGGCATTACCGGGAGTAGCGCTGAGATCTTTTATTGTAGCTCGTAAACCAAGGAGTACAATAGGAATGCTATCTGCCCAATTGGAGTCAGTGTCACATTTGATTGCGCCGAATTGTACAATTCAGCCACTAAGCAATGCCTTTGCAATCGTCTCTGCTTTTATATCAGTTATTGCAATTGCAGTCGGCCATCGAATAAATCGGTCTATACAAGTAAGGCAATACCTTAAATTGTTAGCTGTTGCATTTTGTCTAAACAGCTGTTTATATTGATATGAAAATATCGGTAGAAACAGAGCAAGCAGTGCAAACCAGTGGTGGCAGGGTTAGTGGGAAAAAAATAGCCTTGAGAGATCCTCTCTTGAGCCAATTTGGTCAACGACCCCTGGTTCACCGTTAGGGAGAACCGCAGTTTCAACTGCCGGTTAGATGCCCTAAGGCCCAAGTTGGTGTCCGGTTTTATTTTTTGGCCTCAGTCGTGAAAATTAATTGTGATCAGCGGGCAAGCTGCACTCAAAATATATAAAGTGCATGTGTGTTTTTGTAGTTTTTATACCATTCGACCATTGAAAATGGTCAAAAATTGAATACTAAGTTTGTGAAAATGAACAAGGTGCGTTCCAAAGTAAACAGGACTTTTAAAAAATAGACAGAACAAATGGTTTTATCAGCAAATCAATTAATTTTATTCAAAATAGTCATGTAATAGTCCAAAAGTTTGTCGAACGAGTGTTTTAGCTCGTTGCCCGGTATGGCAGCCAGTGTGCCGGTGCAAGCCTTTTGAATGGCTTCCACGTCTGCATAACCCTTTCCTTTCATCGGCAAATGCATTTTTCCGAAAAGGTAGAAGTCGCACGGTGTCATATCAGGTGAATACGGGGAGTGGTTGATCGTTAAAATGTGATTTCTGGTCAAATAATCGGTCATAAGCGTCGATCGATGAGACGGAGCATTATCGTGCAACAAACGCCAACTACCATCTTCGCAAATTCGGGACGAACACGTCGAATACGGTGCACCAAACGCTTCAAAACTCCAAGGTAGAATACCGCATTAACGTTTTGTCCGGGTGGAACAAATTCTTTGTGGACAATACCCTTGGAATCATAAAAACAAATCAGCATTGTCTTCACTTTTGACTTCTCCAGGCGCGATTTTTTGGGTTTCGGCTCGTCCGGCGCTTTTCATTCAGCACTCTGGCATTTCGTTTCGGGATCATATTGAAAACACCACGTTTCGTCACCAGTCACAATCTTGTAAAGGATGTTTGGGTTTTTTTTTTACCTCTTTAATGATGTCCTTCGAATGTTGAATTCTGAGCAATTTTTCGCCGTCAGTCAATTTGTGCGGAACAAACCGTTTGTAAGCCCAAATGTTCGGTCAAAATGCGATATATCGATGTTTTGGAGATGTTCAATTCTTTCCATGAATTTCAATGATGATTTTGGCTGATTTTTTATGAATTCACGCACAGTTTCGACGGAATATTCGAATATTTATTTCCTCACGATCACTTTGAAAACGTTGAAACCACTCGTGCACTCTGCTACGGGATAAACAATCATCGCCATAAACTTGTTTCATCAATTGAAACGTTTCGGTGAAAGTTTTACCAATTTTAAAACAAATTTTATTGTTGGGTCTTTGCTCGAAGGTCATTTTCGAAACTATGACAAAAAAGTACTGACACTTAAAACGCAATAACTTCACTTATAATAGATAAAATGTTATGAAATTTTTACTGGAAGTCAATGAAGGATAGCAGATCCTAACGCACTAGTCGACATAAGAATGACGCTACTAGAGGGCGCTAGATTCAAAAAGTTCTCTTTACTTTGGAACGCACCTTGTATGTAACCGCCAGAAGGAGGCGTGGCGGACCCAACAAAGTATATATTCTGACTCAGGATCACTAGCTGAGTCGATTGAGCCGTGTCCGTCTGTCTGTTCGTCTGTCCGTTTGAACGTCTAAATCTCAGCTATTACAAAAGCTAGAGACACCAAATTTCAAATGAAGGTTCGTGTACGAGGGTCGTTTGATAAGACCGTGACTTTTTGTATTTTCCGCGCACCTGCTCTAAATACAACACTGCTCCTGTCAGCAGTTATCGATTAACAGCTGACTGTAAAATTTTGAGAAAGCTGCGTTTTTTGGTTTGCGTTTTATAGGCATTGAAAGCAGACGATCTCGTGAATTTTAACGAAAATGGAAAAAAGTGAATTTCGTGTGCTAATTAAGCATTATTTTTTGCGTAAAAAATCCATCACCGAAACCAAGGAAAGACTTGATAAATATTATGGGGACTCTGCACCATCAATTTCAATGGTTAAGAAATGGTTTACTGAGTTCCGTTGTGGTCGTACCAGTACAAGTGATGCCGAACGTTCAGGTCGCCCAAAGAGGTCGTCATGCCAGAAATCGTCGACAAAATCCATGGAATGATATTGGATGATCGGAGAATGAAAGTGCGTGAGGTAGCTGAGGCTGTAGGCATCTCAACTGAACGGGTACATCACATTTTACATGAATATTTGGACATGAAAAAGCTTTCCGCGCGATGGGTGCCGCGATTGCTCACACACGACCATAAGCGCAACCGTGTGACCATTTCAAAGGAGTGTTTGGCGATGTTCAACCGCAATCCAAACGAATTTTTGCGCCGTTTCGTTACCGTAGACGAAACATGGATCCACCACACCACACCAGAGACCAAAGAACAATCAAGACAGTGGGTTTCTCCGGGTGAACGTGCACCAAAGAAGGCCAAGGTGGGTCTGTCGGCCAACAAGGTCATGGCCACAGTTTTTTGGGATGCACAAGGTATCATTCACATCGATTACCTTGAAAAGGGTAAAACGATCACCGGCGAATATTATTCAGAGCTTTTGGACAGATTCGATATTGATTTGAAGCAGAAACGACCGCATTTGGCGAAAAAAAAAGTGCTGTTCCATCAGGACAATGCACGGGTGCACACGTGTGTAGTCAGCATGGCAAAATTTCATAAATTGGGCTACGAACTGCTACCCCATCCAGCATATTCTCCAGATTTAGCCCCCTGTGACTATTTTTTGTTTCCAAACATGAAGAAATGGCTCGGCGGTAAGAGATTCGGGTCAAATGAAGAGGTCATCACAGAAACAAACGACTATTTTGAGGGCCTTGAGAAAACCTATTATTTGGAAGGAATAAAAAAATTGGAAAAACGCTGGACTAAATGTATAGAGCTAAAAGGAGATTATGTTGAGAAATAAAACGCTTCTTTGACGAAAAAAATATATTTTATTCAAAAAGTCACGGACTTATCAAACGACCTTCGTATATCATAGGTAGATCGAGTTTATTTTCAATTTTCGATGTCACGCCCACCGCCCACGCAAATCGATAATTTATTTTTATTAGGAAAAGTATTCAAGTTACTGCTTTCTGCTTTGGTATAAACATAGACGAGAATATAAATTTATTCTCAAAATTACAATACGATCGAACAATATACATAGAAGATATTCATCTAAACGTTTTCCATAGTTCACTGCTTGCGCCTTTGCAGCATATCATGATGTCATCGTCACGATGCTTCGTTTTAGCGTGTGTAAAGTTATGGCGTTTTCACATGTAGATGGCACTATTCAAAAATATAATAATTTGTTATAATTTGTTTCGAAACTGGGCGAATGGTATCTTACTGTCGGGCGCGCTCGACTGTAGCTTTCTTTACTTGTTTTATTTAGCATTATTTTAATTAATTATTTATTAAGCATTATTTATTTATCATTTATTGATTTATTTTGATTTATGTAAAGAATAATTTTTAAGTTACATTACCCCCCGACCGCACACGGACAAATAAGTAGCATCAGCCCCTGAAATTTAGAAAAATATGGTCGTTACCATGGCTGAAGACAAACAGGTTGTTGGTGGTCCTTACCTGAGGTCAATGGGGTCAGTACCAGAGACACATGATGTGACATGGTCCACTGATGGAGAGGGTGCAGCCGGATGTCGGTGGGAAGAGGAGAACTGCTGCGGACGTCTAACCGACAAGTCCAAGTTCAGCCACGGCCCGGAGACAAAGAGGAAGACACACGTCCGGAGGAACCACACATGCAGCCGGAAGGAGAATTGGGAAACATTAAATTGGACTCAACGGAGAGGTCTACGGTAAATGCAGCTATTGCGCAAGCGGCTCAAACGTATCGGCAATCCATCGAAAGCGAGATAGGGCAGACGTTGAAGCAGGAGCTACGACAGGGCTGCCTCGAACTCATGAAAATGATGGACGATGTCCTGAGACCAGCTGAGGCCGCGTTGGAGCCAAGGCGGAGCGCTGCAGTCGACCAAGATGTTGGGACCGAGACACACGTACCCCGCGGCACCGTCCCCAGGACTTGCACACGTCCGGAACAGCGACCTCCGATGCCGCCACCCAGGATGCCGCCAAAGGAGTGGCCAGAAGACAGCAGCAGCCCGGAGTGGGGTCCAAGGCTTCCACCTCGCAGATGGCACGGTCCGTTCCAACAAGGGCGGGAGGAACCACCCATGCCAGTCCACGAGCCATGTTACGCCAATAGCCCGCAATCGGCGCAGCATACTCGAGTAGAGCGATGGGGCTTGTCCTTCAACGGCGTGGACAGGTTCAACTCTGTCGAGGACTTCATCTTCCGGATCGAAATTCTCCAGAGGCAGTACCTGTGCGCCTTCCACGTACTCCTAACCAAACGAGCGAGGAAGTGGTATTGGATCCACATTAGGCGCTCCACCCTCAACAATTGGATGCAACTGCGTCATGCCCTCCTTGACCGTTTCCGCAGCCACCAGACGGAGCATGACAAGATGCATAAGTTTCTGCAGCAGGTCGGAGAAACCGTTGAGGACTACATTCATCCCATGCGACGGCTGGCATCGAGGCTGGGCAAGCCATGGCGGAGAGACACCTAGTGAAAATCATGAAAAAGGATCTCCGAGAGAACATAGCTCGTTACATATACGCCATGGAGATATTTACCGTGGACGAGCTCCGGGACGAAGCGGCGGACGTCAAGCGAAGTTTTGGACGTCGAGGACGGACTTCGTATCCTCAACCGGCAGCGTTTTCGGCTCCTGTAAGGCTTCGTGTCCACGAGGTAGTTGGCCCAGAACCTGACGAACCACTGGATCAAGTGGAGGAGCTGCACAAGTGGCCTCAAAAAGCGCCAGACAGGTCAGGGTGCTGGAACTCCGGGAGGCAGGAGGACACATTTTCTGCGACTGCGACTCTGCGTCCAGAAGATTGTTCTGCTATCGGTACGGCAGACCAGAAACCGTTTTCCCAAAATTCCCGGATTGCGCGGGAAACGGCGTGATGAGGACGGGAAACACGCGCCCGTAAATGAGTCCCTCCAAGAGAAAACTCCATAAGCCATAAGAGTTAGAGAAAAGGTAGAAAATAAAATCACAGAGATTAAAAATAAAACTAGGTGAAAAACATACGCTGCTAACATTTGAAGAAAGGATGCGCCGGTATCTGGAAGCCAGAAGACGAATTTACGAGGAGCATCAGATGGCGGGCATGCGGCTCATATCCCGGAAGATCCAAAAGACGAGGCTACGGTTCAAGCAGCGACGAAGCAGGTAGAGAGGTAGCGGCGGGCGTGATGCGTAGCCATGACAAAAACTCCAGGCCATAAGCCGAGATCATCATAAATGGCAAGTGCGCACTGCCGCAGGAGAGGATCGATCGATCATTGGACGCGTGGAGCTGCCTGCGGTAAAAGGTGAAAACCGTAAATTTTTTTGTTTGTCCATATTTGAAACAAACCGCCTACCTCGGAGTCGACTTCTGGCAGATGTCATCGGTAAAGGTGCCAGAGCGAACCAGAATCGTCAGGTGGCGGAACTGCAGGCGCATCGAATGGCGCACTTCACTAAAGGATAGCATCGACGAGTACAACACAGATCCTGAAAAATGGAAATTGTCAGCGGAGCAAGAAGAACAGCTGGAGCAGATACAGCGGGAGTTTCTCACTTTTGAGCAGCATGGCCTCAACCGGACTAGTGTCGATGTCCACACGATCGAGCTCGTCGAAGGAGTGAAGATCTTCAAAGACCGACCGTATCCGATGTCACCAGCAAGGCAAGCGGTGATTGAGGAGGAAGTGGGTAAGATGATAGCGCTCGGAGTCATCGAAGAAAGCAAGAGCCTTCCGGTCAATCGGATGACAGTCGTGGCGAAGACTGGGAAGAATACATTTTGCTTAGATGCACGGAAGCTAAATGCACTAACAATAAAAGACGCTTACCCGCTACCTACCCCTCGACGCGGATCCTTTCCAGGCTGGACCAGATGGTGTACATCTCCACCGTCGACCTCAAATTCGCCTTCTGGCAAATTGAGCTGGAGGTGAAATCCAGGGAATACACGGCTTTCACTGTCCCAGGCCGGCCTCTATACCAGTTCCGCGTCATGCCCTTCGGACTCTGCAATATGGCGCAACGACTGGTGAGGCTGATGGGTAATTAAAATTAAAATTAAAATTAAAATTAAAATTAAAATTAAAATTAAAATTAAAATTAAAATTAAAATTAAAATTAAAATTAAAATTAAAATTAAAATTAAAATTAAAATTAAAATTAAAATTAAAATTAAAATTAAAATTAAAATTAAAATTAAAATTAAAATTAAAATTAAAATTAAAATTAAAATTAAAATTAAAATTAAAATTAAAATTAAAATTAAAATTAAAATTAAAATTAAAATTAAAATTAAAATTAAAATTAAAATTAAAATTAAAATTAAAATTAAAATTAAAATTAAAATTAAAATTAAAATTAAAATTAAAATTAAAATTAAAATTAAAATTAAAATTAAAATTAAAATTAAAATTAAAATTAAAATTAAAATTAAAATTAAAATTAAAATTAAAATTAAAATTAAAATTAAAATTAAAATTAAAATTAAAATTAAAATTAAAATTAAAATTAAAATTAAAATTAAAATTAAAATTAAAATTAAAATTAAAAATTAAAATTAAAATTAAAATTAAAATTAAAATTAAAATTAAAATTAAAATTAAAATTAAAATTAAAATTAAAATTAAAATTAAAATTAAAATTAAAATTAAAATTAAAATTAAAATTAAAATTAAAATTAAAATTAAAATTAAAATTAAAATTAAAATTAAAATTAAAATTAAAATTAAAATTAAAATTAAAATTAAAATTAAAATTAAAATTAAAATTAAAATTAAAATTAAAATTAAAATTAAAATTAAAATTAAAATTAAAATTAAAATTAAAATTAAAATTAAAATTAAAATTAAAATTAAAATTAAAATTAAAATTAAAATTAAAATTAAAATTAAAATTAAAATTAAAATTAAAATTAAAAATTAAAATTAAAATTAAAATTAAAATTAAAATTAAAATTAAAATTAAAATTAAAATTAAAATTAAAATTAAAAAAAATTAAAATTAAAATTAAAATTAAAATTAAAATTAAAATTAAAATTAAAATTAAAATTAAAATTAAAATTAAAATTAAAAATTAAAATTAAAATTAAAATTAAAATTAAAATTAAAATTAAAATTAAAATTAAAATTAAAATTAAAATTAAAATTAAAATTAAAATTAAAATTAAAATTAAAATTAAAATTAAAATTAAAATTAAAATTAAAATTAAAATTAAAATTAAAATTAAAATTAAAATTAAAATTAAAATTAAAAATTAAAATTAAAATTAAAATTAAAATTAAAATTAAAATTAAAATTAAAATTAAAATTAAAATTAAAAAAATTAAAATTAAAATTAAAATTAAAATTAAAATTAAAATTAAAATTAAAATTAAAATTAAAATTAAAATTAAAATTAAAATTAAAATTAAAATTAAAATTAAAATTAAAATTAAAATTAAAATTAAAATTAAAATTAAAATTAAAATTAAAATTAAAATTAAAATTAAAATTAAAATTAAAATTAAAATTAAAATTAAAATTAAAATTAAAATTAAAATTAAAATTAAAATTAAAATTAAAATTAAAATTAAAAATTAAAATTAAAATTAAAATTAAAATTAAAATTAAAATTAAAATTAAAATTAAAATTAAAATTAAAATTAAAATTAAAATTAAAATTAAAATTAAAATTAAAATTAAAATTAAAATTAAAATTAAAATTAAAATTAAAATTAAAATTAAAATTAAAATTAAAATTAAAATTAAAATTAAAATTAAAATTAAAATTAAAATTAAAATTAAAAATTAAAATTAAAATTAAAATTAAAATTAAAATTAAAATTAAAATTAAAATTAAAATTAAAATTAAAATTAAAATTAAAATTAAAATTAAAATTAAAATTAAAATTAAAATTAAAATTAAAATTAAAATTAAAATTAAAATTAAAATTAAAATTAAAATTAAAATTAAAATTAAAATTAAAATTAAAATTAAAATTAAAATTAAAATTAAAATTAAAATTAAAATTAAAATTAAAATTAAAATTAAAATTAAAATTAAAATTAAAATTAAAATTAAAATTAAAATTAAAATTAAAATTAAAATTAAAATTAAAATTAAAATTAAAATTAAAATTAAAATTAAAATTAAAATTAAAATTAAAATTAAAATTAAAATTAAAGGCGGTGGTCACTACAGCTGCAAGGATTCCATTTTTCCATCGAGAACCGCAAAGGCAGTGAGAATGTAGTGGCGGATACGTTGTCGCGTAACGTGGAAGATATCTTCATAGATCCCACCGATGTGCTGGGTTTCGAGACGATGTCTTTTGAGGAGGAAGACTATGTGGAGTTAGTACGTGAGGCAGAAAAAAACAGGCCACACTTACCAGACCTGAAGGTGGAGAATGACCTGCTCTACAAGCGGACCACCCAGCAGCATGTAAGTGATGCAGTGGAGAGCTTTGAGTGGGAACTTTGGATTCCAGGTGCTCTGACTGGTGCGCTTATCGCGCGAGCACACATCGAGCCAACCGTAGCCCATGGAGGACAGGCCAAGACTCTGGAAGTCCTGCGCCGCCTATATTATTGGCCCGGAATGGCCATACAGGTTCGCGATTTTGAGGCCGTTCCAGAAGTTATACACTGACTTCCTTGGCAAATACCCGCGGTCAAGGAGAGGACACGCATATATTTTCATAGTGGTGGACCACTTTTCGAAATATACCTTTTTGAAGGCGATGCGAGAGGCGTCCGCGGCCGTCCTTGAGTTCCTGGTGCATGAAGTCTTCTTCAAGTTCGGAGTGGCAGAGGTGATACACTCCGACAATGGGAAACAATTTACTAAACATACAAACATAAAATGTTAGAGGAAATGATGAAGAACTTCGGTATCAAGCACGTCAGAACTCCTGTATACTCACCATCCAGCAACGCCACCGAAAGGGTGAAGCGCAGCGTACTGTCGGCGATCTGTAGTTACCTCGAAGGAGACCACAGGGAGTGGGATGCGCATCTGCCGCAGATAAAGGTCGCGATCCGGAATTCCATCCACACGGCCACCGGACAAACACCATTCTTCACAGTTTTCGGCCAGCATCAGAATTTAAACGGGGCGTGCCACAAGCTTGCCTGAAAACTAGGGTCTTTGTGTGACCACGAAGTGGACGGCATGAGTCCGAGGGACAGGCTAGCGCTCATACATGCAAATGTGCTCGAAAAGTCGACTAGTCGTACGAGGTGAGCCGACAGCGCTACGACCAAAGAGCCAGAAACTTCCGCGCAGTGGCTAGCCAAAAAGTTTACCGCCGGAACTTTGTGTTATTTCGTCGCTCTGCGGGATCAGCGGCTTCACTCGAAATATTGGGTGCTGTTGCATTTTCTCTAAACAGCTGTTTTTATCGATATGAAAATATCGGGCCTCAGTCGTGAAAATTAATTGTGATCAGCGGGCGAGGATTTTGAGCTGCGCTCAAAATATCTGAAGTGCATGCATTTTTTTGTGGTTTTTATATCCGCTACTCATAGAGTAGAAGGGTATTATAACTTTGTTTAAACCCAAAATGTATGTAACAGGCAGAAGGAGACACCTCCGACCCTATAAAGTATATATATTCTGGCTCAGGATCAACAGCTTAGTCGATATAGCCATGTCCGTCTGTCTGTCCGTGTAAAAATCTAGATCTCAGCTATTATAAGAGTTAGGACAGCCAAATTTGGTGACAATATGTGTTATTATTGCACGCTGATCAAGTTTATTTTGGATTTTGGCCACGCCCCCTTCCGCCCCGTAAATCGAAAAAAAATTGATTACCTCTGAACCTCTAAATCTCAGCTATTATAAGAGCTAGGACTACCAAATTTGGTGATAAAAATGTAATTATTGCACGCTGATCAAGTTTATTTTGGATTTTGACCACGCCCCTTTCCGCACCTGTAAATCGAAAAAAAAAATTGATTACAAGCGCAATTTTCTACCATATTGTTAATTTTCGGTTTTTATGATAACTATAGCTAGCCAGATGATCCCTGAA
The DNA here is from genome assembly GCA_018904095.1 of Zaprionus ghesquierei. Classification (NCBI taxonomy): domain Eukaryota; kingdom Metazoa; phylum Arthropoda; class Insecta; order Diptera; family Drosophilidae; genus Zaprionus; species Zaprionus ghesquierei. The sequence goes on from JAEIGP010000574.1 coordinate 141,289, forward strand.
AATTTGGTAACAATCGGATAATAAACACCGACGTTATTCAGCTTAACGTTTTCCATAGCTGTAAGCAGCATTGTGCCGAATAGTGTGAGCGTGTACTGTGGTGAAATAGGTTAAGTTGTGGACTGCAAAACAAACAGTACTATTATGTATTTACGGGTTCGAGTCCCACCCGCATCAAAAATTAAATATGTGCAAAAAATTTTTTTTTATTTTAGATTTTGACTTTGCATAAGTGTTGTAAGTCCATAGCCTTTTACGGTCAAAATGTGATTGTAGCCGTTCTTTATTATTCCGCAAATAATGTTGATGTACGAACGGCTGGGTAGCGGGTATATTACAGTCGAGCACACTCGAATTTCTTACTTGTTTTATTTTTAGACCATGGATTTTAAAAAATGCATGGTCTATTGTGTTTGTCAAAATGTGAGTAACATGGAGAAGGATGCATCTGCGACCTCATAAAGTATATATAAACTAAAAAAGCTAGAGCCACCAAATTTGCTGACAACCCTAATGGGAATCATACGCTGTAAAATTCCTGCTAAATCCCGCAAATCGATAAACCATATAACAAGAGCAATAATAAAGCTACGGTATTCAGTTTTGGTGTGTATGATAACTATCACCGAAAATCGCTGAAAATTTGGTTCCGATCGGATAATAAACATAATAGGTTTTCAACGTTTCATATAGATTTGCAATGCGCCCACTGCATGCAAGCAAACAAGCAGTGTTTTTTCCAAGCAGTGTTTTTTTTAATTGCTTGGACTGTTTGGCGTCTAACTGAAAACTATATGTTTTGTTTATTTTTTCTTTGAAAAACGCGATTAATAACAGTTTTCTCAAACTGAATTTTTTCATTAACGTTAAAAATCTACGGTCTTATAAAGTCAACACTTGACTGTAGCCGGAAAGAAGCAGTCTCCTGGTGAGTTTGTTTCAAGCGGAGTTCCGCCACGAAAATGGCAAGTGCGCACTGCCGCAGGAGAGGATCGATCGATCATTGGACGCGTGGAGCTGCCTGCGGTAAAAGGTGAAAACCGTAAATTTTTTTGTTTGTCCATATTTGAAACAACGCGCCTACCTCGGAGTCGACTTCTGGCAGATGTCATCGGTAAAGGTGCCAGAGCGAACCAGAATCGTCAAAATTAAAATTAAAATTAAAATTAAAATTAAAATTAAAATTAAAATTAAAATTAAAATTAAAATTAAAATTAAAATTAAAATTAAAATTAAAATTAAAATTAAAATTAAAATTAAAATTAAAATTAAAATTAAAATTAAAATTAAAATTAAAATTAAAATTAAAATTAAAATTAAAATTAAAATTAAAATTAAAATTAAAATTAAAATTAAAATTAAAATTAAAATTAAAATTAAAATTAAAATTAAAATTAAAATTAAAATTAAAATTAAAATTAAAATTAAAATTAAAATTAAAATTAAAATTAAAATTAAAATTAAAATTAAAAATTAAAATTAAAATTAAAATTAAAATTAAAATTAAAATTAAAATTAAAATTAAAATTAAAATTAAAATTAAAATTAAAATTAAAATTAAAATTAAAATTAAAATTAAAATTAAAATTAAAATTAAAATTAAAATTAAAATTAAAATTAAAATTAAAATTAAAATTAAAAATTAAAATTAAAATTAAAATTAAAATTAAAATTAAAAATTAAAATTAAAAATTAAAATTAAAATTAAAATTAAAATTAAAATTAAAATTAAAATTAAAATTAAAATTAAAATTAAAATTAAAATTAAAATTAAAATTAAAATTAAAATTAAAATTAAAATTAAAATTAAAATTAAAATTAAAATTAAAATTAAAATTAAAATTAAAATTAAAATTAAAATTAAAATTAAAAATTAAAATTAAAATTAAAATTAAAATTAAAATTAAAATTAAAATTAAAATTAAAATTAAAATTAAAATTAAAATTAAAATTAAAATTAAAATTAAAATTAAAATTAAAAATTAAAATTAAAATTAAAATTAAAATTAAAATTAAAATTAAAATTAAAATTAAAATTAAAATTAAAATTAAAATTAAAATTAAAATTAAAATTAAAATTAAAATTAAAATTAAAATTAAAATTAAAATTAAAATTAAAATTAAAATTAAAATTAAAATTAAAAATTAAAATTAAAATTAAAATTAAAATTAAAATTAAAATTAAAATTAAAATTAAAATTAAAATTAAAATTAAAATTAAAATTAAAATTAAAATTAAAATTAAAATTAAAATTAAAATTAAAATTAAAATTAAAATTAAAATTAAAATTAAAATTAAAATTAAAATTAAAATTAAAATTAAAATTAAAATTAAAATTAAAATTAAAATTAAAAATTAAAATTAAAATTAAAATTAAAATTAAAATTAAAATTAAAATTAAAATTAAAATTAAAATTAAAATTAAAATTAAAATTAAAATTAAAATTAAAATTAAAATTAAAATTAAAATTAAAATTAAAATTAAAATTAAAATTAAAATTAAAATTAAAATTAAAATTAAAATTAAAATTAAAATTAAAATTAAAATTAAAATTAAAATTAAAATTAAAATTAAAATTAAAATTAAAATTAAAATTAAAAATTAAAATTAAAATTAAAATTAAAATTAAAATTAAAATTAAAATTAAAATTAAAATTAAAATTAAAATTAAAATTAAAATTAAAATTAAAATTAAAATTAAAATTAAAATTAAAATTAAAATTAAAATTAAAATTAAAAATTAAAATTAAAATTAAAATTAAAATTAAAATTAAAATTAAAATTAAAATTAAAATTAAAATTAAAATTAAAATTAAAATTAAAATTAAAATTAAAATTAAAATTAAAATTAAAATTAAAATTAAAATTAAAAATTAAAATTAAAATTAAAATTAAAATTAAAATTAAAATTAAAATTAAAATTAAAATTAAAATTAAAATTAAAATTAAAATTAAAATTAAAATTAAAATTAAAATTAAAATTAAAATTAAAATTAAAATTAAAATTAAAATTAAAATTAAAATTAAAATTAAAATTAAAATTAAAATTAAAATTAAAATTAAAATTAAAATTAAAATTAAAATTAAAATTAAAATTAAAATTAAAATTAAAATTAAAATTAAAATTAAAATTAAAATTAAAATTAAAATTAAAATTAAAATTAAAATTAAAATTAAAATTAAAATTAAAATTAAAATTAAAATTAAAATTAAAATTAAAATTAAAATTAAAATTAAAATTAAAATTAAAATTAAAATTAAAATTAAAATTAAAATTAAAATTAAAATTAAAATTAAAATTAAAATTAAAATTAAAATTAAAATTAAAATTAAAATTAAAATTAAAATTAAAATTAAAATTAAAATTAAAATTAAAATTAAAATTAAAATTAAAATTAAAATTAAAATTAAAGGCGGTGGTCACTACAGCTGCAAGGATTCCATTTTTCCATCGAGAACCGCAAAGGCAGTGAGAATGTAGTGGCGGATACGTTGTCGCGTAACGTGGAAGATATCTTCATAGATCCCACCGATGTGCTGGGTTTCGAGACGATGTCTTTTGAGGAGGAAGACTATGTGGAGTTAGTACGTGAGGCAGAAAAAAACAGGCCACACTTACCAGACCTGAAGGTGGAGAATGGCCTGCTCTACAAGCGGACCACCCAGCAGCATGTAAGTGATGCAGTGGAGAGCTTTGAGTGGGAACTTTGGATTCCAGGTGCTCTGACTGGTGCGCTTATCGCGCGAGCACACATCGAGCCAACCGTAGCCCATGGAGGACAGGCCAAGACTCTGGAAGTCCTGCGCCGCCTATATTATTGGCCCGGAATGGCCATACAGGTTCGCGATTTTGTGCGTAACTGCGACGTCTGCAAGGAGACGAAGGTGCCGAATCATCGCATGCAAGTGGGCATCGGCGACAAGGAGTACACCGAGAGGCCGTTCCAGAAGTTATACACTGACTTCCTTGGCAAATACCCGCGGTCAAGGAGAGGACACGCATATATTTTCATAGTGGTCGACCACTTTTCGAAATATACCTTTTTGAAGGCGATGCGAGAGGCGTCCGCGGCCGTCCTTGAGTTCCTGGTGCATGAAGTCTTCTTCAAGTTCGGAGTGGCAGAGGTGATACACTCCGACAATGGGAAACAATTTACTAAACATACAAACATAAAATGTTAGAGGAAATGATGAAGAACTTCGGTATCAAGCACGTCAGAACTCCTGTATACTCACCATCCAGCAACGCCACCGAAAGGGTGAAGCGCAGCGTACTGTCGGCGATCTGTAGTTACCTCGAAGGAGACCACAGGGAGTGGGATGCGCATCTGCCGCAGATAAAGGTCGCGATCCGGAATTCCATCCACACGGCCACCGGACAAACACCATTCTTCACAGTTTTCGGCCAGCATCAGAATTTAAACGGGGCGTGCCACAAGCTTGCCTGAAAACTAGGGTCTTTGTGTGACCACGAAGTGGACGGCATGAGTCCGAGGGACAGGCTAGCGCTCATACATGCAAATGTGCTCGAAAAGTCGACTAGTCGTACGAGGTGAGCCGACAGCGCTACGACCAAAGAGCCAGAAACTTCCGCGCAGTGGCTAGCCAAAAAGTTTACCGCCGGAACTTTGTGTTATTTCGTCGCTCTGCGGGATCAGCGGCTTCACTCGAAATATTGGGTGCTGTTGCATTTTCTCTAAACAGCTGTTTTTATCGATATGAAAATATCGGGCCTCAGTCGTGAAAATTAATTGTGATCAGTGGGCGAGGATTTTGAGCTGCGCTCAAAATATCTGAAGTGCATGCATTTTTTGTGGTTTTTATATCCGCTACTCATAGAGTAGAAGGGTATTATAACTTTGTTTAAACCCAAAATGTATGTAACAGGCAGAAGGAGACACCTCCGACCCTATAAAGTATATATATTCTGGCTCAGGATCAACAGCTTAGTCGATATAGCCATGTCCGTCTGTCTGTCCGTGTAAAAATCTAGATCTCAGCTATTATAAGAGCTAGGACAGCCAAATTTGGTGACAATATGTGTTATTATTGCACGCTGATCAAGTTTATTTTGGATTTTGGCCACGCCCCCTTCCGCCCCGTAAATCGAAAAAAATTGATTACCTCTGAACCTCTAAATCTCAGCTATTATAAGAGCTAGGACTACCAAATTTGGTGATAAAAATGTAATTATTGCACGCTGATCAAGTTTATTTTGGATTTTGACCACGCCCCTTTCCGCACCTGTAAATCGAAAAAAAAAATTGATTACAAGCGCAATTTTCTACCATATTGTTAATTTTCGGTTTTTATGATAACTATAGCTAGCCAGATGATCCCTGAAAATTTGGTAACAATCGGATAATAAACACCGACGTTATTCAGCTTAACGTTTTCCATAGCTGTAAGCAGCATTGTGCCGAATAGTGTGAGCGTGTACTGTGGTGAAATAGGTTAAGTTGTGGACTGCAAAACAAACAGTACTATTATGTATTTACGGGTTCGAGTCCCACCCGCATCAAAAATTAAATATGTGCAAAAAATTTTTTTTTTATTTTAGATTTTGACTTTGCATAAGTGTTGTAAGTCCATAGCCTTTTACGGTCAAAATGTGATTGTAGCCGTTCTTTATTATTCCGCAAATAATGTTGATGTACGAACGGCTGGGTAGCGGGTATATTACAGTCGAGCACACTCGAATTTCTTACTTGTTTTATTTTTAGACCATGGATTTTAAAAAATGCATGGTCTATTGTGTTTGTCAAAATGTGAGTAACATGGAGAAGGATGCATCTGCGACCTCATAAAGTATATATAAACTAAAAAAGCTAGAGCCACCAAATTTGCTGACAACACTAATGGGAATCATACGCTGTAAAATTCCTGCTAAATCCCGCAAATCGATAAACCATATAACAAGAGCAATAATAAAGCTACGGTATTCAGTTTTGGTGTGTATGATAACTATCACCGAAAATCGCTGAAAATTTGGTTCCGATCGGATAATAAACATAATAGGTTTTCAACGTTTCATATAGATTTGCAATGCGCCCACTGCATGCAAGCAAACAAGCAGTGTTTTTTCCAAGCAGTGTTTTTTTTTAATTGCTTGGACTGTTTGGCGTCTAACTGAAAACTATATGTTTTGTTTATTTTTTTCTTTGAAAAACGCGATTAATAACAGTTTTCTCAAACTGAATTTTTTCATTAACGTTAAAAATCTACGGTCTTATAAAGTCAACACTTGACTGTAGCCGGAAAGAAGCAGTCTCCTGGTGAGTTTGTTTCAAGCGGAGTTCCGCCACGAAAATGGCAAGTGCGCACTGCCGCAGGAGAGGATCGATCGATCATTGGACGCGTGGAGCTGCCTGCGGTAAAAGGTGAAAACCGTAAATTTTTTTGTTTGTCCATATTTGAAACAACGCGCCTACCTCGGAGTCGACTTCTGGCAGATGTCATCGGTAAAGGTGCCAGAGCGAACCAGAATCGTCAAAATTAAAATTAAAATTAAAATTAAAATTAAAATTAAAAATTAAAATTAAAATTAAAATTAAAATTAAAATTAAAATTAAAATTAAAATTAAAATTAAAATTAAAATTAAAATTAAAATTAAAATTAAAATTAAAATTAAAATTAAAATTAAAATTAAAATTAAAATTAAAAATTAAAATTAAAATTAAAATTAAAATTAAAATTAAAATTAAAATTAAAATTAAAATTAAAATTAAAATTAAAATTAAAATTAAAATTAAAATTAAAATTAAAATTAAAATTAAAATTAAAATTAAAATTAAAATTAAAATTAAAATTAAAATTAAAATTAAAATTAAAATTAAAATTAAAATTAAAATTAAAATTAAAATTAAAATTAAAATTAAAATTAAAATTAAAATTAAAATTAAAATTAAAATTAAAATTAAAATTAAAATTAAAATTAAAATTAAAATTAAAATTAAAATTAAAATTAAAATTAAAATTAAAATTAAAATTAAAATTAAAATTAAAATTAAAATTAAAATTAAAATTAAAATTAAAATTAAAATTAAAATTAAAATTAAAATTAAAATTAAAATTAAAATTAAAATTAAAATTAAAATTAAAATTAAAATTAAAATTAAAATTAAAATTAAAATTAAAATTAAAATTAAAATTAAAATTAAAATTAAAATTAAAATTAAAATTAAAATTAAAATTAAAATTAAAATTAAAATTAAAATTAAAATTAAAAATTAAAATTAAAATTAAAATTAAAATTAAAATTAAAATTAAAATTAAAATTAAAATTAAAATTAAAATTAAAATTAAAATTAAAATTAAAATTAAAATTAAAATTAAAATTAAAATTAAAATTAAAATTAAAATTAAAATTAAAATTAAAAATTAAAATTAAAATTAAAATTAAAATTAAAATTAAAATTAAAATTAAAATTAAAATTAAAATTAAAATTAAAATTAAAATTAAAATTAAAATTAAAATTAAAATTAAAATTAAAATTAAAATTAAAATTAAAATTAAAATTAAAATTAAAATTAAAATTAAAATTAAAATTAAAATTAAAATTAAAATTAAAATTAAAATTAAAATTAAAATTAAAATTAAAATTAAAATTAAAATTAAAATTAAAATTAAAATTAAAATTAAAATTAAAATTAAAATTAAAATTAAAATTAAAGGCGGTGGTCACTACAGCTGCAAGGATTCCATTTTTCCATCGAGAACCGCAAAGGCAGTGAGAATGTAGTGGCGGATACGTTGTCGCGTAACGTGGAAGATATCTTCATAGATCCCACCGATGTGCTGGGTTTCGAGACGATGTCTTTTGAGGAGGAAGACTATGTGGAGTTAGTACGTGAGGCAGAAAAAAACAGGCCACACTTACCAGACCTGAAGGTGGAGAATGGCCTGCTCTACAAGCGGACCACCCAGCAGCATGTAAGTGATGCAGTGGAGAGCTTTGAGTGGGAACTTTGGATTCCAGGTGCTCTGACTGGTGCGCTTATCGCGCGAGCACACATCGAGCCAACCGTAGCCCATGGAGGACAGGCCAAGACTCTGGAAGTCCTGCGCCGCCTATATTATTGGCCCGGAATGGCCATACAGGTTCGCGATTTTGTGCGTAACTGCGACGTCTGCAAGGAGACGAAGGTGCCGAATCATCGCATGCAAGTGGGCATCGGCGACAAGGAGTACACCGAGAGGCCGTTCCAGAAGTTATACACTGACTTCCTTGGCAAATACCCGCGGTCAAGGAGAGGACACGCATATATTTTCATAGTGGTGGACCACTTTTCGAAATATACCTTTTTGAAGGCGATGCGAGAGGCGTCCGCGGCCGTCCTTGAGTTCCTGGTGCATGAAGTCTTCTTCAAGTTCGGAGTGGCAGAGGTGATACACTCCGACAATGGGAAACAATTTACTAAACATACAAACATAAAATGTTAGAGGAAATGATGAAGAACTTCGGTATCAAGCACGTCAGAACTCCTGTATACTCACCATCCAGCAACGCCACCGAAAGGGTGAAGCGCAGCGTACTGTCGGCGATCTGTAGTTACCTCGAAGGAGACCACAGGGAGTGGGATGCGCATCTGCCGCAGATAAAGGTCGCGATCCGGAATTCCATCCACACGGCCACCGGACAAACACCATTCTTCACAGTTTTCGGCCAGCATCAGAATTTAAACGGGGCGTGCCACAAGCTTGCCTGAAAACTAGGGTCTTTGTGTGACCACGAAGTGGACGGCATGAGTCCGAGGGACAGGCTAGCGCTCATACATGCAAATGTGCTCGAAAAGTCGACTAGTCGTACGAGGTGAGCCGACAGCGCTACGACCAAAGAGCCAGAAACTTCCGCGCAGTGGCTAGCCAAAAAGTTTACCGCCGGAACTTTGTGTTATTTCGTCGCTCTGCGGGATCAGCGGCTTCACTCGAAATATTGGGTGCTGTTGCATTTTCTCTAAACAGCTGTTTTTATCGATATGAAAATATCGGGCCTCAGTCGTGAAAATTAATTGTGATCAGCGGGCGAGGATTTTGAGCTGCGCTCAAAATATCTGAAGTGCATGCATTTTTTGTGGTTTTTATATCCGCTACTCATAGAGTAGAAGGGTATTATAACTTTGTTTAAACCCAAAATGTATGTAACAGGCAGAAGGAGACACCTCCGACCCTATAAAGTATATATATTCTGGCTCAGGATCAACAGCTTAGTCGATATAGCCATGTCCGTCTGTCTGTCCGTGTAAAAATCTAGATCTCAGCTATTATAAGAGCTAGGACAGCCAAATTTGGTGACAATATGTGTTATTATTGCACGCTGATCAAGTTTATTTTGGATTTTGGCCACGCCCCCTTCCGCCCCGTAAATCGAAAAAAAATTGATTACCTCTGAACCTCTAAATCTCAGCTATTATAAGAGCTAGGACTACCAAATTTGGTGATAAAAATGTCATTATTGCACGCTGATCAAGTTTATTTTGGATTTTGACCACGCCCCTTTCCGCACCTGTAAATCGAAAAAAAAAAATTGATTACAAGCGCAATTTTCTACCATATTGTTAATTTTCGGTTTTTATGATAACTATAGCTAGCCAGATGATCCCTGAAAATTTGGTAACAATCGGATAATAAACACCGACGTTATTCAGCTTAACGTTTTCCATAGCTGTAAGCAGCATTGTGCCGAATAGTGTGAGCGTGTACTGTGGTGAAATAGGTTAAGTTGTGGACTGCAAAACAAACAGTACTATTATGTATTTACGGGTTCGAGTCCCACCCGCATCAAAAATTAAATATGTGCAAAAAATTTTTTTTTATTTTAGATTTTGACTTTGCATAAGTGTTGTAAGTCCATAGCCTTTTACGGTCAAAATGTGATTGTAGCCGTTCTTTATTATTCCGCAAATAATGTTGATGTACGAACGGCTGGGTAGCGGGTATATTACAGTCGAGCACACTCGAATTTCTTACTTGTTTTATTTTTAGACCATGGATTTTAAAAAATGCATGGTCTATTGTGTTTGTCAAAATGTGAGTAACATGGAGAAGGATGCATCTGCGACCTCATAAAGTATATATAAACTAAAAAGCTAGAGCCACCAAATTTGCTGACAACACTAATGGGAATCATACGCTGTAAAAATTCCTGCTAAATCCCGCAAATCGATAAACCATATAACAAGAGCAATAATAAAGCTACGGTATTCAGTTTTGGTGTGTATGATAACTATCACCGAAAATCGCTGAAAATTTGGTTCCGATCGGATAATAAACATAATAGGTTTTCAACGTTTCATATAGATTTGCAATGCGCCCACTGCATGCAAGCAAACAAGCAGTGTTTTTTCCAAGCAGTGTTTTTTTAATTGCTTGGACTGTTTGGCGTCTAACTGAAAACTATATGTTTTGTTTATTTTTTCTTTGAAAAACGCGATTAATAACAGTTTTCTCAAACTGAATTTTTTCATTAACGTTAAAAATCTACGGTCTTATAAAGTCAACACTTGACTGTAGCCGGAAAGAAGCAGTCTCCTGGTGAGTTTGTTTCAAGCGGAGTTCCGCCACGAAAATGGCAAGTGCGCACTGCCGCAGGAGAGGATCGATCGATCATTGGACGCGTGGAGCTGCCTGCGGTAAAAGGTGAAAACCGTAAATTTTTTTGTTTGTCCATATTTGAAACAACGCGCCTACCTCGGAGTCGACTTCTGGCAGATGTCATCGGTAAAGGTGCCAGAGCGAACCAGAATCGTCAGGTGGCGGAACTGCAGGCGCATCGAATGGCGCACTTCACTTAAGGATAGCATCGACGAGTACAACACAGATCCTGAAAAATGGAAATTGTCAGCGGAGCAAGAAGAACAGCTGGAGCAGATACAGCGGGAGTTTCTCACTTTTGAGCAGCATGGCCTCAACCGGACTAGTGTCGATGTCCACACGATCGAGCTCGTCGAAGGAGTGAAGATCTTCAAAGACCGACCGTATCCGATGTCACCAGCAAGGCAAGCGGTGATTGAGGAGGAAGTGGGTAAGATGATAGCGCTCGGAGTCATCGAAGAAAGCAAGAGCCTTCCGGTCAATCGGATGACAGTCGTGGCGAAGACTGGGAAGAATACATTTTGCTTAGATGCACGGAAGCTAAATGCACTAACAATAAAAGACGCTTACCCGCTACCTACCCCTCGACGCGGATCCTTTCCAGGCTGGACCAGATGGTGTACATCTCCACCGTCGACCTCAAATTCGCCTTCTGGCAAATTGTACTGGAGGTTAAATCCAGGGAATACACGGCTTTCACTGTCCCAGGCCGGCCTCTATACCAGTTCCGCGTCATGCCCTTCGGACTCTGCAATATGGCGCAACGACTGGTGAGGCTGATGGGTAATTAAAATTAAAATTAAAATTAAAATTAAAATTAAAATTAAAATTAAAATTAAAATTAAAATTAAAATTAAAATTAAAATTAAAATTAAAATTAAAATTAAAATTAAAATTAAAAATTAAAATTAAAATTAAAATTAAAATTAAAATTAAAATTAAAATTAAAATTAAAATTAAAATTAAAATTAAAATTAAAATTAAAATTAAAATTAAAATTAAAATTAAAATTAAAATTAAAATTAAAATTAAAATTAAAATTAAAATTAAAATTAAAATTAAAATTAAAATTAAAATTAAAATTAAAATTAAAATTAAAATTAAAATTAAAATTAAAATTAAAATTAAAATTAAAATTAAAATTAAAATTAAAATTAAAATTAAAATTAAAATTAAAATTAAAATTAAAATTAAAATTAAAATTAAAAATTAAAATTAAAATTAAAATTAAAATTAAAATTAAAATTAAAATTAAAATTAAAATTAAAATTAAAATTAAAATTAAAATTAAAATTAAAATTAAAATTAAAATTAAAATTAAAATTAAAATTAAAATTAAAATTAAAATTAAAATTAAAATTAAAATTAAAATTAAAATTAAAATTAAAATTAAAATTAAAATTAAAATTAAAATTAAAATTAAAATTAAAATTAAAATTAAAATTAAAATTAAAATTAAAATTAAAAATTAAAATTAAAATTAAAATTAAAATTAAAATTAAAATTAAAATTAAAATTAAAATTAAAATTAAAATTAAAATTAAAATTAAAATTAAAATTAAAATTAAAATTAAAATTAAAATTAAAATTAAAATTAAAATTAAAATTAAAATTAAAATTAAAATTAAAATTAAAAATTAAAATTAAAATTAAAATTAAAATTAAAATTAAAATTAAAATTAAAATTAAAATTAAAATTAAAATTAAAATTAAAATTAAAATTAAAATTAAAATTAAAAATTAAAATTAAAATTAAAATTAAAATTAAAATTAAAATTAAAAATTAAAATTAAAATTAAAATTAAAATTAAAATTAAAATTAAAATTAAAATTAAAATTAAAATTAAAATTAAAATTAAAATTAAAATTAAAATTAAAATTAAAATTAAAATTAAAATTAAAATTAAAATTAAAATTAAAATTAAAATTAAAATTAAAATTAAAATTAAAATTAAAATTAAAATTAAAATTAAAATTAAAATTAAAATTAAAATTAAAATTAAAATTAAAATTAAAATTAAAATTAAAATTAAAATTAAAATTAAAATTAAAATTAAAATTAAAATTAAAATTAAAATTAAAATTAAAATTAAAATTAAAATTAAAATTAAAATTAAAATTAAAATTAAAATTAAAATTAAAATTAAAATTAAAATTAAAATTAAAATTAAAATTAAAATTAAAATTAAAATTAAAGGCGGTGGTCACTACAGCTGCAAGGATTCCATTTTTCCATCGAGAACCGCAAAGGCAGTGAGAATGTAGTGGCGGATACGTTGTCGCGTAACGTGGAAGATATCTTCATAGATCCCACCGATGTGCTGGGTTTCGAGACGATGTCTTTTGAGGAGGAAGACTATGTGGAGTTAGTACGTGAGGCAGAAAAAAACAGGCCACACTTACCAGACCTGAAGGTGGAGAATGGCCTGCTCTACAAGCGGACCACCCAGCAGCATGTAAGTGATGCAGTGGAGAGCTTTGAGTGGGAACTTTTGATTCCAGGTGCTCTGACTGGTGCGCTTATCGCGCGAGCACACATCGAGCCAACCGTAGCCCATGGAGGACAGGCCAAGACTCTCGGAAGTCCTGCGCCGCCTATATTATTGGCCCGGAATGGCCATACAGGTTCGCGATTTTGTGCGTAACTGCGACGTCTGCAAGGAGACGAAGGTGCCGAATCATCGCATGCAAGTGGGCATCGGCGACAAGGAGTACACCGAGAGGCCGTTCCAGAAGTTATACACTGACTTCCTTGGCAAATACCCGCGGTCAAGGAGAGGACACGCATATATTTTCATAGTGGTGGACCACTTTTCGAAATATACCTTTTTGAAGGCGATGCGAGAGGCGTCCGCGGCCGTCCTTGAGTTCCTGGTGCATGAAGTCTTCTTCAAGTTCGGAGTGGCAGAGGTGATACACTCCGACAATGGGAAACAATTTATTAAACATACAAACATAAAATGTTAGAGGAAATGATGAAGAACTTCGGTATCAAGCACGTCAGAACTCCTGTATACTCACCATCCAGCAACGCCACCGAAAGGGTGAAGCGCAGCGTACTGTCGGCGATCTGTAGTTACCTCGAAGGAGACCACAGGGAGTGGGATGCGCATCTGCCGCAGATAAAGGTCGCGATCCGGAATTCCATCCACACGGCCACCGGACAAACACCATTCTTCACAGTTTTCGGCCAGCATCAGAATTTAAACAGGGCGTGCCACAAGCTTGCCTGAAAACTAGGGTCTTTGTGTGACCACGAAGTGGACGGCATGAGTCCGCGCAGTGGCTAGCCAAAAAGTTTACCGCCGGAACTTTGTGTTATTTCGTCGCTCTGCGGGATCAGCGGCTTCACTCGAAATATTGGGTGCTGTTGCATTTTCTCTAAACAGCTGTTTTTATCGATATGAAAATATCGGGCCTCAGTCGTGAAAATTAATTGTGATCAGCGGGCGAGGATTTTGAGCTGCGCTCAAAATATCTGAAGTGCATGCATTTTTTTGTGGTTTTTATACCCGCTACTCATAGAGTAGAAGGGTATTATAACTTTGTTTAAACCCAAAATGTATGTAACAGGCAGAAGGAGACACCTCCGACCCTATAAAGTATATATATTCTGGCTCAGGATCAACAGCTTAGTCGATATAGCCATGTCCGTCTGTCTGTCCGTGTAAAAATCTAGATCTCAGCTATTATAAGAGCTAGGACAGCCAAATTTGGTGACAATATGTGTTATTATTGCACGCTGATCAAGTTTATTTTGGATTTTGGCCACGCCCCCTTCCGCCCCGTAAATCGAAAAAAATTGATTACCTCTGAACCTCTAAATCTCAGCTATTATAAGAGCTAGGACTACCAAATTTGGTGATAAAAATGTCATTATTGCACGCTGATCAAGTTTATTTTGGATTTTGACCACGCCCCTTTCCGCACCTGTAAATCGAAAAAAAAAAATTGATTACAAGCGCAATTTTCTACCATATTGTTAATTTTCGGTTTTTATGATAACTATAGCTAGCCAGATGATCCCTGAAAATTTGGTAACAATCGGATAATAAACACCGACGTTATTCAGCTTAACGTTTTCCATAGCTGTAAGCAGCATTGTGCCGAATAGTGTGAGCGTGTACTGTGGTGAAATAGGTTAAGTTGTGGACTGCAAAACAAACAGTACTATTATGTATTTACGGGTTCGAGTCCCACCCGCATCAAAAATTAAATATGTGCAAAAAATTTTTTTTTTATTTTAGATTTTGACTTTGTATAAATGTTGTAAGTCCATAGCCTTTTACGGTCAAAATGTGATTGTAGCCGTTCTTTATTATTCCGCAAATAATGTTGATGTACGAACGGCTGGGTAGCGGGTATATTACAGTCGAGCACACTCGAATTTCTTACTTGTTTTATTTTTAGACCATGGATTTTAAAAAATGCATGGTCTATTGTGTTTGTCAAAATGTGAGTAACATGGAGAAGGATGCATCTGCGACCTCATAAAGTATATATAAACTAAAAAAGCTAGAGCCACCAAATTTGCTGACAACACTAATGGGAATCATACGCTGTAAAATTCCTGCTAAATCCCGCAAATCGATAAACCATATAACAAGAGCAATAATAAAGCTACGGTATTCAGTTTTGGTGTGTATGATAACTATCACCGAAAATCGTTTTCAACGTTTCATATAGATTTGCAATGCGCCCACTGCATGCAAGCAAACAAGCAGTGTTTTTTCCAAGCAGTGTTTTTTTTTAATTGCTTGGACTGTTTGGCGTCTAACTGAAAACTATATGTTTTGTTTATTTTTTTCTTTGAAATACGCGATTAATAACAGTTTTCTCAAACTGAATTTTTTCATTAACGTTAAAAATCTACGGTCTTATAAAGTCAACACTTGACTGTAGCCGGAAAGAAGCAGTCTCTTGGTGAGTTTGTTTCAAGCGGAGTTCCGCCAGGAGACCCGTTTTACCTTGACCCTGCATCCACCTTCGACCCCATCGTCGTCAGCGCCCACAGCTAGGACGCAGCGCGCCAAAGGCGCCGTTCGATCAGCAGCGTATTAGCAGCGCAGCAGCAACGAACAACCGCACAACAGCGCGCAAGCATAGCGCAGCGCTGCAACAGAGAGCTTCTGCCACAGCATGACGGGCCGCGCAGATACCCGACCCTTAAATTACTTTAGATTATAATTATAATTTCAGTAAACTTATATATTTATGTGTATTTAGTTAGCGTCAAATTCTTGTTTTGTGTAAGTTTTTATGTAGGCGCTTTTGTGTAAAATAATTTTAATTAAATGAAAATTTGTAACGTGGGAAGAAAAAAAAGGAAAAAAAGCTACAGTTCTGCGCGCCCGACAGTAAGATACCATTCGCCCAGTTTCATATCATTTAAATCCATAAAAGAACGCTGCACAAGTTTTTCCGCCTCCTATTGTTTAAATTAGATCTATTTTTTAATAGCGCCATCTACATGTGAAAACTCCTACGGCTGAAACAAAGAATCGTGACGATGACGTCACGACTCCAGCACAGGCTCAAGCAGTGGAAGTACGGAAAACGGAAACATGGATAACTTCTGTGTTTATTGTCCGATTACCAAAGCAGAAAGCTGTAACTTCAATACTTCTCCAGATAATCGAAAATTATCGATTTGCGTGAGCGGTGGGCGTGGCATCAAAAATTGAAAATAAACTCGATGTACCTATGGTATACAGGAACATTCATGTGAAATATGATGTCTCTAGCTATTCCAGATGTTCAAGCGGACAGACGGACAGACAGACGGACATGGCTCATGACATCGACTCAGCTAGTGATCTTGAGTCAGAATATATATACTTTGTGGGGTCTGCCACGCCTCCTTTTGCCTGTTACATACATTTGCACAAACTTAGTATACCATTTTTGACCATTTTCAATGGTCGAATGGTATAATGATCGGCTAAATCTCGTTACTAAGGGAGATGAGGCGGCCGTAGCAAGCCAGGATCGGACCAATCGGTTAGGGTGATGCTCCGAGACCGTGGGTGGGTGCACGGTGACTAAATTCGGTCACCAAAGGTTGTTGTTGTTGTAGTTGTCGTAATATGTATTTGGTGTAGTTGTTGTGTGTGAGGCCTAATACGTAAGTATCGAAATTCATCGGCATTTGGGTGCGGACTGAAGGGCAGCGGGAAAAAACCTCTCCCCTAGTGCAGCTGAGCTAGTCGGCCAGCCCTGAAAAAAAGCAGTCCGTAACATAGATATTGGTAAAGGTCCGATTATGTCAACGTTTAAATGCTCAAATCGTTTGTCAGGTAGGTTGAATTTCTGTAAAGCGTCCTTGTTGTGCCGTCCGATTTTAGCTCGCTGACAGTTGTTGCAGTTGCTAACCCAGCGCGCGATGTCTCGGTAATAAGTCTTACGGTAGCCTGCTGGCCTGGATGCCATAAGTTGTGCAGTGAGTTAAAAATTTGCTTACGAAAATCCTGTATAATATATGGACGGATTCGATTCTGAGCTGTATCACAGTTCAGTGGTGCCCAAGAGCCAGTTAGTTGAATTTGTTTTAATTGCAAAGCAAAACTATGGAGCTGCTCTCTCAATTCCTCATTCATTTCTTGACTCTCAGACAGTTTTTCGAAGTCGATTTGATCCTCGTTGAAAATAGCTTCCACCCTGGAGAATACAATGGCCACGATATTATCTTTGCCAAGAATATGCTGAATATCTGTAGTGTATTCGCTGATGAAGCTAAGATGGCGTGTTTGCTTAGGCGTAGTCTTTTCAGGATTCTGCTGAAATGCAAAAGTGAGGGGCTTGTGATTGGTAAGTATCGTGCAGCTGTGGCCTTCAATCGCGTGAGCAAAGTATTTCACTGCCAGGTAGATTGCTAGTAGCTCCCGATCATATGTGCTTTGCTTCTTTTGTGAATCCGAAATCCTCTTCGAGTAAAAACCTAGAGGCTTGTTGTTGGAGCAATTCCACAAATTAAATATACTTGAAATAGTTAAGAGATAATAAGTAGTTAAGCTAGTAATTAAGCTAGTAGTTAAGAGAGCGCATGAAGTCATAATTAGTCTCTTAATTTAAGATGATCGCCAATTGCCGACGGCGTATTCCAGGAGTGTGGTCGGACTGTGTCCCACTCTCATGTATGAAGACACTTTTCGTTGTACTTTGAAGCCAACTACACGCGATATTAAAATACTTTTGAAACCGAACTCCGCGTTCGTCTTTTTTTGTAATTCTAAATTTGCAGTATCTCTAAAAATTCTTAGAGATTTTTCATAGACGCCCAAGCAGGGACACGAGATTCAACGGAATTTTGATAAAAGTGTTTTCGGAAGTAGTTGGCTTCGCGCGTTTCGTATGTACATATGTGAAAAAAATAAACAAAACAAAACACTGCACAAGTTTATCCGCTACGTTTTGTCTAAATTTGATCTATTTTTGAATAGCGCCATCTACATGTGAAAACGGCATAGCTATACACACGCTACGGCTGAAACGAAGCATCGTGACGATGACGTCACGACGCGAGCACAGGCGCAAGCAGTGAAAGTACGGAAAACGGAAACATGAATAACTTAAATAAATAAATAAATAAATAAAATAAATAGATATACTTTTTGGGGTCTGCCACGCCTCCTTCTGCCTGTTACATACATTTGCACAAACTTAGTATACCATTTTTGACTATTTTCAATGGTCGAATGGTATAAAAAACAAGTAAGAACGGCTACAGTCAAGTGTTGACTGTATAAGACCATAGACTTTTTAAGTTTATGAAAAAATTCAGATTGAGAAAACTATTATTAAACACATTTTTCAAAGAAATATAATAAACAACAAATATAATTTTCAGGTAGACGCCAAGGAGTCCAAGCAGTTGAAAAAAGCACTGCTTGAAAAAACACTGCTTGCCTGCTTGCAGTGGGCGCTGTGCAAATCTATATGAAACGTTGGATAACTTTTTTGTTCATTATCCGATCGAAACCAAATTTTCAGCGATCGTTTAGGTGGTGATACCTATCATATACACCAATACTATATCTTTATTATTGCGCTTGCTCTACGGTTTATCGATTTTCCGTGGGCGGAAGTAGGCATGGCCCAAATTTTAATACAAATTTTACAGCGTATGATTCACATATGTGTTGTCACCAAACTTGGTGGCTCTAGCTATTTTAGGATTTAAAAAAAAATACATGGTCTATTGTGTTTGTCGAAATGTGCGTAACAGATAGAAGTAGGCATGTGCGACCCCATAGAGTATATATATTCTTGCTCAGGACTAGCTGAGTCGATTAAGCCATGTCTGTCTGTCCGTCTGTCCGTCTGTATGAACGCCTATATCTCTGAAACTAAAAAAGCTAGAGCCCCCAAATTCGGTGACAACACTTATGTGATACGTTACGTTATGTCATACGCTGTAAAATTTTTATTAAAATTTCGGACACGCCTACTTCCGCCCCCGCAAATCGAAAAATCGTATTGCAAGCGCCTATATCTTAGAAACTAAAAAAGCTTGGGCCACCAAATTTGGTGACAACACTTATGTGAATCGCTGTAAAATTTAAAAATTTGGGACACGGCTACTTCCGCCCCCGCAATTCGATAAACCGTATAGCAGGCGCAATAATAAAGCTGGAGTATTCAGTTTTGGTGTGAAACAATAAACGATCGCTGAAAATTTGGTTCCGATCGGATAATGAACATAAAAGTTATTCAACGTTTCATATAGATTTGCACTTCGCCCACTGCAAGCAAGCAGGCAGTGTTTTTTCCAAGCATTTTTTTTTCCAACTGCTTGGACTGCTTGGCGTCTAACTGAAAATCATATGTGTTGTTTATTATTTTTCTTTGAAAAACACGTTTACCAATAACAGTTTTCTAAATCTGATTATACCAGCTACTCATAGAGTAGAGGGGTATTATAACTTTGTTCAAACCGAAAATATATGTAACAGGCAGAAGGAGACACCTCCGACCCCATAAAGTATATATATTCTGGCTCAGGATCAACAGCCGAATCGATATAGTTATGTCCGTCTGTCCGTCTGTCTGTCCGTGTGAATATCTAGATCTCAGCTATTATAAGAGCTAGGACTACCAAATTTACCAATCGGATAATAAACACAGAAGTTGTTCAGCTTAACGTTTTCCATACCTGTGAGCAGCGCTGCCGGCAGCGCTGCTTGCAGCATTGTGCCGAATCGTGTGTGCATGTACAGTGGTGAAATGGGTTAAGTTGTAGACTGCAAAACGAACAGTACTATTATGCATTTACGGGTTCGAGCTGGGGTACGGGTATATTACAGTCGAGCACACGCGACTGTAGCTTTCTTACTTGTTTCTTTCATAACCTTGAAAAATCTAAATTTGGTGGCTCTAGCTTTTTCAGTTTCTGAGATATAGGCGTTCATACAGACGGATAGACGGTTAGACGGACAGACAGACATGGCTTAAACGACTCGGCTAGTGAACCTGAGCAAGAATATATATACTTTATGGGGTCGCAGATGCCTCCTTCTGCCTGTTACGCACATTTCGACAAACACAACAGACCATGAATTTTTTTAAAATCCATGTTCTAAAAATTGTTTGCACACATTTAACTTTTGATGCGGGTGGTACTCGAACCCGTAAATGCATAATAGTACTGTTCGTTTTGCAGTCCACAACTTAACCCATTTCACCACCGTACACGAACACACTATTCGGCACAATGCTGCAAGCAACGCTGGGGAAAAAGTTAAGCTGAATAACTTCTGTGTTTATTATGCGATTGTTACCAAATTCAGAGATCATCTGGCTAGCTGTAGTTATCATATAAACCGAAAATGAACAATATGGCATCAAAACTGCGATTGTAATCAATTTTTTTAAATTTACAGGGGCGGAAAGGGGCGTGGCCAAAATCCAAAATAAACTTGATCAGCGTGCAACAATAACACATATTGTCACCAAATTTGATAGTTCTAGCTCTTATAAAAGCTGAGATTTAGGTTTTCACACGGACAGACAGACGGACAGACGTACATGGCTATATCGACTCGGCTGTTGATCCTGAGCCAGAATGTATATACTTTATGGGGTCGGAGGTGTCTCCTTCTGCCTGTAAAAAGTAAAAAAGTTTAGCTTGCTTTACTTGGATCGCTTGGATCATTTTCGTTTGGTTGCTCACACGACTCATTGCATTGGTTGCGTTGTGTGTGTATTAAGCCAGCTAGACTTACATAGTCAGCGGCGTTGGGAGGGTAGCTTTCAAAGTTTGTAACACCTATTTCTTTTATTGGCTTTAGTAAGGCCTATTTAGTAAATATTTCTGTGTCCGAAAAGATGCTTGAAAAGCCACAAATCAGCAAGACAAGTACAAAATATTATATTATATAGTAAAGGCAATGAATTTACAGGATGAGCTAGATAATTTAAGCTTTCTTAATGATTCTAGAGGTCCATTATAGGATTTATGTGTCGACACAAGGGCATTATATATAAATGCGTCCAAGCCAACGTCAGAGCCAAGATCTGAGCATATTTGCTGCGTAGTTTCGAGCCAGCGATCTCAGCTAACGAAAATGCGTTTGCTTAAATTTAGTGGCAAAAATTCGGCAAACATTTAATCATTTAGTTTCGTGTTTATCAGAAGAAGCATTGGGGGTAATTAAGCCGTATCAATTAACGGATTGCAACTATCCAAAGGCCCTAGCTAGTCTCAAAGCAGTATATGACAATAAATGTAATACAATATATTCTTTGAAACAGTTTCGCAATTGTTCGATATACCTAGCATGACAAAACCATCTGCATCGAGTTTGAGATCGATCATAGATACGTTGTCTGCTATATATGCGTCGTCGTCGTCGTTAGGAAATGACAGAGATATTGCTAATGCAATGATCATTTATATGGTCATGGCAAAAGTGGATTATGTTACCAAGTCTCGATTTGAAGAGCAGCTTGATTATGATACGCTTCCGTCTTGGGACGATTGTGATAGACAACTGAACAAGAAGAACAGAAGAGTCAACTCGCGACAAAACTAAATCACGAATTGAACAATTGAATTGCCAATTGCCTGGTCGTAGGACACATAGTGTCATGCAAAACATCAAAATTTAGAATATCTTCAAAGCCTCACCATTCCTTGCTTCACAGGTATAATACATATAATGCTTTAGAGGCATATTAGGGACATGTGCTCAATAATGAGCAAATCGTTCTTACCACAGCTGCCGTTAATGTACGGGATAGATGAGGTCAGTTGCATCCTGCCAGAACCTTGCTCGATAGTGGTTCCCAAATAAATTTGATGTCTGAAAGCATGGCTCAAATGCTACGACTCAAGCGGGAGCCAACTTCCCAAGCTATCTCAATGGTTGGTAGTGCAACAATAGATAGCAAAAATACGATATGCGTCTCTATTCTCAATTCACATGCCTTTTCCGCTGACTGTTCTGAAATTTATTTCTACTGCTCAACCTGGGCAGTCAATTGCCATATCTAATCGGAAAATACCCAAGAATGTTAATCTGGAAAATCCAGAGCTTTATAGGCCATCTAAGGTTGATATTCTCCTTGGCGCAGAATTGTTCTATGAGTTGTTATGCGTTGGACAAAGAAAATTACGTTCCGAACTCCCCATTATGCAAAAAACACTGCAGGGTTGGATAGTAGCGGGAAAGTATTCTGAAGAAGTACCTCGTCATCAGTTCAGTGGGTGTTCAGTAGCTCAAAAGATTGATTGTTCTCTCGATTCCTTAGTCAGCCGTTTCTGGGAATTGGATCAATTTTCATTTGAGTCGAAGGCTGTTTGCCAAACAGCTAAACAACAGGCTTTTGAACAATTTTTCAAGAAGACTGTCAAACAGTTATCTTCCGGTCGATTTGAAGTCAAGCTTCCTTTCAAGACTCATCCAAAGGTTCTCGGTCTGTCCTTTCAAATTACTGAAAGGCGTTTTCTACAACTTGAGCGCAAATTATCGCAGGATGCAATTCATTGACACATGTACCATGACTTCATGAAAGAATATCTCGACTTAGGACACATGTCCATCCTGTAGTCTGATCCTGTAGAACAGCCTTACTTTATTCCTCATCAATGCGTTCATATACCTGAAAGCATCTCCACCAAGCTTCGTGTAGTTTTCGACGCTTCGAGTAAGACGTCAACAGCTGTTTTACTTAACGAAACACTAATGGTAAGGTCAACGATTTAGAGGGAGCTGTATTCAATCTTAATTAACTTTCGATTGAATAAATATGCCGTGACTGCTGACATTTCTAAAATGTACAGGGAGATAAATATTTCTGAAGATGACAGAAAGTTCCAGCTGATTATATATGCCTGAATATACAGCCATATAGGTTGAATACCGTTACATATGGTACAGCATCCGCACCATTTTTGTTTCTATGTAGATAATATGCTGGCAGGGGCAGACAGCGTTATAGAACTGAACATCACGTGCAAGGAAGTCCTTTAACTTTTGGATTCAGGAGGCTGTCCCCTAGGAAAATGGGCATCCAACCATATCATCCAGGTTTCTGATACTGACTCTAGCGAAGAAGTTACTCTCAAAATTGGAGAGCATAGTGCAGTGAAAACTCTTCAAATGCGTTGGGCACCTCAAGAGGATCTATTTAAGTACCATCTTGACATGGATAGTTTCGCATCGCTAAAACCAACAAAACGTAATATGTTATCCACAGATCCGCATTCCTCGATATGTTTGTCTCTCATTTTATCAGCAAGTTAAAATCCATGGTTTTGCAGATGCTTCCAGTTACGCATATGGTTGCTGCATATATGTACGAACTGCCAACAACCAAGACGTTTGCATTTTGTTACTTACAGCAAAGTCGAGGGTGGCTCCACTTAATGTAAAAACAATACCTCGACTAAAGCTATGTGCAGCGCTTTTGCTAGCCAAACTGTGGCATCGAATCTCTTCAACCATGGAAAAACTCAATATAAAAAGTGTGAATTTCTGGTCAGACTCACATGTTACCCTATACTGCTTAAAGCGTGATTCTGGCACGTTGAGTACATTTGTGGCAAATAGAGTCGCTGAAATCCAGGAGTTGTCAAAAGGTGTTGTATGGCGTCATGTTCCGACAGATGCAAGAAAGAGACCAATCTACTAATCGTCACTCTAACTTTGCAAAACTAATGCAAATAGTGGTATCAGCCTTAGAAAGAACAAAGAAACAAACATATAGTTTTCAGTTAGACGCCAAGCAGTCCAAGCAGTTGAAAAAAAACACTGCTTGGAATAAACACTACTTGCTTGCTTGCACTGGGCGTATTGAAAATCTATATGAAACGTTGAATAACTTTTATGTTCATTATCCGATCGGAACCAAATTTTTAACGATCGTTTAGGTAGTGATAGTTATCATACACACCAAAACTGAATACCGTAGCTTTATTATTGCTCTTCCTATATGGTTTATCGATTTGCGGTGGCGGAAGTAGACGTGGCCCAAATTTTAATAAAAATTTTACAGCGTATGATTTACATAAGTGTTGTCACCAAATTTGGTGGCTCTAGCTTTATTAGTTTCTGAGATATAGGACCTTGTTAAACGGTTTATCGATTTGCGGGGCGGAAGTAGGCGTTGCTCAAATTTTAATAAAAATTTTCAGCGTATGATTCACATAAGTGTTGTCACCAAATTTGGTGGCTCTAGCTTTTTTAGTTTCTGAGATATAGGCGTTCATACGTTCATACGGACAGACAGACATGGCTTAATCGACTCGGCTAGTGATCCTGAGCAAAAATATACATATATACTTTATGGGGTCTGTCATGTGTCCTTTTGCCTGTTACATACTTTTGCACAAACTTAGTATACCATTTTTTGACCATTTTCAATTCAATTGATCGCCGTGGTACAGAGCCCCACTTTTAGAAAAAAATTGAAATTAATGGGAACATCAGCTGTCTTAGAAGCTAATTTTCCTCTTTTAATGACAAAGGATTCCGCCTTTGTGAAACCTTTTATACCCGCTACTCATAGAGTAGAAGGGTATTATAACTTTGTTCAAACCGAAAATATATGTAACAGGCAGAAGGAGACACCTCCGACCCCATAAAGTATATATATTCTGGCTCAGGATCAACAGCCGAGTCGATATAGCCATGTCCGTCTGTCCGTCTGTCTGACCGTGTGAAAATCTAGATCTCAGCTATTATAAGAGCTAGGACAACCAAATTTGGTGACAATATGTGTTATTATTGCACGCTGATCAAGTTTATTTTGGATTTTGGCCACGCCCCCTTCCGCCCCCGCAAATCGAAAAAACATTGATAACAAGTGCAATTTTGATGCCATATTGTTCATTTTCGGTTTACACGATAACTATAGCTAGCCAGATGATCTCTGAAAATTTGGTAACAATCGGATAATAAACACAGAAGTTATTCAGCTTAACGTTTTCCATAGCTGCAGCATTGTGCCGAATCGTGTGTGCGTGTACGGTGGTGAAATGGGTTAAGTTGTGGACTGCAAAACGAACAGTACTATTATGAATTTGCGGGTTCGAGTCCCGCCCGCAACAAAAATTAAATGTGTGCAAAAATGTTTTTTTTTTTTTATTTTATATTTTGACTTTGCATAAATATTATAAGTCCATAGCCTTTTATGGTCAAAATATGATTGTAGCCGTTTTTTTGTTCCGCAAATAAATTTTGTACAAGCAGCTGGGTAGCGGGTATATTACAGTCGAGCACACTCGACTGTAGCTTTCTTACTTGTTGTTAATCACTTGCACATTAGTCACTACCACGCTGGTGCAAAGGTGTTGGGTTGTTGAGACAGCAAGTTTGAATGGTGAACGCACGTAAGTTATGTATGGCAGTTATGAAAACTTGCGTACACTATTTTAGGTACAAGCCAAAATTGTTTGGCCAAATAATGGGTAATCTGCCAGCCGACCGTCTCCGAGAAGGCCGACCCTTCAGAGTGTCTGGTGTAGATTTCTGTGGGCCGTTTTATATCAGCTATAGGATTAGGGGTAGACCCCCTGTAAAAACATATGTTGTCGTTTTTGTTTGTTCAGCGACAATTCAACGAACTTCGTGGGAGCGAGCAACGTGCTGAAGGAGCTGCAGACGGCATTTCTGGAGAGCAAGGAGCGACTGTCGAGGTACGCATCGGAGAGAGGGGTGCACTGGAGGTTTATTTCCCCTCGAGCACCGCACTTCGGGGCCGGAATGTTGGAGCAATTCCACAAATTAGATATAATAGAAATAGTTAAGAGAGAACAAGTAGTTAACGAGTAGTTAATTTTATTTTTTATTTTTATTTATTTAATTTAAAGTCAACTAATAGCAGTCGACGTAAAAATTACAGAGAAACAGATAAAAAATTTATGTATAAAGAAAAACGACTTAACAAAAGCAGTTTTGATTAAAGCTAAGAAAATTAATATTATGCATAAATTTTAAAATTTTAATTTTTTAAGAAATTTTAAAACGGAAAATAAAGTATTTTAATTTAAAATGTAATATATTATAATTTAATTTAATTTAATTCCGGAGAAAAAACAAAAATTCTAGCCGATCCAACATTTGTTGCAATGGATTGGGGAAAACTCAGAATAACCCAATCAGATCAGAAAAGTTAATATTAGTTATTAGTATGAAGTGTTAATGAGTTAAGAATAGAAATTTGTATATTAGAAAGAGAGGACTCTAAGTTGAAAAGTCTAAAAAGTTAATTATATTGATCGCAGAGAAGACGGAAAGGGTCATGCAAGCTATAATTACTAGAACAAAAGTCTAATGACAATGGCTGAAAATTACGGGTAACTCTAGAAGGAACACTAAAGTTAAGTTGCCTGAGTAAGGTAGGGGGAATCGATCTCAAATCTTATAAGTTTTATGATAAACAAGACACTTAACATAATACTACGGTTGGCTAAAGAAGGAAGGCTAATTAAAAGAAGCCGATTATGATAAGGTGGTAAATCTACTCCTGGAACCCAGTTGAAACTACGTAAAGCAAAAAGAATAAACTGCTTTTGAACAGACTCAATTCTGTCTTGATAAATTTGGTACTGCGGGGACCACACGCAAGAACCATATTCAAGAATTGGACGTACAAGAGAAGTAAAAAGTAACTTGGTTGTAAAGGGATTATTAAATTCTTTGGCTCATCTTTTAATGAAATAAGTACACGAAAAGCCTTGTTAACAATGTGTGTAACGTGTCGATCAAATTTCAATTTCTGATCAAAGAGAATACCTAGATCATTTACTTCAGATATTCTTAAAAGTTCAGTTAAATTAAAGGAGTAGTTCATGACGTGATGGTTTCCTCTGTAAAATGACATAACTTTACATTTAGAACAATTAAGATGTAGCAGGTTATGACTACACCAGGCAAAAAACATGTCAAAATCCATTTGAAGAAAGTTTAAAAGTTTTGTCATTATACGTCAGACAAAGTTTAACGTCATCAGCGTACATAAGGATAGATAATTGTGTTAGTACAGAAGGTAGGTCATTAATAAAAAGGTTAAAAAGTAGAGGGCCAAGATGACTACCCTGAGGAACCCCAGGTGTAACAAATATAAGCTCAGATTGTCAAGAGTTAAAAAGGAGTCTTTGCGTCCTCTTAGTTAAATAATTAGATATCCACAAAATAAGTTTTTGAGGAAAACCAATGAGATCTAATTTATGAAGCAATAAGTTATGATTAACGGAGTCAAATGCTTTACTGAAATCAGTGTAGACCACACCAGTTTGCATTTTCCTCCGAAATCCTTTGGTTATAATTGAGGAAAACTCAAGAAGATTAATAGATGTGGATCTAAATTTAACAAATCAATGCTTAGAAGGGGAAAGAACGGACTTACATATATGTCTTAATTGTGCAGTCAAGATTTTTTAAAAAATTTTAGGAATAGCGGATAATATAGAGATACACCTATAATTCTTCACATCTTGGTTAGAGCCACATTTGTGAAGAGGTATAGAGTAGTATTCCTTTCATATAGGCGGAAAGTAACTCGTGGCTACGCACAAATCAAGCAACTTAAATATAGGCTTACAAATGGTATCAGCACAGAATCTAAGTATACATGCTAGAACACCATCAGGACCGGGAGAAAAAAAAAGGCTTAGAGGATTTAAGATAGCTTAGTAAAGAGATTTCGTTAATAGAAGGGCAAAACAAGGAGTTAGAATTATTTAAGGAATATGGGTATGATTGCATAGTATAGGCTTCAGTGGAGTAAGTAGAATGAAACAAGTAAGAAAGCTACAGTCGAGTGTGCTCGACTGTAATATACCCGCTACCCAGCTGCTTGTACAAAATTTATTTGCGGAACAAAAAAACGGCTACAATCATATTTTGACCATAAAAGGCTATGGACTTATAATATTTATGCAAAGTCAAAATATAAAATAAAAAAAAAAAACATTTTTGCACACATTTAATTTTTGATGCGGGCGGGACTCGAACCCGTAAATGCATAATAGTACTGTTCGTTTTGCAGTCCACAACTTAACCCATTTCACCACCGTACACGCACACAAGTTAAGACCAAATATGATAAGAACACACAAGAACCCAAATCTCGATCACGACTCCACCACGTGCAGTACATCCGCCACGAGCAGACAGTCAGCGAAGTCCCAATAACAACAACAAGCCCAATGCAGCCCAACATGAACCAAGAAATTGCACAACAAACAACAGCTCAGCAAGAACAGGCACATTGACTCCAGCTACGACGGCAGTGCATCCGCCACGTGCGCTGCATCAGCAGAATGTCTGCACCGGCCAAGTCGTGGGAACGCCAACGACATCGGACACCATCAGCGACAACGGCGCAGCCACAACGGCAGCGGCAAAGCTACAGCGGCAGCGACGGCTTCGATGACATCAGCGACGTCGGCAGAGAAGAGGTTTAATTATTAATTGTAAAACTCAGTCCAGTCAGTTCCAAAATTAACACCAATAAAATCAGACGTGTTCTTTTTTTTAAAAGAAAATTAAAAATATCTTTTAATTGGCGCCCAAACAGGGACCGGTAAACAGAGCCTTCGTCAAAAGGATCACGCGTAACGTTAAAGTACCTGAAGCAGCTACAAGTTCGCGTCGCAGTGCCTAAAATATAGCCACAGTGAACACTGACTAATCAACAAATACAAAAAATAAGTAGAAGTGACAAAAAATCGCACAGTGTAAAAGTGCCTTTAAAAAAGAAGCCACAACATCAAGTGCGTCCAGTAAACAAGTGCGAAAGATTCTAAGGTTCAGTTTAACCGGTCTAAGAACTATCGCCGACTCTCCTGTAGTGTCCGTCCGCAGGAGCCTTCGAAGGAACTCAGTGCCACCAAGGGCCCCGAGTCACCCACACCCGGACACCGCTACGTCGCTGCCCAACGTGGGATAAAAAGGATCAAACCCAAGGGGTCATCGAGGGAACGTCGCCGAAAATGTTATTTATCGCGTAAGCTAGAAAAATAAGTTAAAAACAAACACTACTATACTAAAAAAGGAATTAAAAAAAAAGGAAAAGAAAAATAAATTTAAAAAACAAGAAAAAATTTTAAAACAAGAAAGATAAGAATCTTATGAGAATAATTATCTATTGAAAATAAGTCAAAATAGAATTTAAACAACAATACTTAAAAGAAATATACAATAAGCTTAAATAATTTTAGAAAAAATACATCGATATATAACTCAAACTAAAAATTCAAAAAGAAATAAAACACCCGAAAACCCAAAACATCTATTAGTTGTTGTCCGAAATAAACAAATCCTTAAGCCTTTAACATGTCAAAAGATAGAGAATTGGCAAGTGCATTAGCTGCACTTAATATAGGTACCGATAGCGGGGAACAACCCGGGGGAAGCAGGCCTACGGCCACCAGTACACCGGTAGCTAGCACAGAGCTAAAACAGGTAATTATGTCTCTCATCAAAGAAACATTAGGCGGAACCGAGTTTATTGGGGAACTTTTGAATAAAGGCAGACCATCAGAAATGTTAGAAGATGTCCCCTTTATCGGCCCACTACCAGGCGAGCCCGAAAAACTACCAGACCTTACAAAGCTAATCAGAGAATTTTCAGGAAACCGCACAGAATTTGGTTCTTGGAAGAAGAATGTAGGGAAAACACCAACGCATATTTTTTGATAACGTTGGCGATTAGGAACAAAATCCCCGGCGAGGCCGATGCCGTGTTAGAATCCTATAACACCCCTCTGAACTGGAAGGCGATTGCAAAATGCCTAACGGATCAGTTCGCTGACAAACGCGACCTCAAGACCCTAGAGTACCAATTGTTCTCGATGACTCAAGGACGACTGACCATTGCCGAATTCTATCAGGCCGTTTACTACCAATTATCGCTGATCCTTAATCAAATCAGCGTGCAAGAATTAAAACCTGATAGTGTCCATGCCCTGAAACAAAATTATCGAGAAAAGGCCTTAGATACTTTCATAGGGGGATTAAATAGAGACTTGCCCAGACTCTTGGCCATCAAAGAACCCAGAGATCTCGGTCACGCCTTACACTTGTGTGAATTGGTCGACAATCAGGAGCAAAGGAACGCGTTCACGCCCAAATTCAGGCTGCATGCACCTCCTGTACCTCCTAGGCAAGCGCAGCCGCCTGCATTTAACAGGTCCATACCAAGGAGATTGCTTACAGCAGACTCTGCGGGAAATTGGAGAGGTTTCAACCCTAGACTATATTATAGTCCAGCTCCCCAACATACGACAGACCCACGCACTACCGGAAATCCGCAGATCTGGCAAACGGGAGCAGCTGACCAACAGAAACACGGTCAACGAACCCAGTATCCCACGAATCAAAACTATCAGCCAGCACGGCAATTCTATCCGCCTCCGCGTCCAACGGCCCCTAAACCACAACCGAAACCCTTACCAATGGACATCGACGGCTCCATTCGTTCAGGCAACGTCAATTACATGAATAGACCCAATGTTAACGACTTCTCTGGGAAACGACCCCATTAAACGGACCTCCACCTAAAATCCTTAGGCAGTTTCACATTGCCACGGGGGTTCCAGAAGAGCCATCCGAGGGAGTAGAGGGCGACTTTTACTACCTTGACCCCGAGGAACAGACCTATTTCGCTAGCGCCGATTCCGAGGGAATTACGGGCTTGTATGACCAGCAATCTGAGGAAAACGAACCGGAAAGCGAATCGACTCCCGTCAACGCTTCGAATGTTCATTTTTTAGGCTAAACGGGTCATCTATGCCATACTTCCAATGCATCATGGAAGATGGCACCAAACTAAACTTTCTCATAGACACCGGATCGAACCAGAACTACATCCAACCAAATCTGGTGCCACACCCAAAAAAGAACGAAGGGAAATTTTTCGCAAATTCAGTGGGAGGACAAACCCCAATAACTCACCATACTTTTCTCACTTTGTTCAATAACAGAGATAGACCCATCAAATTTTTCTTACTGCCAGAACAGTCAGAAGAATCTTATAAATTCACTCACCCAGAA
Organism: Zaprionus ghesquierei; assembly: GCA_018904095.1. Lineage (NCBI taxonomy): Eukaryota > Metazoa > Arthropoda > Insecta > Diptera > Drosophilidae > Zaprionus > Zaprionus ghesquierei. Next base: position 172,384 of record JAEIGP010000574.1, read on the forward strand.
ACATTCGAACTTATTTGCGGACCCAGACGAAAGACTAACTTACACTACCAGAGTAATAGGTGAAATAAGAACATCATCGGATGCACCGGTGTATAGCAAACACTACCCGTACCCAACTTCTTTAAGGCCTGAGGTAGAAAAGCAGATGGGACAATTGCTACAAGACGGCATAATACGACCTTCACGGTCACCATACAACGCACCCGTATGGATAGTCCCCAAAAAAAGCGACGCGTCCGGAGAAAAGAAGTATAGGATAGTCATTGACTATCGAAAACTTAACTCCGTAACTATTTCGGATAGGTACCCTATCCCTGAGATTGAAGAAATAATCGCACAATTGGGTGACAATAAATATTTCTCCGTTCTAGATCTCAAAAGCGGATTCCACCAGATACCGCTTAAAGAAAAGGACATAGAAAAAACTGCGTTCGCAATCAACGGCGGAAAATTCGAATTCACTCGATTACCTTTCGATTTAAAGAACTCACCGTCTATTTTCCAGAGAGCATTAGACGATATTCTAAGGAAACACGTAGGAAAAATATGCTACGTGTATATCGACGATATTATCGTGTTTAGTCGGTCCGAAAATGAACATGCCACGCACTTAGATAAGATATTTGCCACATTAGAAAAAGCCAATATGAAAGTGCAGATGGACAAATGTGAATTCTTCAAAGAGGAGGTAAATTTCTTGGGATTCACTATCTCACAAAAAGGCGTCCAAAAAAACGCGGATAAAGTAAAAGCAATAGAAAAATTTCCGATCCCCACAACACTTAAAGAACTTAGATCTTTCCTAGGTTTGGCAAGTTACTATAGGCGTTTTATTCGCGACTATGCTAAACTTGCAAAACCACTGACTAACTTATTGAGAGGCGAAAACGGTCGCCTCCCAAAAAATATTTCAAATAAAACGAAGATAGATCTGAACAACGACGCGATAAGCGCATTTGATAAGATAAGAAGAACTTTAGCCTCACAAGACGTCATACTGGCGTACCCAGATTTTAGTAAGGAATTCAAGCTAACAACGGACGCCTCAAACTTCGCTATAGGCGCCGTCTTAGAACAAGAATCCCGACCGATCACTTTCATTTCCCGTACGCTCTCGAAGACCGAAGAAAACTACGCAGCAAATGAGAAAGAAATGCTAGCAATAGTTGAGCCTACGAATGTACCTTTACGGTACAGCCAAGGTGATAATATACACTGACCACCAACCGTTGACTTTCGCTCTTAGTTCAAAGAACCATAATGGGAAACTTAAAAGATGGAAAAGCTACTTAGAGGAATACAACCACGAGCTAAGATACAAGCCGGGTACCTCTAACGTAGTAGCCGACGCACTTTCCAGAATCCCAACAAACCCCCAAATAAATAGTGCAACGGCGACGGTTCATAGCGACGAAAGTTCCTCGCATAATTTGATACCAGTCGAAAATGTCCCCATTAATGTGTTCAAAAACCAACTATTTCTCCTGATATCAGAAGAAGAGGATGAGTCGTTCGAAATTCCCTTTCCTACTTTTCATAGGCACATAATAAAAAAGAAATCATATTCCGAGGAAGAACTGGTGGATATTCTAAAAAAACACCTAAACCCAAAAATCGTGAACGGGATCTTCACACCCGAACACGTAATGGGCAAAATCCAGAATATTTACCCACAGCACTTTAACAATTACAAAACTAGATACACGCAGAATCAAGTCACGGACGTGAGTTCAGAGAGCGAACAGGATAATATCGTAGCTTCCGAACACATGAGGGCGCATAGAAACGCCATTGAAAATAAAATCCAGATACTAAGCAAGTTTTTCTTTCCTGGACTTCGAAAAAAAACAGAAGCCACGGCAAAAGCATGCGGGACTTGGAAAATAGCCAAATATGACAGACATCCGCATCATGGGGAGATTCAACCAACCCCCATACCGACGTACCCAAATCATTCATGTAGACATCTACACGACCCAAAAACAGCTAGTACTAACGGCCATAGATAAATTTTCAAAATATGCCCAGATAAAACTATTAAGATCAAAAGCATCGGAAGATATAAAACATCCACTAAGAGAAATTATGATAGCATTCGGTATGCCCAAGCAGATTGTAATAGACAACGAAAAGGCTCTAAGTTCAGCAGCTATCAAGTTTCTGCTGCAAGAGCAGCTGCAGGCAAAAGTCTACACGACACCGCCCTATACTTCGACTAGCAATGGGCAAGTCGAAAGATTTCATTCAACTCTTACAGAGATAATGAGATGCCTTAAGCTAGACGAAAGCACACTTGAATTTGAAGAACTACTCTTTAAAGCAGTTGAAGAGTACAATACTTCAGTCCATTCAACAACACAAAAAAAACCAATAGACTTATTTTTCGGAAACCAATTAAGCGCAAACCCCCAAGAACTTCAAGATGTAAGGAAAAAGATCAGCGAAAAAATAGAATAAAAACAGAATACCGACTTAGAATACCACAACCAAAGAAAGAACCCAATAAAGAAATACGAGGTAGGGGAAACAGTTTATGTGAAAATAGATAAAAGGTTAGGGTCAAAACTAACACCGAGATACAGAAAAGAAATAGTCCAAGAGGATAGGAACACCACCATAAAAACACGTTCAGGGAAAATAGTACACAAAAATAATATTAAGAAATAACATTCATTATTAGCATACCTTTAATTTCTAACGAAACCTGTACACATACAATTTTAAAAACCAATAAAAAAGGGTAAAATAATTTACGAGATAAAATACACTAAAATCATCCAATGTAACCAAATAAATTACGGCCTTAAAGGAAATTGTGAAACCCATAACGATAAGTCAATTTGTAATAAAATAAACCTAGTAGACCTGAGCAACGACACGTGTATCACACCGCTACTAAGAAGTCGAACACCTAACTGCAAGATCATCAATAGCCAACACGTAGCGGACCACGAGGAAATCCTGACCGGCACCATTCTCCTGAATGACTTCAGAGGCACCGTACTCATCGACAGGGAGGAGACAACCTTGGAAGGAACGTTCCTAGTCCAATCCCAGAACTCTACAATCGTCATAGCAAATGACGTGTATGAGACAAAGATGATGACGTACGCCGAAGCTGCACCCCCAGTTCTTCAACTCCAAGCACGAGAGAGCAAGGTGGAAGAAGTTCTTTCGCTACAAATGCTAAAGGAATTCAATATCAACAATACCAGGGAGCTTGAGATGATAAGAGACGACAGCACCAAGACAGCAACAATCAACGTCTCGGTGACAGGGACTCTGCTTTTGGCACTCATCGCGGCAATCGGCTGGATAGCAAAACAAAAGCTATCTCATAGGGGCCACCAGCTAAATAAGGAAGTCGAAACACCAGGAACAAAACCAAAGACACCTACTGGACCAACCCAGAAACGCCTCTACATCGCATCCGAGGACGTCTGCGTCTAAAGGGGGAGGAGTTAAGACCAAATAAGATAAGAACACACAAGAACCCAAATCTCGATCACGACTCCACCACATGCAGTACAAACGCCACGAGCAGACAGTCAGCGAAGTCCCAATAACAACAACAAGCCCAATGCAGCCCAACATGAACCAAGAAATTGCACAACAAACAACAGCTCAGCAAGAACAGGCACATTGACTCCAGCTACGACGGCAGTGCATCCGCCACGTGCGCTGCATCAGAAGAATGTCTGCACCGGCCAAGTCGTGGGAACGCCAACGACATCGGACACCATCAGCGACAACGGCGCAGCCACAACGGCAGCGGCAAAGCTACAGCGGCAGCGACGGCTTCGACGACATCAGCGACGTCGGCAGAGAATAGGTTTAATTATTAATTGTAAAACTCAGTCCAGTTAGTTCCAAAATTAACACCAATAAAATCTGACGTGTTTTTTTTTTTTTTTTAAAAGAAAATTATAAATATCTTTTAATTTACACGATTCGGCACAATGCTGCAAGCAGCGCTGCCGGCAGCGTTGCTTACAGCTATGGAAAACGTTAAGCTGAATAACTTCTGTGTTTATTATCCGATTGTTACCAAACTTTCAGAAATCATCTGGCTAGCTATAGTTATCATGTAAACCGAAAATGAACAATATGGCATCAAAATTGCACTAGTTATCAATGTTTTTTCGATTTGTGGGGGCGGAAGGGGGCGTGGCCAAAATCGAAAATAAACTTGATCAGCGTGCAATAATAACACATATTGTCACCAAATTTGATTGTCCTAGCTCTTATAATAGCTGAGATATAGATTTTCACACGGTCAGACAGACGGACAGACGGACATGGCTATATCGACTCGGCTGTTGATCCTGAGCCAGAATAAATATACTTTATGGGGTCGGAGGTGTCTCCTTCTGCCTGTTACATACATTTTCGGTTTGAACAAAGTTATAATACCCTTCTACTCTATGAGTAGCGGGTATAAAAACTCCGCAAACAAATCGGCAGCAGCCTGATCATTAGTTGCTTTGTTATTTTCAAAAAAAAGATTAGATGGGAATTTATTAGTTTTTCGTTTCAAATTAACAAAGTTATAAAACTGCTTAGGATCTTGGGCAAACTGTAGGTGACAACGATTCAAGTAATCATTGTAGCAGCGTGTTTTTAGAGAAAAAAAGTTAGCTCTAACAACGATGTAATGAGAATAGTCAGAAGGACTTCCAGTAGATTTAAACTTTTTTAAATATCTGGATTTCAAATTTTTTAAAACCATCTATTCACGAGAAAACCAAGGTGGCCTATCACACTTAATTGGTTAAGCATTGGAAACACATTGATCAAAAAATGAATTGATAGATTTATAAAAATATGAGATACAAATATCCAAATCTGAACACAAATTAAAGGTAGACCAATCATGATTTAAAATCAAATTGTTAAGCTTAATGAAATTGGTCTTGCGAAAGCAGCGAGATTTTAATTTGGAAAGAGAATTTGCAGTTTGCACAAGAGTAGGTAATTTAAATGACAAATCTAATGTAGGATGGTAAGGATCTTCAGGTAAAACTAAAGGATCACTTCTAGAAATAGTGTTTTGCAACATTACATCAGATGAAAAGATAAGATCAAGCATTCTACCATTTAGGTTAGGAATATTATTAATTTGAAATAATGAAAGTTCAGAAAGTCCAATAAGAAATTTATTAAAGCTAGAGGGAACCAAGAAATCTGATTGAGAGGTCAATGCAACTTCTGGTAAATTAAAATCACCAAAAACTAAATGAAAATGTCTATCAGATAGCTTGGATGCAACAGACTGGATAGAGGAAAGATGTTCAAGGTAGATGGAAACATCTGAAGAAGGGGGAATATAAGAGCAAGTAATGTATATTGAAATTTGACACACTGTACTTTAACACAGATAAATTCTGGGCAAACAATTAACAGTTGTTCAACAGATAAATCAGACCTAGCAGCTATAAGCAAGCCTCCACCAGTTCGACCTAAACGGTCGCATCTGAAGGAAGTGTACTTATCTGTAAAGATTGAGTTTCAGTAAATTTTAAAATATGGTAATTAAAAGAGACACAATCAATAAACAATTTAGAGAGTTTAGTGTTTAGTCCTCTAAAATTTTGATAAGCAATAAAAAGAGAAGATGGATTTAGTTTTTTGATGTTCCACTCGAAGACGGGACACTGGAAACTACTGGCAAAGAAACTGAGGGACGAGTTTTTTGTTTAGGAGTATACTCCTTAACAATTAAATCATGGGGCCAAAAATTTAAACTACAGACTTTTTTAAAGCTGTCTGCAGGAATATTAATTTTGAACGATGCAATGTCTCGTGCATAGTTAAATTTAAATTTCTCAACAATAAGGTTCGTTATTGAGATCTTGGATTGAATAAATGCCTGCACATCTTCAATTGAAGTATCGGGGGCCAAGCGAGAAACAAAAATAAATTTCTTTGGCTTAACGGCGACAAGGGACTTAGTTATGTTTGGCGAAGTAGGAGAAGTGACGACCACAATAGGTGGATCAATCAAGCTAACCGTGGAGGCTTGAGGCAAAATAGGCGAGACAGCGAGAGGAGTGTTTGCATGAGATAACGAAGTTAAAGGAGTTGATGGAAGAACTGACACAAGCGGAGGGTCCTTTAGAGAATTAAGGTTATTTAGTTGGGATTCTAGTTCAATGAACTCCGAATGCAACTTAGAAAACGAAGCCCGCAAACGAGCAACGTTCAATTTGGTCTGCCTCAGGGTCTTACGTAGGTTAAGTTCACCTACGCGACAACCTTCACATGACCACTTAAGGCCAATTTTGGTATTAATAGCATCTTTTATACGGCCGGTAAGGCCAATGCACTTAACGTGAAAAACGTTATCGCAGAGCCAACAATCAACAAAATCTGACTTAGAGTCAGCAGAGGATTTGCAGTTTCTAGCCGAGCACGTCAACATCTTCATAAAAGTGAATGTACTTCAAAAAGAGAGAATAAGTAGTTAAGCTAGTAGTTAAGCTAAGTAGTTAAGAGAGTGCATGAAGCGTCAGCGTTTGTCAGTGTTAGTCTCTTAATTGAAGACGATCGGCTGTGGCCCACATTCATGTATAAAGACATTGTTCGTTGTACTTTGAAGCCAACGACACCCGATATTAAAATACCTTCGAAACCGAACTCTGCGTCCGCTTTTTTTTGTAATTGTTAATTTACAGTATCTCTAAAAATTCTTAGAGATTTTTCACTTATATTTATTTGTTTATTCATTTAACGCTGCACCTACGAAAAAGTTGCTGGCGTCCACGTACAGGACTAGCTTTGCATTGGCAGATGGAAGCGCTAATGCTGTGACTTGCGCCAAATCGTGCTTGCACTGCTCAAACATTTGTAAAGCCTCGTTCCATATTATGGTTGTTATGTCCTTCTTTTGATTGCCTTTAATGAGTCTTTGTAGCACCCCTTGTTTGTGTGCAGCGTTTGCTAAACAACGTCTATATACGTTAAGCAAAAAAATTTTGGAGTTAATTTACCAACTTCGGTTTCTGGAAGTCTGTGATTGCAGCAATTCGATCTTTCATTGGATTAATTCCCTCTTTTGAGATTTGGTATCCAAGGAAATTTACTTGCTCTTGACCGAAAAAGCATTTTGATGCATTTATGCGCAGTTTTGTCGCAATCGATTAAAGACGTTCCTCACGTGTTGGAAGTGCTCTTTGGCATTTTGAGGTGCTATGCAGATGTCGTCTATGTAAGCTATTATATAATCTATATCGCGAAATATTTGATCCACGAAGCGTTATAATGTTTGGCTCGCGTTGCATAGTCCAAAAGTCATTATTCGTAAAGCCCGAATGGCGTAATGATGGCCGTTTTGTTGCGATGCTCAGGTGCGATTGGGATCTGATGCCCTCTCTAGAAGCTTTGTAGAGCTGTCGATATAAGGCTTACGGCGTAGATCTACCACTAGATTATATGCATGAAGGAAATCGGCTCCGATAATTGGTTTGGTTATGTCAGCGATGACGAATTGCCAACTCATGTTCCTGTTCAAGCCGAAGTTGACTGAAGCAATTTTGATGCCGAATGTCTTGATTGGAGTTCCATTTGCAGCATACAGTTTGTTTGTGGTCTCAGAGTTACGATCTGTGGTTGGAAAATTTAAAAATCAGCTCCGGTGTCGATTAAAAATCGGATTTTAGTTGTTCTATCTGTTACAAATAATCTGCGGCTTTTATTACCTCCCACTTCGTTAACCGCTGATGTGGAAGTGAGCTTTAGTTTTTTGCAGTGAGCTTTTGAAACTAGCAGGGCTTTACACATTTCTTCGCTTTGGCGCCAAATTTGGCTTGGTAGTAACAAAATAGCGAAGTAGATTTAGAAATTTTGTTCAAGCGGTCATTTGTCGATGAATTAGACATCATCTGCTTTATTTCCCTGCGTAGCTGAATGTGCCGCCGAAATTGATGGTTTGCTCTGAGCTTTCATTATTTTCTCCGCTGCTAGCGACACTTTGGATAAGTCGACGTCAATGATGCGATAGCGCAAACGTTTTCTAGAAGTTTTTCCAACCAGAGTGCCTTAATAGCCTTCTAGGAGACATTTTTGTGCGCTAGCTTCCTCATTCGTCTCAGCAATTGTGAAGGCTTCAGGTCGCCTAACTGCTCCTCCTGAATAAGTTTGTTAAGTTTCCGCTCATCAAAATCGGTGTGTTCCTTAATCAGGGCGTTTTTGAGTGCAGCATACTTGTTGATCACTGAAGAATCGTGCACGATGTCATCAATATGAATGAAATGCTGCGGCTCCAATGATGCAATGACATGGTGGTATTTTGAATGTTGTTATGCCAGCAATAGCCAATTGCGATTCCATTTGTTTAAAGAACAAGTCCGGATGTTCCTTGCAAAATGCCAGTGGACTAACACCTACACGGAAAATTTCTGGGGGCTGAGACTGTGCTGAAGTTGATGCGACTGGTTGTCCCATGTTGTCTACGACGTCGTTGAGTTGTTCTTGTGGTGCAGACATATTTACAACGTTTTATTGCGCGCTTTTGAATTTCACAATGGTTTGACTGCGTGTGCAGTGCGCTTAAATGTGAGTGATTGCAACAGCCAATTTTAGCGCTCATCATCAAAACAAGTAAGAACGGCTTCAGTAAAGTATTGACTGTATAGGACCATGGATTTTTTAAGATTATGAAAAAATTCAGATTGAGAAAACTGTTAAAAAACGTGTTTTTCAAAAAAATATAATAAAAAATACATATTATTTTCAGTTAGACACCAAGCAGTTAATTTTAATTTTTTAATGACAAAGGATTCCGCCTTTGTAAAACTTTTTGTTAATCACTTGCACATTAGTCACTACCACGCTGGTGCAAAGGTGCTAGTTGGGTTGTTGAGACAACAAGTTTGAATGGTGAACGCACGTAAGTTATGTACGGCAGTTATGAAAACTAGCGTACACTATTTTAGGTACAAGCCAAAATTGTTAGGCCAAATAATGGGTAATCTGCCAGCCGACCGTCTCCGAGAAGGCCGACCCTTCAGAGTGTCTAGTGTAGATTTCTGTGGGCCGTTTTATATCAGCTATAGGATTAGGGGTAGCCCCCTGTAAAAACATATGTTGTCGTTTTTGTTTGTTCAGCGACAATTCAACGAACTTCGTGGGAGCGAGCAACGTGCTGAAGGAGCTGCAGACGGCATTTCTGGAGAGCAAGGAGCGACTGACGAGGTACGCTGACTGGCTGCTGACTTGAACTGAGAACCGTTTATTTATTTATTTATTCATTTAATTTAATTTAAAGTCAACTATAACAGTCGACGTAAAAGTAATGAGTACAGAGAAACAGATAAAAAATGTATGTATAAAGAAAAACGACTTAACAAAAGCAGTTTTGATTAAAGCTCAGAAAATTAATTTTAAGCATAATTTTAAAATTTTAATTTTTTAAGAAATTTTAAAACGGAAAATAAAGTATTTTAATTTAAAATGTAATATATTATAATTTAATTTAAATTAATTCCGGAGAAAAAACAAAAATTCTAGCCGATCCAACATTTGTTGCAATGGATTGGGGAAAACTCAGAATAACCCAATCAGATCAGAAAAGTTAATATTAGTTATTAGTATGAAGTGTTAATGAGTTAAGAATAGAAATTTGTATATTAGAAAGAGAGGACTCTAAGTTGAAAAGTCTAAAAAGTTTATTATATTGATCGCAGAGAAGACGGAAAGGGTCATGCAAGCTATAATTACTAGAACAAAAGTCTAATGACAATGGCTGAAAATTACGGGTAACTCTAGAAGGAACACTAAAGTTAAGTTGCCTGAGTAAGGTAGGGGAATCGATCTCAAATCTTATAAGTTTTATGATAAACAAGACACTTAACATAATACTACGGTTGGCTAAAGAAGGAAGGCTAATTAAAAGAAGCCGATTATGATAAGGTGGTAAATCTACTCCTGGAACCCAGTTGAAACTACGTAAAGCAAAAAGAATAAACTGCTTTTGAACAGACTCAATTCTGTCTTGATAAATTTGGTACTGCGGGGACCACACGCAAGAACCATATTCAAGAATTGGACGTACAAGAGAAGTAAAAAGTAACTTGGTTGTAAAGGGATTATTAAATTCTTTGGCTCATCTTTTAATGAAATAAGTACACGAAAAGCCTTGTTAACAATGTGTGTAACGTGTCGATCAAATTTCAATTTCTGATCAAAGAGAATACCTAGATCATTTACTTCAGATATTCTTAAAAGTTCAGTTAAATTAAAGGAGTAGTTCATGACGTGATGGTTTCCTCTGTAAAATGACATAACTTTACATTTAGAACAATTAAGATGTAGCAGGTTATGACTACACCAGGCAAAAAACATGTCAAAATCCATTTGAAGAAAGTTTAAAGTTTTGTCATTATACGTCAGACAAAGTTTAACGTCATCAGCGTACATAAGGATAGATAATTGTGTTAGTACAGAAGGTAGGTCATTAATAAAAAGGTTAAAAAGTAGAGGGCCAAGATGACTACCCTGAGGAACCCCAGATGTAACAAATATAAGCTCAGATTGTCAAGAGTTAAAAAGGAGTCTTTGCGTCCTCTTAGTTAAATAATTAGATATCCACAAAATAAGTTTTTGAGGAAAACCAATGAGATCTAATTTATGAAGCACTGAAATCAGTGTAGAACAATCAGTTTGCATTTTCCTCCGAAATCCTTTGGTTATAATTGAGGAAAACTCCAGAGGTAGTAGTTGTGGATCTAAATTTGACAAATCCATGCTGATAAGGGGAAAGAATGGACTTACACATATGTGTGAATTGTGCAGTCAAGATTTTTTCAAAAATTTAAGGAATAGCGGATAATTTAGAGATACACCTATAATTCTTCACACCTTGGATAGAGCCACATTTGTGAAGAGGTATAGAGAAGGAATCCTTCCATATAGGCGGAAAGTAACTCGTGGCTACGGACAAATCAAGCAACTTAAATATAGGCTTACAAATGGTATCAGCACATAATCTAAGTATATATGCTGGAACACCATCAGGACCGGGAGAAAATACAGGCTTAGAGGATTTAAAATAGCTTAGTAAAGAGATTTCGATAATAGAAGGGCAAAAAAAGGAGTTAGAATTATTTAAGGAATACGGGTATGATTGCATAGTATAGGCTTCAGTGGAGTAAACAGAATGAAAAAAGTCCTCAGACAAATCGGCAGCAGCCTGATCATTAGTTGCTTTGTTATTTTCAAAAAAAAGATTAGATGGGAATTTATTAGTTTTTCGTTTCAAATTAACAAAGTTATAAAACTGCTTAGGATCTTGGGCAAACTGTAGGTGACAACGATTCAAGTAATCATTATAGCAGAGTGTTTTTAGAGAAAACAAGTAAGAAAGCTACAGTCGAGTGTGCTCGACTGTAATATACCCGCTACCCAGCTGCTTGTACATAATTTATTTGCGGAACAAAAAAACGCATACAATCATATTTTGACCGTAAAAGGCTATGGACTTATAATATTTATGCAAAGTCAAAATATAAAATAACAAAAAAAACATTTTTGCACACATTTAATTTTTGATGCGGGCGGGACTCGAACCCATAAATGCATAATAGTACTGTTCGTTTTGCAGTCCACAACTTAACCCATTTCACAACCGTACACGCACACACGATTCGGCACAATGCTGCAAGCAGCGCTGCCGGCAGCGCTGCTTACAGCTATGGAAAACGTTAAGCTGAATAACTTCTGTGTTTATTATCCGATTGTTACCAAATTTTCAGAGATCATCTGGCTAGCTATAGTTATCACGTAAGCCGTGAATGAACAATATCACGAAAATGAACAATATGGCATCAAAATTGCACTAGTTATCAATGTATTTTCGATTTGCGGTGGCGGAAGGGGGCGTGGCCAAAATCCAAAATAAACTTGATCAGCGTGCAATAATAACACATATTGTCACCAAATTTGTTAGTCCTAGCTCTTATAATAGCTGAGATCTAGATTTTCACACGGACAGACAGACGGACGGACGGACATGGCTATATCGACTCGGCTGTTGATCCTGAACCAGAATATATATACTTTATGGGGTCGGAGGTGTCTCCTTCTGCCTGTTACATACATTTTCGGTTTGAACAAAGTTATAATACCCTTCTACTCTATGAGTAGTGGGTATAAAAAGTTAGCTCTAAAAACGATGTAATGAGAATAGTCAGAAGGACTTCCAATAGATTTAAACTTTTTAAAATATTTGGATTTCAAATTTTTTAAAGCCATCTATTCACGAGAATACCAAGGTGGCCTATCACACTTAATTGGTTAAGCATTGGGAACACATTGATCAAAAAATGAATTGATAGATTTATAAAAATATGAGATACAAATATCCAAATCTGAACACAAATAAAAGGTAGACCAATCATGATTTAAAATCAATTTGTTAAGCTTAATGAAATTGGTCTTGCGAAAGCAGCGAGATTTTAATTTGGAAAGAGAATTTGCAGTTTGCACAAGAGTAGGTAATTTAAATGACAAATCTAATGTAGGATGGTAAGGATCTTCAGGTAAAACTAAAGGATCACTTCTAGAAATAGTGTTTTGCAACATTACATCAGATGAAAAGATAAGATCAATCATTCTACCATTTAGGTTAGGAATATTATTAATTTGAAATAATGAAAGTTCAGAAAGTCCAATAAGAAATTTATTAAAGCTAGAGGGAACCAAGAAATCTGATTGAGAGGTCCATGCAACTTCTGGTAAATTAAAATCACCAAAAACTAAATGAAAATGTCTATCAGATAGCTTGGATGCAACAGACTGGATAGAGGAAAGATGTTCAAGGTAGATGGAAATATCTGAAGAAGGGGTAATATAAGAGCAAGTAATGTATATTGAAATTTGACACACTCACACTTTAACACAGATAAATTCTGGGCAAACAATTAACAGTTGTTCAACAGATAAATCAGACCTAGCAGCTATAAGCACGCCTCCACCAGTTCGACCTAAACGGTCACATCTGAAGGAAGTGTACTTTTCTGTAAAGATTGAGTTTCAGTAAATATTAAAATATGGTAATTAAAAGAGACACAATCAATAAACAATTTAAAGAGTTTAGTGTTTAGTCCTCTAAAATTTTGATAAGCAATAAAAAGAGAAGATGGATTTAGTTTTTTGATGTTCCACTCGAAGACGGGACACTGGAAACTACTGGCAAAGAAACTGAGGGACGAGTTTTTTGTTTAGGAGTATACTCCTTAACAATTAAATCATGGGGCCAAAAATTTAAACTACAGACTTTTTTAAAGCTGTCTGCAGGAGTATTAATTTTGAACGATGCAATGTCTCGTGCATAGTTAAATTTAAATTTCTCAACAATAAGGTTCGTTATTGAGATCTTGGATTGAATAAATGCTTGCACATCTTCAATTGAAGTATCGGGGGCCAAGCGAGAAACAAAAATAAATTTCTTTGGCTTAACGGCGACAAGGGACTTAGTTATGTTTGGAGGCATAACTAAAGAAGAGCTGCAACCAGTGTTATTTACTATACTCCTATACACAGGCGAAGTAGGAGAAGTGACGAACACAATAGGTGGATCAATCAAACTAACCGTGGAGGCTTGAGGCAAAATAGGCGAGACAGCGAGAGGAGTGTTTGCATGAGATAACGAAGTTAAAGGAGTTGAACTCCGAATGCAACTTAGAAAACGAAGCTCGCAAACGAGCAACGTTCAATTTGGTCTGCCTCAGGGTCTTACGTAGGTTAAGTTCACCTACGCGACAACCTTCACATGACCACTTAAGGCCAATTTTGCTATTAATAGCATCTTTTATACGGCCGGTAAGGCCAATGCACTTAACGTGAAAAACGTTATCGCAGAGCCAACAATCAACAAAATCTGACTTAGAGTCAGCAGAGGATTTGCAGTTTCTAGCCGAGCACGTCAACATCTTCATAAAAGTGAATGTACTTCAAAAAGAGAGAATAAGTAGTTAAGCTAGTAGTTAAGCTAAGTAGTTAAGAGAGTGCATGAAGCGTCAGCGTTTGTCAGTGTTAGTCTCTTAATTGAAGACGATCGGCTGTGGCCCACATTCATGTATAAAGACATTGTTCGTTGTACTTTGAAGCCAACGACACCCGATATTAAAATACCTTCGAAACCGAACTCCGCGTCCGTCTTTTTTTGTAATTGTTAATTTACAGTATCTCTAAAAATTCTTAGAGATTTTTCACTTATATTTGTTTGTTTATTCATTTAACGCTGCACCTACAAAAAAGTTGCTGGCGTCCACGTACAGGACTAGCTTTGCATTGGCAGATGGAAGCGCTAATGCTGTGATTTGCGAAAAATCGTGCTTGCACTGCTCAAACATTTGTAAAGCCTCGTTCCATATAATGGTTGTTATGTCCTTCTTTTGATTGCCTTTAATGAGTCTTTGTAGCACCCCTTGTTTGTGTGCAGCGTTTGCTAAACAACGTCTATATACATTAAAAAAAATTTTTTGGAGTTAATTTACCAACTTCGGTTTCTGGAAGTCTGTGATTGCAGCAATTCGATCTTTCATTGCATTAATTCCCTCTTTTGAGATTTGGTATCCAAGGAAATTTACTTGCTCTTGACCGAAAAAGCATTTTGATGCATTTATGCGCAGTTTTGTCGCAATCGATTAAAGACGTTCCTGACGTGTTGGAAGTGCTCTTTGGCATTTTGAGATGCTATGCAGATGTCGTCTATGTAAGCTATTATATAATCTATATCGCGAAATATTTGATCCACGAAGCGTTATAATGTTTGGCTCGCGTTGCATAGTCCAAAAGTCATTATTCGTAAAGCCCGAATGGCGTAATGATGGCCGTTTTGTTGCGATGCTCAGGTGTGATTGGGATCTGATGCCCTCTCTAGAAGCTTTGTAGAGCTGTCGATATAAGGCTTACGGCGTAGATCTACCACTAGATTGTATGCATGAAGGAAATCGGCTCCGATAATTGGTTTGGTTATGTCAGCGATGACGAATTGCCAACTCATGTTCCTGTTCAAGCCGAAGTTGACTGAAGCAATTTTGATGCCGAATGTCTTGATTGGAGTTCCATTTGCAGAATACAGTTTGTTTGTGGTCTCAGAGTTACGATCTGTGGTTGGAAAATTTAAAAATCAGCTCCGGTGTCGATTAAAAATCGGATTTTAGTTGTTCTATCTGTTACAAATAATCTGCGGCTTTTATTACCTCCCACTTCGTTAACCGCTGATGTGGAAGTGGGCTTTAAATTTTCAAATTTGGCTTGGTAGTAACAAAATAGCGAAGTAGATTTAGAAATTTTGTTCAAGCGGTCATTTGTCGATGAATTAGACATCATCTGCTTTATTTCCCTGCGTAGCTGAATGTGCCGCCGAAATTGATGGTTTGCTCTGAGCTTTCATTATTTTCTCCGCTGCTAGCGACACTTTGGATAAGTCGACGTCAATGATGCGATAGCGCAAACGTTTTCTAGAAGTTTTTCCAACCAGAGTGCCCTAATAGCCTTCTAGGAGACATTTTTGTGCGCTAGCTTC
This sequence comes from Zaprionus ghesquierei, assembly GCA_018904095.1. NCBI lineage: Eukaryota > Metazoa > Arthropoda > Insecta > Diptera > Drosophilidae > Zaprionus > Zaprionus ghesquierei. The sequence goes on from JAEIGP010000574.1 coordinate 187,913, forward strand.
CTCATTCGTCTCAGCAATTGTGAAGGCTTCAGGTCGCCTAACTGCTCCTCATGAATAAGTTTGTTAAGTTTCCGCTCATCAAAATCGGTGTGTTCCTTAATCAGGGCGTTTTTGAGTGCAGCATACTTGTTGATCACTGAAGAATCGTGCACGATGTCATCAATATGAATGAAATGCTGCGGCTCCAATGATGCAATGACATGGTGGTATTTTGTATGTTGTTATGCCAGCAATAGCCAATTGCGATTCCATTTGTTTAAAGAACAAGTCCGGATGTTCCTTGCAAAATGCCAGTGGATTAACACCTACACGGAAAATTTCTGGGGGCTGAGACTGTGCTGAAGTTGATGCGACTGGTTGTCCCATGTTGTCTACGACGTCGTTGCGTTGTTCTTGTGGTGCAGACATATTTACAACGTTTTATTGCGCGCTTTTGAATTTCACAATGGTTTGACTGCGTGTGCAGTGCGCTAAAGTGTGAGTGATTGCAACAGCCAATTTTAGCGCTCATCATCAAAACAAGTAAGAACGGCTTCAGTAAAGTATTGACTTCCTATACAGTCATGGATTTTTTAAGATTATGAAAAAATTCAGATTGAGAAAACTGTTAAAAAACGTGTTTTTCAAAAAAATATAATAAACAAGTAAGAAAGCTACATTCGAGTGTGCTCGACTGTAATATACCCGCTACCCAGCTGCTCGTACATCAAAATTATTTCCGGAACAATAAAGAACGGCTACAATCATATTTTGACAGTAAAAGGCTATGGACTTACAATATTTATGTGGGAATTGGTTCCAGCAAGAATACTCGTAGTGGTAATAAGCATTAGATCTTTCGATACTTTTATATTGCAGCCCTGAATAAAATGCAACCCTAGACAAGAGCAGAGAAAAGCCTGGGAAAAAAAAAGGCAGTCGAGTGAAAAAAGTTGCCAAGAGCGGTTGTTCCCAAAGCTACATAATTTCGTCATAAGTCTTAATAATTAAATGTGAAATTCGTATAAGCTCTATTACTTGTTAAATAAAAACCATATAAATAAAGAACTACAGATTGGGGGCTCGTCCGGGAAGAGCTTAAGTGTAAAGACAAAATTTATGCATATGACGCAGTTCGTTTTGGTAGCAAGCAGTGAACGGTAAAAAAGAACCGTTGCATGATCGACGCTGGAACAAACGCGAGCAACAGAATACAGAATTCTCGAAGAAGTTTCGAGAGTCGGCAGAGGCAAAGTTGCTGCTTAAGTTGGCAGAAGCAGAACTGGTGCATACGTCGGCAGAGGCAAAGTTGCTGCTTAAGTTGGCAGAAGCAGAACTGGTGCATACGTCGGCAGAGGAAAAGTTGCTGCTTAAGTTGGCAGAAGCAGAACTGGTGCATACGTCGGCAGAGGCAAAGTTGCTGCTTAAGTTGGTAGAAGCAGAGCTGGAGCGTGCGTCGACAGAGAGAAAGTTGCTGCTTAAGTTGGTAGAAGCAGAGCTAAAGCGTGCGTCGACAGAGGCAAAGTTGCTGCTTAAGTTGGTAGAAGCACAGCTGGAGCGTGCGTCGACAGAGGCAAAGTTGCTGCTTAAGTTGGTAGAAGCAGAGCTGGAGAGTACGTCTACAGAGACATTGTTGTTGTTTGCAGCGACAGAAGCAGAGCTGCGGTGTGCGTCGTCAGAGGCAGAGCTTGAAGCGAACGTCAGCAGAGTCCGAACTGGTGCATTAAATCAAGGCAGAACTGGTGCGTACAGTCGACAGAGGCAGAGTTGCTGTTTGCGTCGACAGAAGCAGTGTTTCTGTGTGAGTAAGCAGAGGCAGGACTTGGTGCGAACGTCGACAGA